>NW_020769385.1:1883164-1908528 GCF_900518735.1 Pseudonaja textilis
TTCCCCAGCCAGCAAAGCTGGCTGGGGAATTCTGGGAGTTGTAGTCCACCAGGCTTAAAGTCACCAAGGTTGGAGACCCCTGATTTAGATAGCATCTTTGAGGATTTGCAATATTGACTTTCTTAACATATAATATGTAATAATTATAGTTATGGGCCTGTGTTTTGGCAAAGAATATTAACCTCCTTGCTTTACTATGCCCCCTCCCACTCCCCGAGACTGGCAGGTGCTGCCCTTCTCTGGAGAATATTAATGTGATGTAAATGTAATTGCTACAGAAAAATGTCCCTCTTCAACGAACACCAACTACTTCTTGGTGGAGTCCTTGTGGAAACCTCAAAGTCAGCCATGTTCAAAAGCTGCTTTCCTCTGGACTGCGTGTCTTTTCATTTCTGACAATTGTCACCGTTTTCCAGGTAGTTTTAATGGCTGGGTAGATACGCTGCTCAAAAAGCACCCAGGTTTAGCAAAAGCTACTTCCTTGCCAGAGGGAAAAAAAAAAAGAAAGATTCCAATTAAGAAAGTGAAAATTCAATGCCCTGCGTAGAGAATTATGTAATTTAAAGTAACCTTGATTATTTTTTTTAATATAGGGGCATGCTTATTTGTTATGCACCTTCAGAGGAGCTACCGCTCTCACTCCTGTAAGCAGGATTTTTCATCCAAAATCTACTGCGGTCACAAAAATTTGTACACGGATACACAAATACACACACACACACACAGAAGCAGCCAAATTCAAGCATGCGGGTGTATTTTTAGACAGGTAGAATCACAGCCAGTGTTCAGGAACTGGATCACAACTTAGAAGAACTGATAGGAAAGGGAACCAGAACTGGAATCCAGAAGGAAAGGGTGCAGGGAAGGAGAGATGAGCTTGAAAACAAGCAAGACTTCTACAGAAGCAACAGAAATTTTAAAGTTAAAGGGGAGCTATCATCACACTCGACGCTAACGATGTTTCCACATGCAAAGTTGGGTGTCTTTTTCTTTCTTTTTATTGTTTGTTGTGTGCAAGTTATTTCACTATTAGTTGTTTTCTGGTAGACATTTTGGAACATGCGACAGAATTTAAGTCCGCCTTCCAACAACAACGGAGTTAAGGAAACATTAAATATGAGAAACCTTCATGAAGATGCTAGATTACATGATAAAGCACTTTCTCTTAAAAGCAAAGACACGGGGAGGGAAAAAAATACGGCAGCTTTTATGACAATGTATACAGAACGCTTGGCTGGAGAAATGCTCTTTTCAAACTAAGCCAGGAGGGAAGAGGAAAACCATGCGAGACGAGCGCTCAAGACAGCTTTGCACACAGCGCTTCTAAGTTTTAAATTAGGAGGGTCTTTTTGGCTACCTGCTGCATAGTTCAAGATTGATTTTGCCTCTTGCCAAGGAGGGACTTCTGCACCAATCTCTAAAGGCGGGGGGGTGTCCAATCTTGGCAACTTTTAAGACCCGTGGACTTCTGGCTGGCTGGGGAATTCTGGGAATTAACACTCCACAAGTCGTAAAAGTTGCCAAGGTTGGGCACTCCTGCTCTGAAGGGATAAACTGAGTTCATACACATCAATTCAAGATCATTCAGGGTGCAAGAAAGAAAGATGGAATGAAGCGGGATTATTCCGTACAGCTCAACGGCAGCATTTGTGAGGGGGTGCCTGGGGTTTTCTTGCCTTATTTGAAACAAGGCAGGTGAGAGATGCTTAGCGAGCCCCGATCCTTCCTTTAGAGATCAGCGCCGTTCTGCCCACCTTTAAAATATTAATTTGGGAAGGAGAAGGGTTGACCAAAACTCAAGGGATCTGGCCTTGCAATGCCTGGAACTGCTGTGGCCAAAGGGGGGGGGGGGGGGGGAGGGGATGAGGCCACAAATACCAAAAGCGGTTCTTTCTGCGGTGAAGAAGAAGCCATTCTCCGAATAAGTTTCCATTAAGATTTTGGGGAGAAGGAAAAGAGAATGGCACCATCAGCAAAAACCAAACTTAAAAAAGATGCTTTAAATATTAAACCATCAACGAAACCACGGGGGGGTGGAGGGGGAGGAGGATGTAAATGCTGACTCAGGAAGCGAGGCTAGGAGGACTTCAGGTCTCTCCGGAGTAGTCCACAGGTGACGTATCCCAGCCCTGTTCACTGCAGCGCAAAAAGGCGGGATGAGAAAGGAAGTGAAAATGAAGAATTTGCCACTTGAGTCTTAATTCCTTCGTGCCAAGACCCTCTTTTTTTTTTTTTCTCCTCCAGAGGTGATCCAGGCAGAGTTCTGCAAATAACGGGCCTGAAGATGGAGGGCAAGAGAGGTTGGTTGGTTGTTTTTTTAACGCAGATCTTCCTCTTCACCCTGTATGGTTTTCTTGATGCGCAGAAGCATGGTGGTCAGCCATTGGTCCAGGCGAGAGATTGAGTCATATTCCTTCACCTGAGGGAGGGGCGAAAAAAAAACAGAACTGTAGCCAGGAATATTCTAAAAAGCCACACATGGCCTTCACAGAGAATTTAAATACAAGTAGTAGTCCCTGACTTACAACCACAATCGAGTCCAACATTTCTGTTGCTGAGACAGTTAAGCGAGTTTTGCTCCATTTGGCAACCTTTCTTGCCACAGCTCTTAAGTGAATCACTGCAGTTCTCAAATTGGTGACACCACCGTTAAGGGAAGCTGGCTTCCCCACTGATTTCGCTCGTCAGAAGGCCGTACAAGGGGATTCATCCAATTCATCCAGGCTGTGCAGAAACACAAGGCTGGTGTCGCTTGCATTGCAAACAACACGAGGTAGTGAGGGGAGGGGGGGAAAGGCTGGAGGGGGAGAACTTGCCCCACTTGTCCCACACACCTGGCCTGGCCACTGGGCTGCTTCTTTCTTCTTCTGCTTTTGGCTGCACGCAAGGAAAGCAGCAGAAGTCTTTCTTTCTCTCCCCCAAACTCCGCCAGAAATGAGTCTTTGGGACCCTGCAAGGCCTCCTGCTCCAAGAGGCTGCGCCGGCACGACAAGTCTCACAAAGACTCCTTTCTGGCGGAGTTTGGGGGAGAGAAAGAGAGACTTCTGCAGCTTCTGCTGCTTTCCTTGCATGAAGCCAAAAGTCTCTCTCTCCCCTTGAGAATGGAGCTGGAGACGGTATCCTGCGATCCCGAATAAAAAATGATTGATCAGTAGGAAAACGGGGTGGGGGGTTTTCCTGCAGACATTTTGGGGGATTTTCCCAGGGTCTCTGGTCCGTGGGATTTAAAATTATGAGTTTAGTTGGTCCCTGAGATCCAAAAGGTTGGCGACCCCTGTCCTAGATATGTTGTATTTGATCTTCCATGATCGCATCATTGAAATCCCACATGTCCAGGAGGCGCCAAGCTGGGTGGAAAAAAAAAATTGAACTGGACAGTAACGGAAAGGAGGAGGAGAACCCAAACTTACTGATTCAGTGTAACTGTCAATATTCTGTTCCTCGTGTGCATCCAGCAATTTCTAGGAAGGAAGACAGGAGAAGCATTGTGAGGTCGGTTTCCAAACAAAGCAGTATTGACAGAGGGCAAGGTTCGGCCGTTGACGCAAGGGAGTTCGAAGACTCATGGGTTGGAGTACAGATGCCATACGCTGGCCAAAGAGCCTGTCCTTGCTCTTGTGGACATTGTAGTGTGGTCTTTGGTAGACCAGCCTGATATAAACGATCGAAGGTAAAGGTTTCCCTGTCAGTCCCAGAGGTCTTCCCCCACCCCCCACCCCCCAAAAAAAAGAGGCAACTGGACTTTCTTGGTTTTTCGCTTTTCATCCAAGAAGCTTCTTTGGCTGCAAATCCTTCCATTCCCCTCCATCCGGTCAGAGCTGAAGAAGCTCCTTCGATGAGAAGTGAAATGTCTTCAAAGAAAAAACAGAAAGTCCAGTTGCCTCTTGGGGGTGGGGGTGGGGGGGAAAGCACCTTTGAGACAACCATGATGTGGATGACGGAGAATTTCCATCGGTATTTCCCTGTCAGTCACATCCAACTCTGGGGCAGGGTGCTCATCTCCGTTTCTATGCCGAGGGAACCAGCATTGCCCAAAGGCAATTTCCATGGTCATGCGGCCAGCATGACTATACGCCAGGGGTCCCCAACAACTTTTAAGACTTGTGGACTTAAACTCCCAGAATTCTCCAGCCAGCTGGGAGTTTGTCCACAAGTCTTAAAGTTGCCAAGTTTAGAGACCTCTGCTATACGCCAAGTGTTCACAGAATGCTGTTACCTTCCCACCGAAGTGGTACCTATTAACCTACTGTTTCGAAATGCTAGGTGGGCAGAAGCCCGAGCAAGTAACAGGACTCGCCCCCTTGCGTGGAGCTCAGGTCTCAAACCTGGGCTGTTGGCTCTGCAGCTGACAAGCTCAGGTGTCTTTAACCACTGAACCATCGTTGGCCGAAAAAGCATCGCGTCAGTTTAACCAGCCAAACATCTGCAGCCTTTTCTGGAAATCTAACCCATAGCGCCTAAGAACAATGCCATTATTGTACGGCTTAACACCCAGCTCCTCCTCCCTCCTTGCTGACAAATCTAATCTAATTTTACTTTCTGTACTTTTGAGACTGAAAAGGTCTGCCTCCCACCAGGTGCATAAATTCGGTGAGACTGACCTTAAGAAAATATGCATAATTTTGTATTTATTTGTTATGTTTATGTAGTCTATATTAAGAGGTGGAAACCCTTTTGAGAGCTGTATGCAATAAAACTTCATTTTAATATACGTCAGTTAGTGTACATTCAAAGTGACAATAAAGCTAGTCTAAGTCTAAGGACTACTCACTTTAACCAGTTTGCATTCTCTGGAATCTGAGAAAGCCGGGAACATTTCTTCGTACTTCTGTACAGCCAGCTGATTGAAAATGAAGGAAAAGAACGGAATCCCAGTTAGGAGCTGGGTGAATCCAAAGGTGTAATAATGCTAAAGGACTTCAGGTTTTACAAAAGGTCAAACAGCAGGTAAGCCTTTTTGACTGCAATGCCTCTCTTCCTGCATTAAAATACCGCACAGGTAATAATCGTGCTACTTTTAACTACAAGGTCTCAAGCCTTGACTCGGAAAATAAACTTTCTGCTTCTGTTCCCCCGCCATCTGTCAGGCACAGTGTGGTGAGTTCAGTTAGCTGCTTAATTGCTCAAGTTTATACATAGGAATCTTCTCAGACTGGCTGAACTGAGGGCTACACTAGATAAGGTTCAAAGCCATTCCTTCTCCCACAATTATATATATCTCTGCATTCCATTTTACCTTATGCTGTTTTATCTTGTTCTTTTATCTTTACTCCATTTTATCTAGTCCCTTTTAGTCTATTTTTCTTCACTGTAGTCTCTTTCAAGAGACTGTATCCTATCTTATCTCAACTTTGCTGTATCTCAACTGTGGCTGCAACTCATACTTGGATGTGGTCAGCTACCTCATCAGTAAAGAATACCGTCACGTTTTACAGCAGTTCTAGAAACAAAAGGACATTGTCCAAACCTTGGCATTGAGCATGTCAATGCAGAAATGACAGAGGGCCGCTTTGAAGAAGTATTCCTTCGCGCTGTATTTCAGCAAGGGACTATCCATGGCACTGGTTCCAACCTGGAGATGGTAGAAAAGGAAATCAGGAAGGGGGGTTTGTTCTGAAGGATTTTTTTTTTAAAAAAAAAGAAAGAAAATGATGTGGTGCTTAGATCCTCATAGGTAGGATTCAGTACCTGCCACAAGAGAGATATACGAAGACACCTGGTTTGGTTTTCTTAAGAGAACCCAGCCAATCTTACATATTGAGGGGTCCAAATATGGCAAATGCAGAGCAGAGAACTGGGAAGACGGCAGGGATATTCTAATTATATTAATATGTGCCACTGGTGTTTTTATTGATTTGTATCCCACTTTTATTATTTTTTACAAATAATTCAAGGCGCTGAATCTATTCAACACACTGCCCTCCTCCTATTTTCCCCACAACAACAACCCTGTGAGGTGAGGTGGGTTGGGTTGAGAGAGAAGGACTGACCCGAACTCACCCAGCTGGCTTTCATGATTAGGGTAGGACTTGAACTCACCACCTGCCGCTTTCTAACCTAACCGCTAGAGCAAACTGGACTGCTGCTGATCAATTAAAGAGTTTTCTTGCAAATGTTTTATCCTTGCATAAATAAACCAATGATGTGATAAATGTGTTGCGCTGATTTGATTAGCAAAACCACATTCTCTAAAACTGAGAGCGGAAAACAGACAGGAATAGAACTAGCAAACAAGTCTTTTTGAGCAAAATACAGCATTTTAAAGACATGATTGTTTTTTTGTTCCAGTTTTTTTTAAATGCACTTAAAGTCTTTGAATCATCCCCATTCCTCTGCTCCAAATTTGAAGGGGAAGATTCTGGAAAGGGGACGTGTTATTAGAATTGCTCTGTGAAGGGCTCACAATGCCACAAGATACCAGGAACATCCCCAGAAAATCATGTACGATGTCTTCCTCTGAACCTAATGGAAGTTTTACGCAAAGAACCTAAGTTTCTAGCTCTTGCGGAGGCAAAATGGATGGAAGAGGAGGCTGGGGAAAGGTCCAGTAAGAAAGGTCAATTAAAGTTCCCCTGACATGTTGAGGACTTAGCCATCCCTCACATTACATTATGGCTTTATGGCGTCAGAGATTCTTTCAGTCTCTCATCATCTGTCGTAGAATCCGACATAGCACATGTGCTTCATTGTCCCATCTAATAAGCGATGTTCTCCCACAAGCTCGGAGGCCAGTCTGGTGTGTGTCCATTTGCCATTGACTGTCTGGGTTATGAAGTGTGTGTGTTATGCTTATTCTTGTGTTTGTTTCTTGGGTTTGTCCTTTGATGTATGTATTTTTCAGTCAGTGTTGAGCTGGGCAGTCTTATAAATGAGGAAACTTATGAATTCCCTGACATTTGGCAAAAACAGAACTAATCACAATATGTTTGTAGAAACCACAGAAGAGGCATCCCTGTTTCTCTTAACTCAAAATTCAGAGAGCCTTGCCTTCATTAAAACTGGCAAATTTCAGCTCTGATAAGATTCTTGGTTTCACACCTCTATTCTGGTTCAGTATGTTAAAGAGGTGCAGCAGCTTTACGAGGGTTCAGTGGAAGGAGGGGAAAAACGAACAGAAGCAACGAGACCTGCTCATAGATTTCAATAGCTTTCTGGTACTGCTCCAGCTGAGCTGCATAGGTGGCCACTTTCAGCAAACATTTGTTGGCAGAGCTGCAGGAAGAAAAGAAAAAGGATTGGAGGCAATTGGACAAGGGAAGACCAGCAACTCCTCTTCCCCACCTGCCAACACGACCTCCATCATGCCCACCTGGGCAACATTATTGGACCCCAAGACAAAATGCAAACATGACTTTAAAAAGGAGCTTGCACGGGAGATAGTTGCATTTTAACCAAGGCTTCTCTTGCTGGTCGAGAGAGACTAAGAGTAGAACTGCACCTCCCAAGGCAAGCATCGAGATAACGGGTCTATAATGAAGATTTCCAGAAAGTGCTCCTAGCAACCAGGATCTCTGCTCTAAGCAGGAGCCAAGATCTTTTCAAACTTGAGTACTAGCCTGAGGGCGGAGGGTGACTTAAGAGGCATTTCTGACTTCTTAGGTCGTGAAGCGGCTGACTAAGCAATAATCCTTTCTCCATGGTAACTAAATTCAGAATAATCCATTCAGGCTAGATTACACATAAGGAGGTGGACCCTGGGTGTAAATAATTATGAAAAGTATGATGCCACCTTGGATGGCTGGTGGCCTGAAGACACTCCCACTGCCTTGTTAGCCTCCTAGCTTTTGAACTTGTAACCTGATTCGTTTTGACTCGTAACTTTTAACTTGTTTCACTCTGTTCCCAAGCTATGCTTTTTTTATTTGTGTGTTTATATGGTTTTCATTAATTTGTTGTCACTTAGGTGAGAGGAGTGGTGTAGAAATTTCTGGGAGTGATGAAGCTGCTTGTTCTGATTCCAGAGATAACATATGGCTGAGGCACCAGTCAAGCTGTGATAATTTTGTCCACAACTCCTATAGCAAAGGTCTTCAAACTTCAAGCTATGCTGGCTGGAGAATTCTGGGAGTTGAAGTCCACAAGTCTTAAAGTTGCCAAGTTTGGGGACCCCTATCCTATAGCAACAGGAACAGGAACAGCACTTAAGACTTATAGACCGCTTCACAGCACTTTTACAGCCCTAAGCGGTTTACAAAGTCAGCCTCTTGCCCCCAACAATCTGGGTCCTCATTTTACCGAGCTCGGAAGGATAGAAGGCTGAGTCAATCTTGAGCCAGTCACGATCGAACTGCTGGCAGTGGGCAGAATTAGCTTGCAATGCTGCATTCTAACCACTCCACCACTCTTATGAAAAATCTTTGATGGAAATGTATACATCGGGGGCAGATTTCAAACGACTGCACCATATCTCCACCACTGCCCCCAAACAGACCAAGTCATTTTGGTCTAAGTTTATAGAAAACTGTATTTCAAACCTGCAGCAGCCATTCCCATGGAGAAAGCAAAAATAATAATAATAATGGTCTAATAAGCAGTCAAAATAAGGCTGGATTCACAGTGTGAACTTTAAGTCAGAGAAGTACAGCACATGCTTGTGAAAACGTGAAATACCAGCCAAGCCAGAACCTTATTCTCATTGCTTTCATATCCCCCAAAGCACAGCTATGAGGAAATATTTCTTCAGGGAACTGAATCACAAGATCAACTCAAAATATTATGCTAGCCTGCCATCCGTGGAACACAAAAGTCCTCTGGCCATTTCCAAAACACATAAGCTGTCCATCCAGCTTCGATCCTTTTAAGCCAGTCTATTTTCTGACAAACAGGAATGGAACCATCCTAAAGCAGCCCAGAGCAGAAATGGAAACAGGAACGCCTGAATTACCTGTTTGATTCTTCACCTTTATAGTAATCTGCAGCTTGTTCGTAATGAGCAATTGCCTGGAAAGGAAGAAAAAAAAGGGAAATGGAAAGAAAACTGAGCAAACTTTTTCCTTAGCAAACTCTTCCAAGGAGTTCATAGCCAGTATTCCTTACACAATAGGACCTTGCATACCAAAACAACTACACACACACACACACAGTTTTTCCGCTCATGCCATCACTCTGCTGAACACCTCATTCTCACAGTACTGTCTTATGCCTAAAAGTATTTATCCAGGCAGTAGGGCTGTGTTACTATTATCCTTCTCATCTTTTCTACTACCACCTCCTATTGGTACCTCATGATTATATCACCTTGTTGTTTGTATGTACACCAAGAGCTCGTGCACCAGAGACAAAATTCTTGTGTGTCTAACCACCCTTGGCCGATGAAATGCTGCATTCTATTTAATGGCCCTAGCCTTTCTCCATTTTGGCGGTTAATTGTAACTAGGTCATTTGCAATGGGAGACACAACCCTCTCGTCTTTCCAGTCAAAAGCTGCTCAAAACTTTCAAATGAACTTTTAGTTCCAACTGTAACTCTGACTTGCAAACTGGTTTTAAAAAAGCACTAAACCTAATTCCTGGAGCCCCACCAGTCCCCCTTCCCTGCCCATCCGCCAACTAAATTTAGTTAAGTTTACTATACTTCACTTTATTGTCATTGCACCTCGTACAACGAAATCAAACACTATCTTCAGTGCTCATCATGGCCATGAAAATAAACACACGCATCCTTCCCACTCTGCACATTGAAACGAAAAACCCCAACACCACATCATCTACTGTTCCACTATACAGTAGAATTCAAAAGGGCTACTGCCCCGGGATCCTTTGAAATGTGGGTGTTAACAAGAGGAGAATTGAAAACGAACTTTTCCAAAGTTCTCACAATCTCAGGGTAAAGCCGCCAGAGTCGCTGTTACAGTGAAAGGGGCAGCCTATAAATTGAATGGATAAATAAACAGCACATCATCGTAAACTCAGGGCGAGAGGGAAAGACAGCGGGGCCTGGCATGCTAAAAGTCCTTGGGGTCACGAAGAGTCGGACGCGACCATTGTAAGCAAGCTTGTTGAGACAGGGTCTACATGACCCACCTGTTCAATCGTACCTTTTCAATGTCCACCAGCTCAGTCTCGTAGATCTCAGCTATGGTTATATGGTGCTTGGCTGCAATGGTGAAACGGCCCTGAAAAAGAAAAGCCAGGGAAACAGAATGAATCAGAAACCAACTTTTGGGGAATAATTGGATGTTTGTGGCCCACGTGAGGCAGTGCTAATCCATGGGGGAACCTCCTCAGCTATATTGAAATCAGGAAATTATCCTGAACCTCCAGATTCTGTAAAGGTCATAAAATTAGGCACGGCTTATTTAACGACCACCTTGCTTAGCCACAGAATTTCTGATCCCGACTGTGGTCATAACTCAAGGACTACCTGTAGTTTCCTGCAAATTCTGCAGCAAGTAGCATGAAGAGCCATCTACCTCTAATGGGGGTGTTTATTTCATCTATGGGCAATTCCAATGCACAATCCTTTGTCAGCATTATGACAGTACTATGCAGTTGGTGTGTCAGCCATACACACACACACACACACCACCACACACATACCATTTGTGGTTCCTTGCTTGGGAGCCATGTGTTAAAAAAACCCAGCATGGAACTCGTGAAAAGCCATCCTCTATGTGGGCTCGCAAAGTGAGTATTTTTTTCCAAGCATAAAATATTCCGTTTTTAATTAAGAAGGGAGCTTCTGAATTATATGAGCCACTTACCATGTCTGTGTAGATCTCAATAGCTCTGAGGAGACAATTAATGGCCTCTATTAAAAAAAAACAGAAAAACAAAGTAAGCCATTTTAAATACAGTAACACGAAGAAACGAAGCCATTCATCAATGCAGCTCAGGCTAACCTCCCTGAAAGGAACAGAAGGCGGGAATATTTATAGCGTATTTTCTTTTCTTGGAGGAGATCAATAAGCACTTAAGGAAAAACTGCTGAGTTCTTCTTGGAACCGGGACAGAATATCTCGAGAACGGAAGAGACTTTTCTGCGTGGTTTGGCATGCTTCCTGGAGTGAGAATAGGGCATGAACTTGGCCACCAGGCTGGAGTTAGGGACAGACCGAACTGCCAAGCATAAGCAACCATTGGAAGGGGTTCCAATTCTGCCATCACAGGGCTGCGTGAAGAACTGCAACGTTTAACCTGTAAAGGACACCCTCGATTTACAAGTTCGTTTAGTGACCGTTCAAATTTACTTGGGGGAGTGGGGGAAGAAGGATGACCCATGGCTGTTTTTTACAGTCGCAATTTTTGCAGCATGCCCACGATCATGGGATCAAAATTTGAATGCTTGGCAACTGACTCCTATTTATGACTGTTGCTGTTTTCCTGGGCCACATGACCTTCGGACAAGCCAAGTCAGCGGGGAAGCCAGGTTCGCTTAACAAGCGTGTTACTGAGTTAAGGGGCGGTGACTCACTTAACAACCGAGGCAGGAAAGGTCGTAAAATGGGGCAAAAAATCACTTCAATTCTCATAAATTTTGGGCTCAATTGTGGTCGTACGTCAAGGACTAGCTGTACTGATATTCCGGAGAATTGGGCGACCTCAACTCCAGCTTTTAAAAATAACTGTCAGCATTCCAGAAAACCTCCACTCCAACCAATAACTCCCAAGACAGGCATCTTCTCAAAAGTTCTGTTTTAATTTGGAACTGGTACATCTGGGAAATCCCAAATCTGAGGCTTCCTTGCAATAAGTAAAAATTACAAATCCACCCCCTGCACCCATCATCACATCACATGCCCCAATCACCATCTGTTCCAGCTTGAGACGTCCTCTCACCCAGGTGCCGAGATAACATGACCTTGACTTAGAAAAAGAATGTTATGCCTAACCACGTACGCTCCAAGAAATTCCCCCCTGCCATTTTCCCAGGCTCAAGAATGTGGCAGTGTGGGAGCATCTGGTCTCAATATGGCTTCCAAAGCTGACAAGAACCCTTCCCTAGTCCTTCTGTTTTGAAGGGATGCTTGCTCCAAATACGAGACAAGTACCTTGGCTAACTCAAGCTTTATCGTTATTTATTTTCAAGGGTTAGCTGTGTAGCTGGGAGTCAAGCCACATGGGAATTACCACCCCCTCCCCATTCAATTCTGGAGCCAACCGGAGGTCTGGTTCCCTCACCATAGAGTTTCCTCCTAGCACGATATCCTTTTTCCTCTACCTGTCCTAACCAAAAGCCCTATCAATTGTGGAGCTGACCGCCAACAGGGAGCTGCAGCAGAGGGATGAAAGAGCCACATGTGGCTCTAGAGCCTGCAGGTTGCTGACCCTTGCTCCTGGGCAACACCTCAAAAGACATATATTTCCTGTTATATAAGCTGGCATTATTCCAAGTATTTTTTTTTATCAAATTATAAGCAGGAGAAAGTTTCCACGTCCCACCTTTTCCTGCTCAAGAGAGGGAATCTTGTCAATGCCTCAAAGGAGCCCTCAGAGCATCCTAGCCTGTCCCTAACTCCAATACACTGTTTTAACAAGAGAATGAACTGACCGCTAAGGGCTTCCCAGAACCAGATTTCCCCTTCAAGATCCAAGCTCTGTCCAATCTCCAAGACAACACAACTGCATCCTAATTTGTTTTTCTTTGGAACGCCTGTTCCGTGTGGACAAGGACACACACACAGACACACACAGGGGGTACAGATTTGTAACTGACACTGTTTGGCTCCAAAGCATCAGAACTGTTTCCTTTACCAGACTCCGATCCCAGGAAAAGCCTTGCTTACTTTTTTTTTAAAAAAAGGCAACCGAAAGGCGTCAAGCATCGTATTAAAATCCTTGGAGAAACTTGGTACAACAGCTTGGATCGTCTCTTATTTCATCTCCCACTCATGGCCGATAATCAGCTTCCAAGCCTCCAAAAAGATTAAACAAATCCCTGGTGAGGATTAAATGTGTTTTTCTCCTCAAGTAACGTTTTCATCTTTCCAAACTATTGTTTGAGCCACAAGAGCTACTGAAAACAGATCTCTGGATTCAATTGCCCACCGTTTTCTCATTGACAAGTGCTTGCAACAAGGTGCAAAAAAAGGATATCTCTTCCCAGAAACAGACTCAAAAGCAAGAAGTTGTGCCTAGACAAAGGAAATATATATGTGTTGAAGCCTAAAGCATTGTTGGATACACTGCATGCTGGAAACTTACATACTGTAGATCAGGGAAGTCAAATTCAAGGCCTTGATGGCTCTATTCAGCCCCCAGGGGTGCTTAGATCTAGCCCGCAAGGCTGCCCTGTAAAGGACTGGCCTGCGGTGCCTCTGCCAGCGGAAACGGAGCTCAGGCGGGTCGTACGTGGTCCTCCCGAGCTCGCTTTTCACTGGCAGAGGGTTGCAGGAATCCATCTTAGCTGAAAACGGAGCTCAGAAACAGAGTACTCGGGCCATCACAGGCGCCCCGGACATGAGAGATGTCGAACTGGCCACGCCCTCCCCGGCCACCCCCGCCAAGGTCAAACACAATCCTGATGTGGCCCCCAAAGAAATTGAGTCTGACACCCCTGCTGTAGATTAAACCGGTTTGCATAGGTTTAGTGGACATGATGAGAGACATGAACGGATCATCCTCATGCCCCAAGGGGGGTAATCCTCTCTTATTCTGCTAAGGCTGCGGGAGGGCCTTACCCACTTTTACTTACCTTGAGGATCAGCCTTTTTGAAAGCATTGCCGGCGTCCACAAAGCTCATGGCTGCGTCATGCTTGTTCTGAAGCTGGAGGTGGAGCTGAGCTGCCTGACAGAAGGCGTTCCCAGCAGCTGCGAGAGGAAGAAGAGTGTCAGGGCGGGAGAATGAGAGGCTAGGGACGTTTTAATACATAACTTAAAAGTTGAAAACCAGGGCTAAATTCTGGAGAGTCTCTAGTTTATTCTCCTCTGCTAGAAACAAAAAAGGGTAGCAGGAAGGAAGATCCTTGGAATATATAATCTTAAATTACTTTGTTATCATTGCTATCAAATCTTAGGTTGTACAGCTCTTACTTAAAACTGCCACAGCTTTAGGCAGTGGCAATTCTACAGCCAATGAGGTTAGCGTGAATATTAGTCACTGTTCCATGAAACTAGCCAGAGCAGCATTTGCCCTGCCCTTCCCAGTTCTGTAAGGTTGTAAAGTACGCCACAGTGTGGGACACAGGATCAAGCAGGCTACATACCACTCCAGTTCTTGGCCATTTTGAACATATTAGCTGCCCTGGCATAGATATCGCAGGCTTCTTCAATCCTGGAAGAGCCACCTCTAGGGAGGAAAAGAATACAGCGCATTAGCAGAGAGCAGGTAGAATCATTTAGTTGCAAAAGTTTAGGAGATGACTAGGCTGAGCCAGAGGGAGGGGTCAAACGTGTCATCAGTCTAGAGCCCCTTCGTGCCCACATGAGATCTAAGTCCAGCCCACCCTGAATTCCATTGACTCTCATCTACTGCCAATTGGCTTTGACCGTCAGTAGCTCAGATTCTTATAGAGAGCTCAAACTTGCAATAAATATCTATGCCTGTTTGAACTGCCTAGAGATCTTCTGATTTCCCTGGCGCTTCACAAGAAGTATCTAAAAAAAAAACCCACTCTTTCTCCATACTGAATGTCCAACAGTTGTAGCACTCAACATGTTGGCAAACAAAAGAAAGAATATACTTAGGTGTGTATATAAACACCTACATGTTTATACCTTTTTGAATAAGAAGCTACTATTAGTCACATCACTCCAACAAAAACTCGGCATGCAATTAAATAATGGTGTGGCCATAGGGGCTCAAATACAGGCTGTGTATTTCACAACAAGGAACATGAATCAAAGGGAAGGCAAATATAGCTCTATTTCAATCCAGACAGTAATATAATGTATGAACAAAACATCTAAAATACATCCCTTTATAAGACCTTAAACTGATTAAATTAGATCTGCATTTCACTTTCACAATGCTTAGAAAATACTAAAGCACACAACTTTGGAAACATCAAGTCTTCCTTTTTCCCCCTCTTAAAAATAAACTGTGTGCTACCGAATTGTATTAAACAGACTCCAACATAAATACTAAAAAATGGAGCTTTAGATTTATAGCCCAGTCAAGTCACACAATGTACTTTATTAGATTTTAGTGTTTCAGTTCAAACAGCATCAACTACTTTTAAAACATACAACTTAAAAGCGCTAATGCTTTAACTGTGCCCACTACAGTTAAATATATTAAACCAGACCTCAAGATTGGCGCTCAGGAAAAATGGTTGATTCATATTTTCCAGAAACCACACATCGTATCTGCCACAAAAAGTTGCACCTGGCTATGCCAGCTCTGCTCTAATATGAGTTTGTTAGAAAGCTTAATTCTATCCTTTCATGCAAACATATTCCCTTCCAGAAAGCAATTTCCCTGCTCTGTCACTAGAAGCCTACGATTCATTTTCTTTGAGAATTACTTCCAGATGGCAGTCAGACTTTGCCAAATGGCAGAGTTTCAACCAAATAAAATCCAGGAAAAGAAAGTATTTTTAGTTAATGTTCTCTTGAAACATGAGAACAGAAGGGAAGAGGCCAAACTAAAGGGGCCAAGGAACATAGAAATAATATCTCAATGCATGTACTTTGAGATGTTAAATTTCTGCAGTCAGTTCTGAAAAATGTACAGAATCCAATCTGGGAGATTTCCAAGCCATAGTGGTTGGAAAGCTTCCAGCCTCTAAGGAAAGTTGAGTTGTCAGTCATGGCTTAGGTCAGAGACATGAGTGATAAATTCCAGAAAACATTTTAGCTGTTACCCAAGATACATGAAGTATGCGGACCTGGGAACAATTCACAGGGCTGGATGCAAAGAAGCATTTCAAATACAAAAAACCTCAGAAAATTTTGGATAATTAAATAGAGTTTAAAAAGTGGATCATTGTATATCCAACATATAAGCCAAAATATTTTCTCAGGCTACAATTCTGCACAACGTTTTATCCTTGTAACTAAGGATAATTTCTTAAAGTAATCCAAAACACCGCCTACCAAATAGTTAAGAGGACCTTCTCGCAACAAAGAAAACATGCTATTTTCTTATCTTTTCTGAAGCCAAGGTCATTTTTAACATGGAAGGGATTTATGTACTGCCTTATACTAGCCAGTCAGTGACATATAAACAAAACAAATGAGCATAACAGACAAATATTTTAATCCACACAATGCATTAGCTGCCCTCACGGGTCCAAAGCATTTAATCAAGTGTGCATTTTTAAGTCCTTTAAAAGCAACACATTCCAATTTACATAGTTGGCATTTGCTATACATGCTGTGGAAATTGTCTCTTAGGATCTTATTAGTTTTGTAATGGACAGAAGGAATCTAGAGTAAGTTTGACTGGACCACAAACCTTGGCCAATTTAGCAGTCAGAGTTCTTATCCCGGGAATTGCCTTTTGCTATGAGGTATGTAGATAATTTCAGTGGCCTCCTTTTATAGTATTTCCATAATTTTTCTGGGAGTAGAGATTTGTGAATTTAAGTACAAATCCCACCCAGTTGCTACCAGTATGTGACCTTAATTGCCTCTGCGCACATAATTATTCCCAGCAAACCTAGCACAAAAAAAGCTAGGTGAGATCATTATTGCTTGCAGAGGAAGAATCTGGAATCTTTATAATCTATCACAGTTTCTCTACCTTCTTCCAGGTAACACACACCATCAATGCTGGCAAGAAGATGGAAACTAATCTACAATTATTGCTACACCAGGCTTTTATTCACAGCCTGTGGGGGGAGAAATAAATGCCCGTGTCCTGCTGCAGAAATGTGTGCCACCTCTCAAGTCCCAGGCTGACATTATATATAATAGAAGGAATCAACCTTTGTCATATACCCTCCTCTGTCTCTTTGCCCATCTCCCACTTGGCAACAGTTGGTTGCGCTGCCTGTGGGAGGAAACAGACATACAATCTTTTTTTAAAAAACTGCTCTTCTACCTACTTACATCATGCTTTCAGGGGGGAAAAAAACAATTTCGTCTGAACTAGAGACATTACTCAGGTGCATGAAGAAATAAACCTTAAGCAATTGGTTGGGAAATATTTTGCCCCACTTAACTGACCTACTTTTGACATAGGGCAACTATTAACCTCAGTGACTTAAGATATCTCTATTCTAAATTTGACTTCTGCATTAAACCACTCACTGTATGAAGGCTCATTGTAGTATTGTGTGCGTTTCGTTCTCCAGCTCTTTCTGAAATGCAATGGGGCTTTCATTTGCTTGGTTTTGTAAGTGAGGGCTATTTTTTGTGTTCTATTATGCTGCCCAAAGTCGCCCTATTGGGGAGATGGGCGGCAGATAAATTTAATAAATACAATGTAATGTGCCTCACTTGCTTGTAAGCAATCCCTTCAATACTTAGAAGAATATCCTTCCATGAAGATAAGCTGGATCAATGCAAATCTTGTGTGTGTGTGTCTAGCTTACTGTGATCTGCAAGCTCCTAACACTACAAGTGGTCCTTGACTTACCATTACTCATTCAGCAACCACTGCAAGTTATGACAGCACTGAACGAGTGGTAGTTGCTAGCGGTCCTCCAAGTTCCAATTTACTGTGGTGTCCTCATAGCTACACGATCATGACGACACAAGTGCTGGGCAATGGGCTCACACTTATGGCGGTTGCAGCCCTTCATAATCACAGGATTGCCATCTGTGACATTCCCTGATGGCTTCCCACAAGAAAAGTCAATGGGAAAGCCAGCAGGGGAAGGTGCAAGGTATTCCCATGAATTGCTACCCCCATTTTTTCTCAAGGGGAGCCCTACTCCCAGCTCACTAGTGCCCGTCTGCAGCACCCCCACCTGTCAACAGCTCTCGCCAACCAGCTCACACTCCCTAGAGCCCATCCACCACCTCTGCAGGTTCAGGGCATATGCCTGCAGCTCTCACCAGCCCCCTGTGCTTCCCAGTGCCAAGAGCACCCTCCACATTCCTTGCCTGGAGCTCCCATCTCTTCCCACTTAACGAGCCACACAGTCCTGTAGTTATGATGGCAACCGGGACGGACGTCACTAACTGGAGTGGACACATGAGGTTACACTTTACAACCATATCATTTAGCACCAGAAGATTTGGTCCCAATCACAATCATAACTGCCTGTAGAACAGGCTCAGCAGAATTTCAATTTTAGTCAAATGAAAATTCATGAAGGCAGAACAATGAATGACAAACTACACTGTTGTCCTCTAATAACATCCTTCATACCTCTGTCATTCCTTAAGATTAAATTAGCATAGGAAATGTATCCTCTTTATGACCTCCTTCAATCCCGTTTTGCCAACCACTAAAATCTCATTTTTTTTATACTGGGTTTCAAATAAATAGCGCATTAAATCAGAATAGACTAGCTGTTCTACAGTGCTGAGCCCGGCTGCCTGCTCATTTTTTTTAACAATAATATTTCTACTGTTTTGATAGTAAAAAAAAAATCCCCTAGAACCATATTACTACTGAGACTCATACTTTACAACTTCTTTGAGTTCCTGGCAGTCACATATTTTCAGACAGTTGATTGGGTACTTTATTATCTTTCAACATCTTTTCTAGATCAGTATAAGACTAAGAAGAAGAACTATGCCAAATCAAATAGCAAGTGAAGCCCACTCCTTCAGAGTCCTCCTCCTGCGGTGGTTCACTTAACAACGGTGGCAAGGGCGGTCGCAAAACGGTGGCAAAACTCCCTCAACTCGTTAAGGCTAGTAAGGACAACTACAATCACTCCATGCATACCTGAAAACACATGACTGGTTTCTCCCTAATTACTTGTATGAGGACCATTTTCTATATTATTTATGTTGTGTTGTTGTGTTTTTTGTTAGAGACAGCACCAGCAGGAGGAAAATCAACTTCGTTGTATATAGGTACAATGACAATAAAGGTTGTTTTCTTCTTCTTGTTAACAAAACCCCTTCCTGCCTGGCCACACCTAAATTTTTTTTTGGGGGGGGGGGGCGCTCCCTTGTGGTCGTAAGTCGAGGACCGCCCGTACCAGTGTCCTCCCCCAAACCGTTTCCTGCCCTCAGCTCGGTCACACAAAATCCGCACCGCGAACCTGCCGAAGCGCCGCAAAGCAACAAGGCCCGACTCCAGAGACCCGGGGCCCGCCTGTCAGCTCGGCCGTCGGACGCCTCGCGGCCCCGCTCACGGCGGGAGAGGCCCAGGCCCAGGCCCGCTTCCGCCACCAGCCAGCCCTCCGTCCCCTCCTGTCCTGCGTCGTCGGTTCTTCCCGCCTGACAGGCCGCCGCCCCCTCCCCCTCAAGGTTCCGCCGGCGGCGGCGGCGCTGGGCCTTACCCGAAGAGCCCCGAGAAGAAGCCGTGGGAGCCGCGGACCTTCTTGTCCGCCTCGGCGAGCAGCTGCAGCGCCTCCTTCTCCTTGCCGCTGGTGTCCATCGCCATGGCCGGCGGAGAACGGGAAGAAGCCGAAGCTGAGGGGGGGGAAGGGAAACTAGAGGCCGGACGGACGGGCGCAACCGCTTCCCCTCACCGCGGTCTTTCTCCCTTCAGGCTTGGGGGCGGGGGGGGGGGGGGGGGAAGAGACGTCGGCGGACGCCCTCACGTCGGCACGCACAGCCAATGGGCGGCGGCGGCGGTTGTAATTCCCGCCCCCCCCATCGGCAACGTCACCTAAGCCGCGCCCTCTGGGCCGCTGACGCACGCCCTCCGTTGGATTCTCCCTCACGTGACCCTAGGCCGTGCTGACTCACCAGCGTCACGTGAGGAGGCCGGCGACGTCCACCACAGCAAGGGAGGGCCGCTCGGGTGGTAGAGTCCAGGAGAGGGGGGGAAAGGTCCAGTTGGGCTGTACCATTATTTTTTTATTTACGGGGGAGGGAGTTGAAATCCAATGCATTGGCTCAAAGTGACTGGAACTGCGGACTTTCCAATGGGCGCTTGATCCGCAGCCAGGTTGGTTATGGATGATGGGAGTTGTAGGCCAGGCCCTTCCTCTTGGTGTACCCAGCCAGAAAGTTCTTGGTCGCTTGAAAATCAGTGGAAAGAGCACATTTTGCAGGCGCCAGATTTGCAAAATTGCAATAGTCTGGCCTTTCTTGATTTGCTCTAGTAAAGGATTGTGGCCATCTCAGGATCTTCTAAATCTAGGAGGGAGGGGGGGTCTCCAAAGTTGGCAATTTTTTTTTAAGATTTGGGGACTTCAACTCCCAGAATTCCTCAGCCAGCATGACTGGGGAATTCTGGGAGTTGAAGTCCCCAAGTCTTAAAGTTGCCAAATATCTCTCTTCTAGAGCAAACCAGAACCCCAATTTCCATTTTCCAAACTATTGAAATCCAAGCATGCTGGCTGGGGAATTGAAATCCACACATCGGAAACCTATCAAGATTGAAAAACACTGATCTAGCCCACTTGAACTGGCTGGACTTTTGGCCTAATCCAGAAATATTCTTAAACTGTAAGCCACGGGTCTTCAACCTTGGCAAGTTTAAGTCTTGTGGACTTCAACTCCCAGAATTCCTGAGCTAACATGACTGGAGGAGGAATTCTGGGAGTTGAAGTCCACAAGTCTTAAAACTCTCAAGTTTGAACACCTCTGTTATAAACCATTCTAAAAGTGTGTAAAGACAAGCTCATCTGTGCCTTCACATCACTCTCAACCCCTGGGGAGTTCCTGGGCTAGTTGCTCCCCTTTTTCTTGGCAACCTTTTCAGAAGGGGTTTGCCACTGCCATCTTCCTAGCGCTGAGCGCGCGCAACTGGCCCAAGGTCACCCAGCTAAATGCCTAAAGCAAGACTACAACTCACAGTCTCTCTCCGTTTATTAGTCTGGTGCTGCTTTTAGCCACCTACCCAAGTGGCTCTCTTAAAGACGAGGATGGTTGTGAAATAAATCATCGGTTAAATCTGATTAAAAGTAGTGTTTCTCCACGCAGTGCATGCTTGTTGCAAAATTTTGCTCCACTCCAATGCACACTGTTAAAGCCCCTCGAGAATCACAGGACAATATCAAGGTCCTTTCGAACTTTGTTATACTGTCACCCAATCCATCAGAATAAAGATGGAAGGGACCTTGGAGGTCTTCTAGTCCAGCCCCCTGCTGAAGCAGGAGATCCTATACCGTTTCAGACAAATGACTGTCCAGTCTCTTCTTAAAAACCTCCAGTAATGGAACACCTACAACTTCTGACGGCAGCCCATTCCACTGGTTAATTGTCCTCACTGTCAGAAAGTTCCTCCTTAATTTCAGGTTGCTTCTGTCTTTGATTCCATCCGTTGTTTTCTTCTTCTGCCTTCTGGTGCTTTGGAAAATAAGTTGACCCCCTCCTCTTTGTGGCAGCCCCTCAAATTTACTGGAATACTGCTGTCATGTCTCCCCTAGTCCTTCTTTCCTCTAGACTAGCCCAACCAAAATCCTGCAAATGGTTCTTTTCACTGCTTTCACTGGTAATATCTCGTTAGCTCTCGTCCTCAGCATTCTTCTGTGGAAAACCAGAAAGCTACAAGACAGCCTTTGCCAGGGAAGTCCAGCATCCAGGCAGCAAATCCCAAATGCTGAGGAGACTTTTGAAGGGGGAAAAATGTTAACACCGCGATAGCAAATAAATAAATATATCTTTGCAGCCATTGCACTGCAAGCTGTGAAAGGGATTTCTAACAACTCCGGCAGACTCCATCCTTTGCTGCTTGCCGGCTAAGCAGGAGAAAGCAAGCTTTCCAAACTAAAAGGCAGAAATGGGTTTACCCTGGTTGTCCTTCGGGGGGCGGAGAGTCGGGGGGTCGACCCCTCTCAATCTGGGGACGCTTTTAGCCCTGCTGTGAACTTTTTAGAGGAGCCCTACAGGAATCACTTCCCCCAAGAAAGGTTAGCCTGTAATCCCATTTTGCTGCACCAGGAGCTGTGAGACCACACAGAACTGGAGGCTGCCCTCTGCTCACCGTAACAAAGGAGTAAGTATCGCTTAAACAGCTGTTATCTCCGTGTGAGGATAGCAAGAATCCGGGGTGCTAAGTAGGTCGCCTTTGCTCCTTGAAAACTTTTCCCTTGCTGTTCAAGGCTCCCCAAAGCTGCATTTGACGCCTTTGGGGATGTTTTAACGGGAGGGAGAGACGGGATGGGCAGAGTGGAATTCCAAGCAGAACATTCACCTGTCCCCAAGGAACGTTTTGGCTTTCCCGATAGACGGATCCGGTGAATGTCTCGGCAAGATTGGGTTGAGCCTCTGGTAGGAATTAAAACCTGCCTCCCTCCAAACAGGGGTATTTTGAAGCACCTGTCGGATGAAATTGATAACGGTGAAACCGATGTCATAGCAGAAATCCATACGGGCAAAATAATACAGTCAAATTCGCATCCTCATTTTTAAATTGCTGTCCCGAACAGGTACACTGTTGGCACACGCACGATATTCGGGGTTTTTTTTGCCCTTCTTAGGTAGCTGCAGCAACATAGAGAATTTTTTTTGACAAGAATAACGGGCTGATATGCAACGGATAACAGCATTGTCGCATTTCCTAACCTGGCGCATTCCCGTTGTGCTGGATTACAACTCCCATTCATTCCCTCCAACCAGCGTGGCCTTTTGAGAATCGTGGGGGTTGCGGAATCTCTTTTATGTAAAATAAATAAATAATTAAACCCACCAGGAAGGCTGCGCCAGCAATAGGGGGCTGCAAGCTTGAATGCAATAAATCGTGTACGATTCTGAGATTGTGAGAAACAAGCGGTGGAATTAATTTGGGTAATTAATTAAACAGATTAAACATACAGGGCCTATTCATTATAAGCCAGCCATGCTGAATAGACTATTTAAAATTAACTCAGCCTTCCAAAGTTGGTAAAACAAGGACTCAAGATTGTTGAGGGGGGCAAGAGGCTGACTCTGTAAATCACTTAGAGAGGGCTGTAAAAACACTGTGAAGCTGTATATAAGTTTAAGGGCTACTGCTATTTTCCTTCCTTCCTTCCTTCCTTCCTTCCTTCCTTCCTTCTTACCTACCTACCTTCCGAGGTGGGTAAAATGAGGACCCAGATTGTTGGGGGCAAGAGGCTGGCTTAGAGAGGGCTGTAAAAGTGCTGTGAAGCAGTCTATAAGTCCAAGGGCTATCGCTATTGCTATGTTCACTTAGTGTGCAGTGCAAAAAAACAAAAAAAGGTCGTAAACTCCGATCTGGTCACGACAATCCATTTTACAACCGTCATGACTTACGCCCACGATTACGGTCGTAACTCAAGGATTCCAACCGACAAAAAGCTCCTCAGCCAAATCAATCCACAATTTTAATTGCTTCGAGATGCTTTTCTTTTCTTTTTTTTCCAAGCAGCTGTGCGAGGTTGGGGTAGCGATACGCGCCAGCAGTGAAGCAAAGGCAAACTCAGACAGATAAAGAAATAAAAAAAATAGCCACACGACAGATGGGAAGGAAACTCCGTAGGAAAAGCTGAAAGCAGGAGCCATAACGAAGGATCACAAAAGGCGAGTCATTAACTTTGAAGGCATCCTGATGTTTTCACCGCAGATGTGAGATGGCTGGGGGGGGGATATTCCCTCCCCACACCCCCCAGGAATCTGAACACCAAGGATATTTCAAAGTCGAAGCAATTATATTTTATTCAGCAGCAACCTGTCATCTCGGGATGACATGTGTTTAAAGCTGAGCCACGCTCTGTGGAAAAGAGTTCACAAAGCAATTTTTTTTTAAAAAAGGTGATTATAGGGAGTCCTGGATTTACCGCCATGGATTTTTGACAGTTGCAGAGTCCTGGGGTCAGCTGATTTCCCCCATTGCAACCTCCAGACAAGCAAAAATGAATGAAAAAGCCAGATTCTTTGAGAGCTGCACAGAATCCCGTTTTAACGTAGGCCGATGAGTGTACACATTCGAAGCGACAATCAAGTTATTCTCACTTTCCTAATAAACTCACTTAACCGCTGGATTACTAACTTCTGAAGTGCAGCGATTCACTTAACAGCCTGTGGCGAGAAAAGTTGTAAGATGGGGAATCTTTAACAAATGTCTCACTTCGCCACAGAAATTTTGGCCTCCGTTGTGATTGTAAGACAAGGAGCGATCTATATATTTTTTTTAAAAGCAATCCTCATCTTTCATTATGGAATCTAAAAGACAAGTCGGGCACTTTGGAATTTACTTCTATGGTTTATGGACCCAATCTTGTATAAACCCGTTGTTTTTCATTAAATCCTCCTGCAAGGTGAATTATGGGGAGTTATTTAGCTCTATAGCTCTTGAGAAAGTCACTAATGTGTTTCCCAGAAAATAAGACCGTCTTATATTTTTTGGCCACCAAAAAAGGCACCAGGTCTTATTTTTGGATGGTGTCATCCACTGATTAACCTCACTTGTGCACATAACCCCCGGCCTTCCTTTTCGCTGTCAGAGGCCTTCAGGAACTACTACTTCTGTGGCCAGCGAGGCTTTCCTGAAGGCCTCTGCAGCCGGTAAGAGAGCTCTGGATCGATCCAGAGGTTTCTTATCAGCTCCAGAGGCCTTCAGGAAAGTCTTGCTGGCCCCAGAAAAAAATGGGCCGGCAAGGCAGGTGTCAGGGTGTGGGAGGCCTGGCTACACCTGTCCAAAGGTAAGTAGTAGGGAAGCTCCCCCCCCCGACACCCCCACCCTAGCTTAATTTTTACCTGTCCTCTCTGGAGTGGGCAGGATCTTAATTAGGGCTTATTTTGGGGGGTAGGGCTTATATTAGGCGCACGTGTAAAAATCAAGCTAGGACTTACTTTCAGGGTAGGTCATATTTTCGGGGAAATTGGGTACATAAAATAATACGAAGATCAGATTCGTGTATTGTTTCTGATTCTACTTTGTCCTTTTTCTCCCCCTCTTGATTCTCACTTTAAGGCCGCAATGGAAGATGTGAGCTCCAAAAGGGCCAGCGACTTCTTACAGAAATGCGTTAAGCTGGAGGACAATGAGGGGGAGCCCGCAGCCAAGGAGATCTTGGAAATTCAAAGCCTCCCTCTACTCGCTCCGTCCTATCCTCAGACAGTGCAAGGTATGGGAATTTCTCCAGAAATTGCTGCACCCAGAACAGTGTTTCTTCAACCCTCGCAGCTTTTAAGACAGGTGGACTTCAACTCCCAGAATTCCCCGGCCAGCAACACTGGGTGGCTCTCTTTAAGTAGATTTATTCATGTATTTCTCTATTTATTGATTAGGGATTTTTTTTGCCCACCTTTATTACTTTATAAGTAAGTCAAGGTGGCAGACATACCTAATAGTCTTTCCTCCTCCTACTTTCCCCACAATAATTCTATGAGATGAGTTGAGCTGAGAGAGAGAGAGAGAGAGAGAGAAAGAGAGAGAGCGCAAATGGCCCAAAGTCACCCAGTCAGCTTTCATGGCTAAGGCGGGACTAGAACTCACCGTCTCCTGGTGATTGGCCCAAAGC
>NW_020769385.1:1915991-1942357 GCF_900518735.1 Pseudonaja textilis
CCCCTGCTCTAACTTACAGACCTTAGTAGAGCCTGGAATTAGGGTCATTGCATCGTGCCGCTTGTTTAAATGGGCCATCAGGTGACTGACCTGGCTTTAGGACTTTTTTGTGGCAGTGTTTAAGTGAAACTGCAGGATACCATGGTTGTTAAGTGAACCCCATTGTCCACAATGTGTGGGTTTTGCTTTGTTTTTTTAACCAAAAACCAAAAAAGTGAACTCTGGTTTCTGCCCCCCCACCCCAAAAGTCATACATCTCAAGTCACGTGACTTGAGATAATGCTGAGCACCCAAAATGCAGTCAGGTGACTCTGGGGGCTGTTGGAACTTCTAATCTGGGTTGTAAGCAAGTACCATATTTTTTGGCGGGGGGGGGGGCGTCCATCGTAACTAAGCAACTGGTCGTAAATCGAGGATTACCTGTAAACCAGAGGACCACAACGTGACCCAAGCAGAGCTGAAACAATTACGTCAAAGCCAGCACGAACGGCTTAAGGTAAAGGAATTTGAGAGAAGAGAGGGCTAAGCAAGAATGCTTGGGGAGTGCCGCCCATTGAAAAGGTGCTTCCTTTTCGCCCAGTTGTGTTTTGCCAAAACCAACAGAGTGCTCCGAAAGCACTTTCACGCAAGAAGCGTGCAAGAAACCACAACGTAGGACCTGTGCAATTTTTTTAAAAAAATAGATGCAATTCATCTATCAATCCTTGACAACATGAACGTGGTGTAAGGAACAAGGCAGAGATTAAGGTGAATTAGATGAGACTTCCTTTGGTGTAAGTGCAGAGAAGAGCAACCAAGATGATGAGGGGACTGGAGGCTAAAACATATGAAGAACGGTTGCAGGAACTGGGCACGGCTAGTCTAGGGAAGAGAAGGACTCAGGGTGACATGAGAGCAGGGTTCCAATATCTCAGGGGCTGCCCCGAAGAAGAGGGGAGTCAAGCTATTCTACAAAGCACCTGAAGGCAGGACAAGAAGCAACAGGTGGCAACTCATCAAGGAGAGAAGCAACCTGGAATTGAGGAGGAAATTTCCTGACTGTTAGAACAATTAACCAGTGGAACTACTTGCCTCCAGAAGCTGTAAATGCTCCAACACTGGAAGTTTTAAAAAGATGTTGGATAACCTCTTGTCTGAAGCAGTGTAGGGGGTTGGACTAGAAGGCCTCCAAAGGTCCCCTCCAACTCTATTCTATTCTATTCTATTCTATTCTATTCTATTCTATTCTATCCTATTCCCTTTCTTATTCTATTCTATTCTATTCTATTCTATTCTATTCTACTCTATCCTATTCCCTTTCTTATTCTATTCTATTCTATTCTATTCTATTCTATTCTATTCTACTCATTAGTAAAATAAAGAGAGTAGAGTAGACGAATGGGGGATTTGGTCCATTGCTACCTGTAGTTCTGTGTTTAACCAGGATGGTTAACAGGTGCAGAGAAAACAAAACTGTTTTCCCACTGACCACAGGAGGAAAAAGCTTAACAGCACGATCATCAAACCCTGTGCTCATCTGCCACACAGGTGCACCGATATCAGAATCATCTGCCAACCAATCAACCATTCGGTCATGGCATCCTTACAATAGCCAGATGGTATTTTGCGTTTCAGACTTTCGTTTCTTGCAGGATCCAATCTGGGTCAGACACTGGGACCAGAGATTTTGTCTTCTGAGTTTTGAGAACTTCTCTCCCTAGCAGTGTGTGTGTGCGCGCTTTGGGCTGTTCTGTGGGTGGTGTTTCACAGCCCAAAGCACACACTCCGCTAGAGAGAGAAGCTCCCAGAAGACTAAACCTCTAATCCCAGAAAATGACCCAGATTGCATCCTGCAAGATTATCCTGGGCCATGTATATTCACCTCCAATTTTATTTACGTTTGGGATATGGCTCTAGGACAGGGTTTGGATTCCTGTGAAAGCTCCCATTTTTATTTGAAGGATAAAAATAAAAAAAAAATCAATTCGCCAGCGATTTTGGAAAAACTGAAGGGTGCTGCCTTCAAATGGGTACAGTCACTTCTAATTTACCAGGCAGTCCCCGTTCTTAGCCGTTTATGAGGAACCCATAGAGCCGTAAAGGAGCTGCAAGAAGGTTAACCTGAAAGTCAACAAGCTGCAACGGTGTGGAAAGAACCACCATCTGGATTGCAAAATACAAATACGGAAAATACCGCTGAATTTTTTACAGAACAAATATTTATTCCGACAGCTTCACAAAAGGGGAAGAGGGAATGAGATCAGGGAAATCCCCTCCTGCAGGACCCTGAAAATTAGGTGGGATGAATTCTGCGTTTTCTAAACTAAGCGGCGGATACAGTATAAAGGGGTGCGGGGGGAATGTAGCTTTTTAAAATCCATCTCCTAAATCTCAGCTGTCGTTTCCCAACCAACTTTCTCAATCTTGTTCTACCTTTTCTTCATCCAATTCCGCCTCCTCCTGCTCGGTCCGGGGTCTCTTCTCTCCCCCTTGCGCTCGGTTGCAGTCAAATTTTAGTATTTTTTTCCAGCTGTAGTAGTATTCGACACACTGGGAAACCGTTTTAGTTTGTATCTATTGGAGGAGGAAGGAAGAAGAGACATCGTTCCAATAGGGGCAAAATGGAAGGAATCCTTTTTTAAATGGCTGAGCCAGAGGTCTCCAAACTTGGCAACTCGCGGACTTCCAACTCCCAGCTGGCTGGAGAATTCTGGCTGGAGTGGAAATCCACAAGTCTTAAAGTTGCCGAGTTTGGGGATCCCTGGGCTAAACAAACAAGGCGGGGATGGGCTGCTCACGCGAACCGGCATCTAATTTTATTGCCAGTTTGGCGAACCAGGAAATCGCACCCCTGGCTGGCCCTGCCCACCCCTCCCCTCCCCAGAGTCCCCTAATTTTTGGATGCAGGTAGGGGCAGGGCACCCATGGGAACTCGGGGAGTGTGAAAAACAGGCCTCCTGGAAGTTTGGGAAGGCCGGAAAGGAGCCTGTTTCTGGCTTCCAGAGAGCCTCCGGAGCCCGGGGGGCCCGTTTTCGCCCTCCTGGAGGCTCGAGAAAAGCATCCGGAGCTTGGGGAGCGCAAAAACAACACACACACACACACAACCGCTGTGGTACAGGAAGCCAACTAGGCCATGCCCAACATGGCCACGCCCACCCGACAACCAGGCAGAGGACCCTTTGCTAAAGATTTTGTAGCCCACGCCTGGAACAAGGTATAGATGTGGCCTTTCTTTGCATGCCTTCTGCCTTCAAAAAGGTCTGAGATCAGGTTTAGGATTCCGGGGCCGGAAGTCCTCAGCCGACAATCACAAGGGGGGAGGCCAACATTTCCATTGCTAAGCAGGACAGTTTGTCGTGAGTCTTGCTCCGTTTTACGACCTTTCTGTTCACAGTGTAAGGGAATCCCTGCGGTGGTACAGTTAGTAGCGTGGCGGTTAGGTCAATCCGGCTTCCCATTGCCAGAAGATTGCAAAAGGGGATCACGTGACACCCCCCGCCCCCCCAGGACACTGTCGTAAATATGAGTCGGTTGCCAGGCTTCCGAATTGTGATCATGTGACTGTGGAGATGCTGCAATGGTCCTAAGTGTGAAAAAATGGCCATTAAGTCCCCCTTTTTTTCCCTCACTGCCGTTATAACTTTGAACGATCACAGAAGGAACAGCTGTAAGTCAAGGAGTCCTTGTGACAAAAGTGACCTCAGCTGCTCTTAATGTAAGCAAGCCACTAAGCCCGTGATGGCGAACCTATAGCACGCGTGCCACAGGCGGCTCGCAGGGCCATTTGTGCCGGCACGCAAGCCACAGGCAAGCTTACCTCACTGTGCATGCACTTCCAGCTGATTTTGGGGCCCTTTTTGGCCTCCCAGAGGCTTCAAGAAAGCCTTTGCAGGCCGAAAAATAGGATAGTTTCATCACTTCCTCTATTTCTGGAAATACCGGAAGTGGCTAAACGGGCCCATTTTTCGGCCTGCAAAGGCTGCAGAAGCTTTCCTCAATCAAGCCTTTGGTAGGCCGAAAAAGCCTCAAACGGGCCAAATATCAGCTGGGGGGGCGGGGCGTGATGCGCAGTGAGGTAAAAACATTAGCCACCCCTGCACTAAGCTGTGTGACCTGAGGACAATTAATGGATTGTAAAGGGAACAGGAAAGCTGGGATATTCAAAACAAAGGATATACCTTTGAAAGAGGAAATGAAAGCACCCCTTTGTGGAAAGAATTACCTTCTTCTGTATGAGGTAGAAGTCCTTTTTGTGCAAGGCAAAAGATTTTTTGAACAACTGCTTCTCAGCAGGAGTCCACAGATGTGAACCTGAGATTCCAACAAGAAATGAATTAGCAATCTAAACGATCTGTTTAACGAAATTAACCTCTTTGTTGCCTCCCTTTGGCTTATTTTTGTTTCCTGGGGAAAAAACCTTCTCACGTAGCGAGTTTGTCTGTCGATACCGCTGAAAAACTCAAGAGCCTGTTTTGCTTTAATTAATTAACATTTAACAGCCACAAAGGTGAACCAATTCACATTTCCCAATAAAGGAAACTCAGCAGTAGAAGTGTTTCCTATCTGAGTAGCGGACAGAATGTCCAATGTCCCCTGAAATTTAAATTTAAATTAACAGTTAAATTAACTGACATCCCTTTTTATTATTTCCTAACTCCTAATTTTTAAACCTAGAAGTCTTCTTTTTCTTCCAAGGAGTTACTTCCCCTTGGCAAATATCACTGATTTTACAATGAATGCCCAAATTGTAATTTTCCTTCTCCCGTTTTTAAGAAGTGGATTCTTTTCCCCACATAAAATCAAGAACGATGGGAAAAGGGGAAAGGGTCTTAAAAGATTTAAGTACTTAAATTTAGGTACAAAGTCCTCAATCCCAAAAAGTTGACATCCTAGAAGAAAACAGAGATGGACTCACTGCACACAACCCCACTGCTCCAGCTAACTTGAAGTACCTCCTGCTACTGCTTCTACTACTAATACTGACGATGTTACCTAGTTTGGGTCATGAAACGTTTGCCACAAAGCAGCCAAGCTCAGAAATTTCCCCTCCGCCTCCACCCAATCAACCACAACGGTGTGTTCTGGCTGACTGTACAATTCCCCTGCTCCAGCTGCTAAATTGAAATATCTTAACCCCATGGCTATATATCCTGACCAACTGAGGTCAACAGCTTTTACCTGAGTAATGGTAGTTAGCAAGAGGATGGCCAGGCGGCTTCTGTGGCCCTTGGAGTAACATCATCTCCAGCGCTTCCTAGAATTGTTTTTAGAGAAGACGATTGTTAACTCTTGTCAAATAGAAACAGTTGGGGAAATCTGAAGATGATATGGGTGTATGCTCTCCAAACTTGGCAACTTTAAGACTTGTGAACTTCAACTCCCAGAATTGCCCAGCCCAGCATGATGAGCTGAGGAATTTTGGGAGTTGAAGTCCGCACGTCTTAAAAAGTTGTCAAGTTTAGAGATCCCCGCGCTATGTTAAGCTTTAATACGATTCATTCTCTTTGGGGTTATTATTACACGTGCCATCAACTGCTATGTTTAATATAACATAATATGGTGCAGTATTAGGAGGGCAGCTGGTTAAAACGGCCTGTTTAACAAACCAGGTTTCCTGCAATGCTTGCCCCCAACCAGCCACTCCTAACTGCTGTTGGAGAGAAGCAGTCTTACCATTGGATGGCTTCCTGTGATTGTTAATTTGAAAGAGGAAAAACGGGAGGTGGGGGGGTTGCATGTGTCAAAAAAGCTCACAATGTTGGGCTTAACCAGGTTGAATTATTTCTCTCTCTAAACAAGAGTCTCCCTCCTAAGGCAGGACATGCTTACATCACCTGTCATATGAGGAACTGAATACAGAAGCTTCTCGGGTAAGCCAAGTTTGCTTCTCTGCTCAACAGGAGTTAAGGTGGTAACTTGGTTATACCCTGCAATGCATTGTGTCAATCCAGTAAGAACTGTACTTGCTCCAGGACAAAAAAACCTGGCTTGCTCTAAGTTTTAACCAGTGTGTATGTCAGGCGCAAGCAAGTCGAACCACTTGTGGTGAATCTGACCAAACAGAAGTTGTGTGCTGCTAGTTGGCTGTTACAAGAATCTCGTCAGACTTGGGAACAGTCAGATAAGGCTTCAGGGACTCTGGAGGAGATCAGGCCGATACCGGTGTCTGCACTGCAAGGACTCTAAGCTTGGCACCCACTTAACACCTCCCTCCATTGGCTCAGGGATTAAGATGTCGGGCTTGTCAGCTGGAAAGCCGACAGCCCAGCTTTGAGACCTGAGCATCATGCAATGGGGTGAGAGCTCGTCTCCGCCTAGTCTTGCCCACCTAGCGGTTTGAAAGCATGCAAATGCGAGTAGATAAGCAGGTACCACTTTGGTGGGGAGGAAACCGCGCTCTACGAGGTCATGCTGGCCACATACGGCAACGATCAGCGGAGTAAAATCTACAGGGACTCCTTTTCGGGATTTCTTTCTTTTTTTCTTAATGTGCCAGTGTGTTCACAGAACAAAAAAAAGTGTCAATAAAGGTTAGCTTTCTTTTTTCTTTCCAGTCCAGCTGGAGAATTCCATCCCAGCATCTTACCAAAATGTTTCCTTGGGCTTCGTGCAGACAATGTATGGCTAGTTCTAAATTGGTCCCTCCGCCTGGCATCGCGCTGGAGCAGGCCAACTTTAGCAGATCTGCCACTGCAAGTGAATTCGTTTTTAAAAGGACTTGGTTAAAAGTTCTGCTCAGCAGAAATGACAACTACACAGGCAGTCCTCGACTTACAACAGTTCCTTTGAGGTGACCGCTCAAAGTTACAACAGCCACTGAGAAACAGTTGAGCTATGACCCGTTTTTCACACTTACGACCGTTGCAGCATTCCCACGGTCACGGGATCAAAATTCAGCCACTTGGCATCTGACCTGACTTATGTTTATGATGGTTGCAGTGTCCTGGGGTCATGCGATCCCATCTTTTCAGATTCACTTAACAACTGTGTTACTCACTTGACAACTTGTAGTGAATTGCGTTAACAACTGTGGCAAGAAAGGCCATAACATGAGACAAAACTGACTTAATACATTTAGCAACAAAAATGTTGGGCTCCACTGTGGTTGTAAGTCGAGGACTGCCTGTAGAAGTCAAAGAAGTGTGCGCATGTAGGGTGGGAAGAGCATCAAAGAGGGGAAAAACTGTCCCCACACCTTTTTTCTGGGTCTCCTTGTTGGTGACAATGTCTCCCCAGGGCTTCCAGACTAGCGAGGCTGGGTGCTCATAGTCCTCTATATTCGATCTGTCTTGGAGATCGGGTATATCCGCCTGGAATCGGCTTCCGATGTTAATGTGCCTGAAATGACAGAAAAGAGATGTGAAATTCCTTTCTTTTTTTAAAAAAAAAAACATGAATGAGGAGGTTAACTATTAAAAAGAAAAAGAAGAAAAAAAAGTTATTAATAGTTATTAATACATGGATACGTATAAGAAAAATAAAAAAAAATATAAAAGAAACAATAGGACAGGGACAGTACAGACCTCTTAGGAAAGGGGTGAGGTCAATAGTGGACAGTCTAAGGTTAAAGTTTTGGGGGTTTGGGGAAGAAACCACAGAGTCAGGTAGAGTATTCCAGACATTGCACCACCCTGTGGCTGAAGTCGTATTTCCTGAATCAAGTTTGGTGCGGTTAACCTTGAGTTTGTATCTATTGTGTGCTCTTGTGTTGTTATGGTTGAAGCTGAAGTATTCATTGACAGGTAGGAGATTGTAATGTATGATTTTATATACTATACTTAGATCGGACCGAAGGCGGCATGGTTCTAGGTTCTCTAGGTCTTGAAAACTGTTGGTGGAGATTCTTAATCATCCAGGTCATAGTTGTTTCAAAATTGCTCCTCCCCCCCCCGGGGGGGGGGCAAATGGACTATTTTTTTCCTTGAGGAAACAGGATACTGTTTATTTAAATTAGGGGAGTTAAGCACAGAGCAATCTTTTTTTAATACCATCAGGGTAATACTTCAGTCTTGCAAGAGCACTTCTTTTCGGGTCACACCAAGGCAGTCCAACGATAATCGCCTAATGAAATTATGAGAAAATTTCATTAGGACAGGAGATGGGTTCTTAACGGGTGAATTTTTAATTGACACAAATGAGACCAGGGAAGGTTTTCTCAGTGGAAGCATCCTGATTACAGGTCCTCTCCTAAAAGTGAGGCTCATCGCCGATAAATGTAAAAACAAAGTCCAGGCCATTTGATTTTGCCAGCTTTTCACAGGCTTGTTGGCTGGTTTTTTTTTTTCCCCTGTTTTCAATTGTGTTGTCAAGTTTGTCTTTTGTTGTTTTGCAAATCGCCTTGTGAGGCTAAAAGAATAAAAACGTGTGTATTAAAAAGCCAAGAGGAGAAGATTTGAACAGAGAATACATGGAAGAAAAAAAATGGAATAGTTACGACAGTTGGAATATTGCGCTTGCTAAAGCTACACATCATCAAAACAGGAGAGAACATTGAGGTGTTACTGCAACCACTGAGTAACACTGTGGTCGTGTCACTTACGGTTCTATGTTAATTTTGGTGGTATCTTTCACAAGAGAGAATAAAAGGGCTCCATCCATTCCATCTAAAAACAAAAGCACAAGTTAGAAACAAAATCAACGTTTATGGAATCTTTCTCTTCTCTTTTATCATTGTCATCTGCAACCTCAGAAGCAGGATGGAGGATTGAACCCGGATGGTTTCTTCAGTTTTTTTCGCTGCTCTTTTACGGGTTCAAACACAAGGCTTTTCCAAAAAAAAAAAATGTATTTTTTTTTTAAAAAAACCCAAAGGCAAAAAAAGAGAGATAAAAAATGCAGGTGTTCAGGGAGGGCAGACCATTTTCAACAGATTGTTTATTTATAAATTTTATTGGACGCCCACCTTACCACAGGGTAACTCTTTATCAATAACTATGATAAATAAAGACGGAACTATACTCTTTTTTTGTGGGGGAGACTGATTGGAAGCAGGAAAAGGAACACTATATAAATGAGAGAGGAAGGAAGGAAGGAAGGAAGGAAGGAAGGAAGGAAGGAAGGAAGGGAAAGGAAGAGAGAAAGAAGAGAGAGAAAGAGGGTGGGAGCAAGGACAGAAAGAAGGGAGGGAGGGAGAGGAGGAAGGAAAGAGAGAGGGAGGGGAGGAAGGAAAGAGAGAGGGAGGGGAGGAAGGAAAGAGAGAGGGAGGCAGGATACAAATAGTGGATTTATTTTACATTGGGCAGCTTCATGGAAATGTCCCAGAGGATGAGGGGCCGGGTAAATTACCTAAAACGGAGGTGTACATGGAGACAGGAGTGGGATTTGTCGAAGTAGAGTAGAGGGTGTTGAAGTAGAGCCCGGAGCCCTCGCGGATGGGGCTGAGCATCGGGGGTGGCGTGTACGGAGAGCACTGCATTAAGCCTTGAAGAAAATGGTCCATGAGGAAGACGGGGGAGCGAAGGTTACTCTGGTAGCATCCCCCAGTACCAGGCTGAATCTCATTCCCAGCAGGTGAAGGAGGTGGGATGAGCAGGGATTTGGGGTGAGCTCGCTTCTTCTTCTTCTTGGGGGGCATGCCCTCCTGGAGATCCTTATCATCCTGGCTTTCCTTCTCGTTAACCTGACCCAAAAGAAATGGGAGTCGAGGACTTTAGACTGATTACCTGGGAAAGCAAAAAATTAAGGTAGCCTGCACAAGCAGTGCATCCTTAAAGGAATACCGTATCTTCGCCCCAACTATTCAAGCTAGTCAAGACTACCTAGAATCCCAGTGGACTATAGGTGGGAATGTTACGATGCAGGGATCCTGCAGTTATAGGATCCAGTCCAGCCATGGCTCTCTAGAATCCACTATACTTACCCTATCAAGCAGTTTTGACTTAAGAACCTTCTATTTTTTTCCTTTTCTTTTTAACGACCCCGTAATCTCTTGCATCGGGATGGACTCAGGGTGACTGAATGGAGCTGAGCGTTTACTGGCCAGATGCCCTTCCCAAATGCCTATGTGGAGTTCGCAGCAGATTTTTTTTCATTGCGCCCAGAGAAAGAAATATCTGTTCGCTACCTAGGATTGAAGTCACAGCCTCCTGATTGTGAGGAGAGGCTACTACACCCATCTAAGAAGTTTCTCCTATGCTTAGTTCAAATCACTTGCCTTATGAGTTTTACACTAGTTACGCTGTTCTTTGCAATAACAGAAAACAAATCTGCCTCAACTGTTATGACGTGTCTTAAAATTATTTTATTTATTTGTACTATCCGCCCTGTGCTATCTTTACAAATAACTCAAGGCACTGAACATATTCAACACATTGTTCTCCTCCTATTTTCCCTGTAACAACAACCCTGTGAGGTGGGTTGGGCTGAGACAGGGGAGTCACCTATTTCTAAGTCACCCAGCTATTTCTTCATACTTAAGGCGGGACTAGAACTCACCGTCTCCTGATGAGTGGCCCAAAGTTACCCAGCTGGCTTTCATGGCTAAGGCGGGACTTGAACTCATAATCTCCTGCTTTCTAGCTTGGTGCCTTAACCACTAGACCAAACATACCTAAACCACCAGAATTGGTTTTCTCTTCCCCACAACCAATCCCGATAACCAAAGATTTTATTGATATCAGTCTACCAAGACAAATAACAATCAAGATCCACCCAGAGTACCAAATACGTCAGATTTGATACCACATTCAATGTTATCTCCCCCAGAGAATCCTAGGAATTGTAGCCTGTCAGACCTATTCAGAAAATCCTTTATCTGTACCGCCTGCCCCATGCCCGGAGGATTTCAGAAACTCCACACTGAATAACCGTAGGGGAAAGGAAATCAATAGCCAAATAAAAAAAGAATTACTGCTACAATCTAGTTTTCACTAAAAAAAGTACTTTAAAGAAGGTTGAAAGCTGCAATCCTGAAGGGAAACTGAAAATGCCAACTCTGTTGGCGATAGGATTATGACATCACTATGCTGTTCTTCCAGCTACAGCCTTTCTATCTATAAATGTTGACCTAGGACAGGGAGGGAGATTATGGTCCCTTTATGACTTGTGGACTTCAACTCCCAGAATTCCTGAGCCAGCATGGAATTCTGGGTGTTGAAGTCCACAAGTCATAAAGGGGCTATAGTAGTTCCCCATTATTGAATTAGGACTTCACTCTCTCACTTAGCATTGATAAAAGCTGGCGCTGTCTGGCAGGTCCCAAATGTAGGAAGCCTTTAGAACACACAAATTTGTAATTTCACCCACAGTGATTTAATGGCCGGATGCCCTTCCTGTCGCCAATGCGGAGTTTTGTTCAGCAAATATCTTCCCGCTGTGCTCGGAGAGAGAAATATCTACTACTTCTACCTAAGACTGAACTCACAGCTTCCTGATGGTGAGGCGAGAACTCCACCTCTAGGCCACCGCACCACTCCATTTCACCCACTTAAATTTCACCCGCTAAATGGCTATAAAATGGAGGTTTCTGTTCCTCCGCTGGATTTTAACTCAGCGGCAGGCCTACCATATCTGCTGAGGACATGATGCTTCCACTTTTCTTTGGGAGGGACAGAAGAAAGACGGAGAAATCCCCGTGGAGGAATTTAAGAAGCTGAGCCACTGTGAAGCAGAGGGCCGGGAGAACTTCTAGGCCCAACCAGGAGGAGAAGAGTAATGGCCTACGTGTGGCCTGCTTTCTTTAGGGTTTGACTTGTGACATAAACATGGCTGGGCTCGAATCAGGATGCTGGTGACCTGCATCACAACTGGGTCATGATTAGGTGGTTTTAGGCAGATCACTGTTTCTCAGCCTTTTCCCAGGCAAGCTCACAGGCAGATATAAGCCCTTACAAGATAGCAGTAGCATTTAGTATTTAGGTTTATGTATAAACAGCCGGGGTCTCCAACCTGGACAACTTTACTCCCAGAATTCTGGGAGCTGAAATCCACAAGTCGTAAAGTTGCTCAGGTTGGAGATTCCTGCTTTACAGAACTCTCTGGGCTTCATATCTTATCTTGCCCTGGTGGTGCAGTGGTTAACTGACTCAGCCTGCAGTTCGATCCTGACAGGGTTCATGGTTGAACTCAGCCTTCCGTCCTTCCGAGGTCGGTCAAATGAGGACCTGGATTGTTGGGGGCAATTATGCTGACTCTGTAAACCACTTAGAGAGCTGGAAAGCACTGTAAAGCATCATATAAGTGGTATTTCTCTTCCTTTCCCCCTTTCTCCTTCCTTCCTTCCTTCCTTCCTTCCACCCACTCCCCTCCACAGTGCACAATGATTAGAATCCAGTATTGCAGGCGAACTCTGCCCACTGAAAGCAGTTCGATCCTGACCGTCTCAAGGTTGGACTCATCAGCTTTCCCTCCTTCCAAGGCCAGTAAAACAAGGACCCAGATTGTTGTGGGGGGAAGATGGCTGACTCTGCAAGCCGCTTAGAGAGGAATGTAAAAGCATTGTGAAGCGGTATATAAGTCTAAGTGCTATAAGCAATTTTTAAAAACGGTGCATTTTTTTATTCTTCAAAACGGCCAATTCTGCACATGCTACACAACATGGAAAGTTGAATTCCATGAATTGCTGTTGTTAACCAGAACTTGAAAGCAAATCATGTTATCTCTGTAATTTAAAATTAAGACTAGGAATCACCACCCACTTGCTGTTGGTTGGCAGCCATTATGGGTACCGAGACGGGCATCACGATCGGGGCCACTGCTCCATCTTCCAAAAATCTTTTCGTTTCGGGAGGAACCGCTGCTGCCTGGAAGGGCCACTTCTGAGGATGTAACTGCTCTGCCTCATAGGCCTTAAAAGGAAATATAAAAAGGAAATATGTATTCCGGCAATAAGACTGCAAGCTGAAACGTAAATGCTGGTTCGCTCTTTTAAACTGCAGGTAGTCCTCAACTTAATGACCGTAATGGAGCCTGCTCATTACGGTCATAAGTCGTGACCATCCTAAAAGCAGACAGTCACATGACTGACCCAATTTTACGACCTTATTGCAATGGTCAGTAAGTGACTCTGCAATAGTTAAAGCAAACCCATTGTTTGTCATGGGGTATTTTTACCCGAGAAAATCGGAAGTAAACTCTGGTTTTCAGCCAAAAAGTTGTAAATCGCAGGCACGTGATGCTGCAAGTGGCCGTAAAATGCCTAGTGCCTGAAACACGATCACGTAACCTGGTGGGGAGGGGCACTGGGTTGGAACTTCTGTCATAACTTTGAACGGTCGCTAAATGACAGCTCGTAAATTGAAAACTACCTGTCTTCTGTCCCAGATTCTGTATTGGTCTTTCCAAAAGACTTATTCCGGAAATAAAGATTTAAGATTTAAAAAGCAAGCGGAGAGAAATATCTTTTTTCTTTTTTACAACCCGGTAATTTCTTAATTCGGGGTAGAATCAGGGTGACTGAATGGGGCTGAGAATTTACTGGCCGGGTGCCCTCCCTGATGCCTAGGTGGAGTTCTGTTTGCAGCAGGTATTTTCTCTTTGAGCCCTGAGAGAGAAAAACGTCTGTCACTACCTAGGATTGGACTCTCCACCTTCCAAGTGGGAGGGGGGAGTCTTCACCACCAGGCCAACCTGGAAAGGAATGTCTAATGAAATATATTAAAAAAAAAATCCAAATTGTTCACATTCCCCCTTTCAAAGCTGTTATAAAACTGCAGTCCTGGATAGATTTAACTGGCCGTTAAATATATTCAATTCTAGACATACCTTCCTGGAAACCAACCCTAAGTAATAACCACACCGGGATACATTCAAATATAACAGTCAAAAGACTGGATTGAAGATTAATAATTATTAACATTTTGTGTAGCGATTTCTGAACAATCGAAGCATTCCACACGCATTAGTGCAACTGTCTTCTTTAAAATAGCTTCCTATCTCCCATTGGCAAGTTCATCATCGCTTTTTAATGCAGTGGGTTGTTTTTTTTCTACATGGATTATTAGTTGCCTGGAGCTTTTGCTGGCACCAAAAAAAAAGCTTAATAGTAAAAGAAGTTCTACAGTACAACTGTTGAGAAGAGGACGAAAGCAGCACATCTCTCTTAGCATATTGTCTCCCCGAATACAACCTGGCAATATTTTGAGTTTTAAAAAATAGCTTTGATCAGAAATAAGAAACAAAGTATGCAGACTTCTTCTGGAAACCTTAGCAAAGATCTGGGGATCCAAGGTAAGGAATGCAGTGAAGCAGACTACCAATAAAAAAAAAAAAGAATATTTGTAGCCCAGGGCTGAACTGTGGGGTCCTTGATGCTCTCGGAGCTTGGTGGTTTCCTTGCAGACATTTCATGACCCACCATCAGTGTTAAAGGAGTGGGGTGTGTGGGGAAGAGGAGGAAGAGGAAGGGGAAAGGGAGGAGGAAGATTGTGGGGTCCTTGGTGCTCTCTGAGCTTGGTGGTTTTCTTGCAGACATTTCATTACCCAACTAGGTAACATCGTCAGTGCTAGTAGGGAGTGGGGTTTATGGAGTGGAGAGGAGGAATGGGAAGGAAGAGGGGGAGGAGAAAGAGGAGGAACAACGAGAAGGGAGCGGTGGGGGGACTGTGGGGTCCTTGATGCTCTCGGATTTCTTGGTGGTTTCCTTGCAGACATTTCATTACCCAACTAGGTAACCTCATCAGTGCTAGTGAAGTCTGTAGGGGAAGCGGGGCAGGAGGTGGCAGCAGAGGACTGTGGGGTCCTTGATGCTTTCTGAGCTTGGTGGTTTTCCTGAAGATGTTTCATTACCCAGCTGAGGAACATCATCAGTGTTAGAAGCGGGTGGGGTTTATAAAAAGAGAGCAAATCTCGCTGCCCTCGAGCATGGATGACGTTCCCTAGCTGGGTCATGAAACGTCCGCAGGAAAACCGCCAAGTTCAGGGATCGCCAAGGACCCCACAGAGAGCAGAACCGAGACGAAAACGTTGAGGTTCATCCTCCGCGACGGCCTCCTCCTTTTCACGGCGTCCTTCAGCATCAGTGACAACAAACATTCATTTACCAAGGTGAGATTCCCTTTACCTGCTGTTTCTCCTTCCCTGACGGAGACTGCCACTGCTCACCACAGAAACACATGTGGCTGTTCAGGCCCCTTTCGGTATAAAACAGCTGATTGCAGGTTGCACAGCGAAAGCTGTTCCCTTTCTCACTCCTGTCTCCAGGATCTGCCTCAGACTTACTACTGTTGGCAACAATCGATGCAAGCAAGGTGAGAAACGCAGTATTAGGAAGCTCAAATGTCTATGTTATGATTTATACTCCAGCCTTATTACAACCCCTAACTATGTTCTTGGACTTCAGAGAGGCTTTGAAGTCCGGGGGTGGATGGGTGGGGGAGGGCTTCCATTCGCCGCTGAGCTGTGAATTGGGGAAGGAATCTCTCTGGGACACCATAGATAAACAAGGTCTGTCTGAGACATGATAACTGGGAAGGGAAGAGCTGCTTATGCTGCCAGCTCAATCAAATTTATTGTTTATTTTCACTGCAAAAGGCCTGCTTATAAATCACTTTCAAAATTCCATCGTTAGAAGCGGCCGGAGTGTCTCTCTGCCTCCCGGGTGTCTTCCCCATATATGTCCTGAATTATAATCTGTTAAAACGCTGGAAGCTTACTTACCTAACTCAGTTTTATTAGCCTGAGGAAGAGAACCCTCACATTCTAGTTCTTCCTGGGCTTTTCCCAAATTCTCTCTCTCTGATAGAACTAAAATGAAGAATTATTATGAGCGGGCCTGGTTTCCACTCTCTTTTGGTTTTATTTTCGGGATGCCTTTATCAGTACAGATGAAATTACTTGAACAAAAACAGTGTGTGTGTCTGTGTGTCTGAGTGTTTATACAACTATGGTGAAGGATATTTGTTTTGTAACCATAATTGCAATTAAATCTCTTTGTGTGTGTGTGTGTGTGTGTGTGTGTGTGTGTATGTGTGTGTGTGTAAGTTTATGTATACACACATACACACACACTGGAGAGAGAGATGGAAAGACTTATAGTCAGATATAGCTATAGATGTACACTGTATATATATTTCTGTATGTGTACGTATGCATATATGTGTCTGTGTCTCTGAATGTATGTGTATACATACACATACACTAATATTTTAGGCAGGATTAAAGCATAATACACCCCTGCTTACCATCCAGGAAAAAAGCACTCCTCTTTGACGGCATTAGTAAAGCTGTAGATATTTCCACCCTGTGTTTTACAAAGAAAGAAAGAAAGGAAGGAAGGAAGGAAGGAAGGAAGGAAGGAAGGAAGGAAGGAAGGAAGGAAGGAAGGGAGAAAGAAAGAAAGAAAGAAAGAAAGAAAGAAAGAAAGAAAGAAAGAAAGAAAGAGGAAGGAAGAATGGAAGGGAGAAAGGAAAGAGACAGAGAGAGAGAGAGAGAGAGAGAAAGAGAAATAAATTAAATACATATACAAATAGGGGTTTTTTTAATCCACAGATGAGGGCTATTATTTAGAAGCTTTTCAAAGGTAAAGACTGTCATAAACGTTTCATGGTGCGTTTCACACAGGTGGTTTCTTTACATCAGACCCTCTGAAATCAGGCTTGATTCCTGGTGCTGAGACAGATACATACCTATGAACACAGGCAGTCCTCAACTGACAACAGTTCACTTAGTGACCGTTCAAAGTTACAACAGCACCGGAAAAAAGCCACTTATGACCCTTTTTCACAGATAGGACCGTTGCAGCATCCCCTGTGATTTGCATCTGGAGGTTTGACAACTGACTCACATTTATGACCGTTGCAGTGTCTCGGGGTCATGCGACCTTCCGACAACCAAAGTCAATGGGAAAGCCAAGCTCATTTGAGAACTGCAGGGGTTTCACTTAACAACGGTAACAAAGTAGGTCTTAAAATGGGGCAAAGCTCACTTAACCACTGTCTCACTTAGCAACGGAAATTTTGGGCTCAACTGCGGGTGTCAGTCAAGGACTACCTGTGTCGCCTCTGTGTACCTCACTGACCATTCCCAATTTGTTGTCGGTCAAACGGTGGCTTGGACCTCACCTTTCTTTCTAGCGTCTTGCCATTTCTAACTCTTGTTGCTTTTTAACAATGGACATTTTTTTTACATCTTTGGGAGCCCAGCCCACCCCAGTGGCTCTTCTGTGACTAGTGCAAGGTCCTTCTAAATCAGGGGTGTCCAACCTTGGCAACTTTAAGACTTGTGGACTTCAACTCCCAGAATTCCTCAGCCAGCAAAGGCTGAGGAATTCCTCCCAGAGGAATTCTGGGAGTTGAAGTCCACAAGTCTTAAAGCTGCCAAGGTTGGACACCCCTGTTCTAAATCATGGCTGCCAACTTTTGGCAGGTTCCTAAAATACATACGATTCCAAATATTCATCAGCCCCAAAAATTGATGGTTTCCGTCTGTCCCAAAGGTGCCTTTCACGCACCCACACACCCACCCAAAAGGCAAGTCGATTCTGTTTTCTTCCCTGGGAAACGTTTCACTTCTCATCCAAGAAGCTTCTTCAGTTCTGGACCAGGAGCAAAACATTTTCAAGGAAGGGAAGGAAAAAACAAAAAACCCAAGGAAATCCAGTTGCCTTTTGGAAAAGCACTCTTGGGACAGCCACGACCTACATCAGGGGTGTCAAAAGGCCCGTGGGTTGCTTAGATCTGGCCCGTGGGGCGGGGCGGGCCTGGGATTCAAAAATCAACCACCAGTTCTCTGCTGGGCGTGGCCATGGTGGGCGTGGCCTACCGGAACTTCCGGGAGGGCTCCCCAGAGTCCGGAGGCTTCCCTCGGGCCTCTGGGAGGGCGAAAACGCCCCCCCACCCCGGGCTCCGGAAGCCGGAAACAAGCCTGTTTCCAAACTTCTGGTTTAGCCTGTTTTTTTTTGCCCTGCCAGAGCACCTGCACGGTTCCTGCACTTACCTGCATCCAAAACGGGCTGTGTGGGGACTCCGGGGAGGGGAAGGGCAGGGTGAGCGGCGCCAGCCAGTCAGTTCAAATACCGGTTCAGTGAACCGGATGTAAATTTAACATCCGATTCGCCCGGAATGGCCCGAACCGGCTGAATCCCACCCCTGCCCGTGGGACCGGCCTGTGGTGCCACCGCCAGCGAAAACGGAGCTCAGGGGAGAGGCGTGGAGAGCTGCAGGAGGCTGTTATGGTCCAACACCGAGCTCGAGTGGGGGCGGGGGGGGCGCGTTTTCGCTGGCAAAGGGCTGCCGGAGGCCGTCACATCTGAAAACGGATGTGGAGCTGGCCACACCCGCTGGCCACGCCCCCCCCCCACAAGGTCAAACACAACCCTGAGGTGGCCCTCAATGAAATCGAGTTTGAGCTCCCTGACCTAGAGGACTGATAATCTCCACAGGGCCTATTCCAATTTCTTTTCTTTTTCTTTTTTTAAAGGCCTTAAAAACCTGCCTGGATTCTGTTGAAAATCGTCAGCTTGGGCTTCGCTCTGGACATGCTCTCAAACGAGGTGCTGGGCAAGGAAAAGGAAGCCATGGCTACTTGACTAGGGGAGGCCATGGAGCTGATGTCAAACTTGGGCTTCTCCTTCCGGCGGGGTCTACCGCTGCGGGAATGTCCTTTGCTGCCGGGCTCTTTCGTACACGCCTTGGCCTTCTCTTTCTTCCTGGGCAAAGGAGAGTCGTTTTCCAGCTCCCTGGGCTTCCCGTAAGTGTGGTTCCCTGGGGTGTTTTCATACAAGGCTGACTGGTTGGGGCTGGGAAAGTCTTTACACTCGAGGCACCTTTTGGACGGCCGGGAGTGCTTGGCGTGGGAAACGCTGCTGGCGGTTGCCGAGGGCACGGCGGACGAATGGAAAGAGGGCAAAGGCGGCTGGTGCCCGTCTTTTTCGAGGTCGGGCAAAAAATCCCCTTGAAACTGAGTCGAAGGAGGCCCGTCGTTTTGCACCGGCTGCGCGGCCGGGCGAAGCAAATCCGCCTGCTGCGGAAACCCACGGAGAGCCGGCTTGGCTCCTGCTGGTTCGGCCTCCTTTGACGGGGCTAACACCTTGGTGTGGGACACGACGTGCTGAGATTTGGTGATCCTCTGGAAAAGGTGGCTCTGGAGCTGATCCTGGCTCAGAGAGGAAGACTCCTTGGATTTCACGAACAGCTGCCGGAAGAGCGGTGTGGCCTCGCCCTTCGGAAGGAGGCTGTGTTTCGGGGCGTCCGAGAGTCTCGCCACTGGGCTAAACGTCTCTTCGAAGCACTGGAGTCTGGCCTCTCCGGACGTTTCCCCGTGGGTCTTTAAAGAAGCCGGAGGGAACGGCAAAACATCCGGACATTCGAAGGTGGGTCTCGCGGAGTCAAACGCGTGGGACGGTCCCACGATCCCTTGGGAAGCTTCGTGGCCGCCGGAAGACAACTGAGCAACGTAAAGGCCGTGTCCTTTGGCTTTGGGGCCGACTGGCAGAGCTGCGTTTCTGGCCCATGGGACGCCGCTGCTGGGCTGCTGGGTGGGGGCAGGAAACTTCTGCCCCCTGAATAAGGGGAAACGAGGCATGCCGCTGTTGGACCAGTACTCCAAAGCGCTGGCTTCTATAGGGAAGTCGCGTTCCACGTGGGAAGGCCTCTCTGGCAAATTTGCATGGCTTTCCGAGGGCCCAAGTATGGATAAATTCCCCGTGTTGATTATAGTGTACATGCTGGAGGAAGGTAAGTTCTTTTGGCAAGGATAGATGTCCTTCATCGCCTTCTCGCCAGGGTTTTCTCTCACGGCGGTAGCGCTGCACGAAATCTGACTGTAGACCGAACCGGAAGGTGGAAAGGCCCCCCTGGAGTCGGTTTCACCCTGCCCCGTGGATGAGGAAGGAGCGGGCGGAAGCTTTGGGCCGACCAAGCTGCTGACGATACACCTCAGCAGGTCTCGGTTGGGCAGGAGGGAATGATTGGGCGCTGGCGATTCGCCCAGGCTTTCCGCCGCTCTCAAACTGCTCTGCCCCGTCTGGGCGTGTGGATCGTGTGGAGGTGGTGTGCTCTCGCAGGCTTCCTCCTCCTTCAGCAGACGCAAACCATGGTGCATTTCATAATGCCGGCGCAGCGATCGGTGGTCCGAGTAGCTCTTGTTGCAACCTTCTTCTATGCAAATGAAGGGTTTTGTTTTCTGGTGGGTGAGCATATGACCACTCCTGATGGGTTGTTGTTTTTTTTAAATAAAGAATAAAGAAAAAGATTAAGCCATGGAACATGCAAGTAACGTCTAGGCTTAACCCTCATTGCTGTCCAATACTACAGAAATACTGCAGAAAAAAACATTGCTACCAACCTGCCTTCCATCAAGAACCTGTCTACTGCACGAGTCAAAAAAAGGACTGTGAAAATATCTACAGGCCCCTCACATCCCGGACATAAACTGTTTCAACTCCCACCCTCAAAATGACACTATAGAGCTCTGCACACCAGAATAACTAGACACAAGGACATTTCCCCCAAAACGCCATCATTCTGCTAATTCCCTCAATACTGTCCAACTATTTACAAAGTCTGCACTACTATTACTATTCATCTTACCATCCTTCCTAGTATCTATCTGTTCCCGCTTATGACTATAACCGTGTTGCTTGTATCTTTACAATTTATATTGTTTTGTTTCCTAGTATGATTTGATTATTAGTAACCTGTAACTATCACTAAGTGTTGCATCTTACAGTTCTTGATGAATGTATATTTTCCTTAGTACATCGAGAGCATATGCACCGAAGACAAATTCCTTGTGTATCTAATCACACTTGGCCAATAAAGAATTCTATTTTATTCTATACTAAAGTCACTTCCATCCTTATACACCGATACAGATGCAAGAAAAGGAATATGATGGTTGGAGCCTCTAGTACCCAATATATCCGCTGTCTTACCCTAAGGGACTTCTGGGGTCACAGCTTCTTCAGTTGCTTTGACCACAGAAGCGGGCAGAGATTGCAGAACGATAAGGAAGGCAAGGCTGAATAAGAGTCCCTTTCCAATAATTCTGATTTATAGGGCTGAACGCTCGCCCTGGTATTTTAAAAAAAAATCAAATCAAAAGGAAAGAATCTACCATAGCCTCCTAACACAATGAGCTTTTCCTTCCCCAATCCACAAGGGCTTTTCTGTTTCAAGCTACATTCCCTCCTGTCAGTCTTTGCCTTCGGACCGAAATGATCCTGCCAAGCACAAATTTATCAATGATCGCTTGACTCCGGTTTCTATGCGAAGAAATTCGCACTTCGTGACTTCCCCTCCACAACGGGAGACCCGTAGAAAGAGGGTAGGGTGGGTATGCTGTAAAGTAGAGGTGGGGAACGATGGGCCGCCCTTTTATGACTTGTGGACTTCCAACTCCCAGAATTCCTGAGCCAGCCGTGCATTCTGGGAGTCGAAGTCCACAAGTCATAAAAGGGCGGCCCATCGTTCCCCATCCCTGTTCTAAAGGAAAGTCGCATTAACAATTTGCTAGCAATTAAGCTTATTTATGGCTTGTTCCCTGTTGCCACAAACCATCACTCAACTGCTTCCAAACCATTAGAGGAGACCTGGGCATTTTATGGTTCCCGGGCCATATCTGACCCATTGGGTTAACCCTATCCAGTCTGCATGGATTGCTTTTATTTTGAAGGGGCCTGTTATTTTTTTTTTCTCAATGTATATATGAGAAAGGGGGCATGCTTGCACACTTTCCCAGCCTTCTTGATTCATCCCTCCACAAGTCTCTGTTTCTCTGGGAAAATTGATCGCCCACCCCTGAGTTAGAGGACTAATTTTTTTTCAGGCATTAGAAATCCTTTCTTCTTTTCTTCAGCTGCCATTTCGTCCCTAGAATCCAGGCTAAACTAGTGCTGTACAATACGCGAAAACTTGGCATTCTATAAAGTTGCAGTAGCAATAGCAATAGACTTATATACCACTTTACAGTGCTTTTACAGCCCTCTCTAAGTGGTTTTAGAGTCAGCCTCTGGCCCCCAACAATCTGGGTCCTCATTTGACCCACCTCGGAAGGATGGAAGGCTGAGACCAACCCTGAGCCTGGTGGGATTTGAACTGCCAAATTTCAGGCAGCCAATAGCCTGCAGCACTCTAACCACTGCACCACCGTAGCTCCATTAAGCAGAGCTAAACTGGCAGCTTTGCCTTTTTTTTCGGGACAGGAAAAAACGACAGCACATCCGACTGCCTGGCTCTGAGTGGATTCCACCCCTAACTACGGTATAAGCTTATTGTTTACGTAGCACTTAAGTCGTTTTGTGTCAAGGGGATACCTACAGGTGGTCCTGTCGCTTGAAAGCTTTGCTGCAGATCTTACAGATGTGCTTCCGTTCCTGGCTGTGAGTTACGTAGTGCTTGCTCAGGGAACTGGTGCTGCTGAACACCTTCCCGCAGAGGCTGCAATCCAAGAAGGGGGCTTGGAGGGCGTTTTGCTGGGGTCTCCCTTTCTTCCCGCTGCCGGAACCGGATCTGCCTCCTGGCTCCACTTCTTTTGGTGCCGAAGGGGCAGGAAGCCCCAATTCTAAATGAGGAAGGCCAACTTTTAGTTCCAACGGCAGAGACTCTGCTGCAAGGCACACAGTACAGGTAGTTTTCAGTTTACGACAGTTTGTTTAGTGAACTGTTCAGACTTTTATCATAGGTTTTAGTTGTTATTTATTTTTTATCTAGATAGATAAAAGCGAAATACCCCTCACGCATCATCACAAAATCTCCAGAACTGTAAAGCCTACAAACTTGAAAGTTGGCATGTAGGTTCCCCTTGGCTTCTAGGGGCTCACTAAGAGAGGATTTTTCAAAATGACCATATTAATATTTCCTATATTATGATTATTAACACGCTCTGATGTTAAGGAGTTCTACTCCCCCTCCCCACCTAGAAAGAAATCTGTTCCAAATGCAAAACACAAGCCGAGGAGTTTCAGTTTCAGAGCACCAAGCAGCTTTAGGACAGAACAGTTGAGCTAAGCCATGCCCAGGCTCCTTGCTGTCTCTTCCTTGCTCACACAGCAAAAACTGTTTCAGTTTCCAAACAGCCCTCAACTCTCTCACACACTGACAGGACGATAGCCAGATGAATACCGATGGATGCTGGTAGGCAGAGGCAGAATCACCCCCACCTTATTTTCCTCCCCCAAAACTTAAGCCCCGTCACATGGTTTCATAGCGAAACACAGGTATCAAGCTCGTTATTTTATACTAGAATTTTTAATTGTATACGCTTTGTTTCCAGCACTCCCCCATAGGCATGTCCGTCCTCTTATGCAGTTGTCACAGCTGCAGCCCATGAAGAGGATCAAGGGCCTCTCCTCCCCAGTAGACCACGTCTCTCCCTGATCCTCTCCTCCCTGCGTGCCCTAGGATGGAGAGGGGATGGGCCTGGGTCCTCCTCTGACTGCTCAGCTGGCCTCTGCCCTTCCCCAGCCTCCTCCACAACCTCCGGAGCCCCACTTCCCCTCCCTGTCGGCTGTTCCTCCTCTCCCTCAGAGTCAGTCTCCACCAGGGGCATGACACTTCCCCACTGACTTTGCTTGTGAAAAGGGCGCAAAAGGGGATCACGTGAACCCCCAGGAACCAGTTGCCAAGCCCCTGAATTTTGATCACGTGACCGGGGGGATGCTGCAAAGGTTGTGCGAAAAAAACCGTCCAGGAGTCACTTTTTTTCAGTGAGGTAACTTGCAGCAGTCACAAAATGAACTGTTGTAAGTTAAGGATGACCTATAGATACAGAATGTACAATTACCTCTCTCTTTTTTTTTTTACCATTAGCCTTATCTATACAAACAATACCATAAAGCAAACCACCTCCTGGCACAGCTGTTTCTTTATATTGGCTGAGAATTCTTGACAGTTGAAATCCCAACCATTCTGGGAAAACATCCAAACTAAAGGACACCATCGAAGAATATGCAGTTTAATAAGGCCAAAGACCTGAATCCACGGCTGAAATAAAACAATTCCCCTTATACGTATTGCTACCTTAGCTCTGCACTGGACCTACTCACCGTGCAAAAGCGGTTGTGAGTCTGTGTCACAATCATCGAGCAGTTTAGCAGAATCGCAGTCTTTTACTGAGTACAAAGACAACGTGTCCAGGTTGTCTTCCAATGAATCGCTGTTTATATTTGTCGTTGAAAGGCTGGGGTCCACATCCAGGTTGTTCAGTCCAGCATAAATCATGTCTCTCATATCTGGACAGAGATCATGGCTGAATGTGTCACTACAGTCCAAAGCCTGGTTCCCCGAAAATTCAGGGAGCTGAATTTCAGAATGGAGTGAATTGTCGTCACTCAGATGATACTGGTCCATATTTAATCACGTCTGTATTTGAAGTTATTTCCTAAACACACATATATAAAAAGAAGCAATGGGGCTATCTCTTCAGTCAGCAGTGTCTAAGGAATTCAATAATGGATAATGAAATTCTATTAAGCAGAGCGATTCAAAATGGTTTCTGCTAAGGAAAATCTAAAACACCAGCAAACCTATTTGATCGTTGTTTCTTAGGCCAAACAGCTCTGTCCCTTTTATTTGTAGCTCTTTTTGTTGCAGCTTTACATGTTTGTTGTGGTTTTATGAAGAGTATACATTTTGGCGTTCTGTCTTATTTTTAATTATGATACTATTCTTTTATTGCTTTGTGCAACACTCTGGGTTCTTTTAATATACTTATTAAAAATATTATTTTTAAAGCATACGTGTGATTGTTTCGTCTCTAAAACAGTACTCTTAATTTAGTAACAGGGAAAATAACCTATACTGCAAAATTACGCATGAAGATTCATGTTTGCTTAGTCGGCATTTTTCTTTTATAAATCCTTTCATTAAACATTTGCTCAGAGGTACCATTCACTGCCAATAAAGCTAAAATCATCAGCACTTAATTTTTGTTTTGTATCAACAGTGAAAACAAGTAGCAAAATTTCACTTATCTGTATTTTAGACCATAACATACCTTTTGGGAAAATCCTGGAAAAGGAGTCTCCTTCGAATAAAAAGAGTAAAAGGAATTTTAACTCACATTCACTCAGAAGTAAATTCAGTATTTAATCTGAAGTTCTAATCAAATTAGTTATTTGAAGCATATGTATACTAGCTTTAAAAAAAACCCTATGTTCATAAGATGCATCATCTATAAAACACACTTGCTTGTCATTTAATTGTTATACAATCATTTACCACTAGGAAAACAGGAATGGGGTAGTTTTGAACAAGGAGGAGGGAATGAGGAATCCATTAGATAGTCAAGATAAAAAGGGGAAAAACTTTATAGCAATCAAGACTTTTAGGGGATTTTTTTAACTTTATTTAATTACATGGCTGACAATAAAAATAATAGTCAAAACACTATTTTCAAGTAATGTTAATGCAAATAAACTTTTTTTGCATTGTGTTGGTTTGCTAACAGTGTCATAACTCAGTCAATGTGCCTGTGCAAAATCATGCACTTGCTAATGTGCAAGTTTGTTTAAAAAGATCACTTTAACAATAGGAAGATTAATCAACCAAAGACTTTCAATTATCTGTTGTTCAATTTGCTCGATATTCACTTGCATCATATTGATTTTTCACAATAGTTTTTTTTTTAAGTATTGCTCTGGTTAAAACTAAAGTCATCGTTTAAAGGAAATTGTGCCATTCTGTGTCCCAAATAAAAAAATTCTGATTGAAGAAAAAAACCTGCAGAATTTGATTTTTAAAAAAAATATTAATGAAAGGGGGTGGCAGAAAAGTAATTTTAAAAGATGCAGCCACATGATTTGAATTTCTCCAGAGTGGTTTAGAAGGAAGACCTGCAGCCACCAACAGAAAAGATCTTCCATTTCATCCACATTCTATTTCTTGGCCATAAAATATTCCATTTTTTCCCCTTCCCACATTTGCTCCTGTTTCATTCAGACAACTTTGAACCAACTAGGAAATGATTATCAAGTGGGGGGGGGGGGGGTTTTTCCTCCTAGGCTTTTTTGGAGGCCCCCTTTTTCAATTTTGGCTTCTAACTTTAAAAAGTTAATTCCCCCCCCCCCCTAAAAGGTTTTCCTTCCCTTCCAGGCCAGTTCAAACACATTTTTCACTCTTTTCCCCAACTTGGCAACCTCACAACAGACTTTTTTTGGGGGGGGGGCACTTCCCCCCCCCCCCCCCCCGACCCCCAAGCACCCCCCCCCCTGATATTGCGGGGGGGGCCCCCAGCAAAGCCCGGGCTGGCCAAGGGCTGCGGCCCCCTTTTTCCGGGGGGGGGGGAGGGGGGAGCCTTTGTTGCACCCAGCCCAGCTTGAAGAGGGGGGGCGCGTGATGGGGTGGGGCGGGAGGCCTCTTACCACAGGCCCAGAGGGAGCCCTCTTGTTTGCTCCTCGAGGGGGACCCCCCGACAGGAAGGTGAAAAAGAAGAGGGGGGGGTGGCTTGGAAGGACTACAAAGCCTCTTTCCTGCTGGGAAATGGGGACGTTGTTGCACGCCGGGAGGGGGGGG
>NW_020769385.1:1942457-2024751 GCF_900518735.1 Pseudonaja textilis
GGGGGGGGGGGGGGGGGCGAGGAAACGGAGCTGTTTGAGGGGCGGGGCGGTTGCATCTGCACCTGAAGGGGGCGGGGCCGAAGTTTGGCGTCTTCCCCCCAAAAGAAACAGAGGGAGGGATCCGAAGCGGGACCGCCCCTTTCTGAGGAGGTGGGGCAGGGGGGAGGCGAAAGGCGAGAGCGCGCGGGGCGGAGTGAGCGAGCCAAACCCAGCGACTGGCTTTACCCGTCGCCTCGCGCTGGCCCCTCCCTCTCTCTCTCTCTTTTTTTTTTTTCTTCCCTTCGACGTCATCGTTCTTCTCTTCGGGCTGGTTGGCCGAAGAGAGCGACAGCGCGCAGGCTCCGCCCTTCTCCCTTCCTCCGCCCGCGGACGCCCACGCGCCGGGCGGGCGAGCGGAGGGGGGGGGAAAACACAAAAGGGGCGGGGCTCGCTGGCGACCTTTTTGTGGTGGGGGGGGTTCTCTCTCCTCCTTCAACTCTTTTGGGCGGGAAAAAAAAGCAGAGGAGCGCCGCCATTTTGGGAGGATGGAAGGAAAGGCGCGAAAGCGAAGCGAGGGAAAGGCGGCCGGGGCTACCTGAGGGGAGCCGCCCGTGAGGGAGAGGACGCTGAGGGTGGGGTGTTTATAAGGGAAATACCGGCGGGGATTTATTTTTTATTTTTTAAAAAGACATGGGGATTTTTGTGTCTTCCCAGGGCAGTTCGGCGTGTGTCAGATTAAATTCCTCCGTCAGTCCCGGAAGGCGAGGTTTGCCGAATTAAGTTAAAATCGAACCGGTTGAAAGTCACTTTTTATAGTTCTTATATATGGTACTCCGGCAAGCAGCCCAAATAGGATTGGGGGTGATGGTCCAGCACACGTGGAAACAGGGCCTTATTTGTGGGTCTGGGTTTCCTTTGGGGTACGAACCCTTTTCATTCCCTCCTTGTAGACCAACCAAGCGCCATTGAGTGGAGTTTTATTCTATTATGAATCAACTTAATTTTAAAACTAATCTACGGCTTCTGTATAATTTCTTACATTCCTCAAGCATTGCAAAATTGACCACATTTCCATCATAGCGCACTGTAGTATTATGTGCTCCTGTATAATTTTTTTTATCCATGTTCTCTGCCATGTGTTAAATGAAGGTTTTGTAACCAGCTGAAAGTGTCCCTATTTTGTGGTCATGCTGGCTTAATTTAAAGAATTGTGCCTTATTTCTTTACATTCTGCCTTTATTTAAAAAAAATTTTTTTTAATAAACTCAGCGCAACAAACATGGTACAGGTAGTCCTTGACTTACAATAGTTCATTTAGGGACCATTCAAAGTTACAACAGGTATTGAAAAGAGTGACAACTTTTTCACACTTATGACCGACAAAAATCTTACCCAAATTTTTGGCCAAGTTTCATTAGTCCTTATAAAGTATTACTTGTGGCTTCGTTCTCAACTGGTGTAATTTCCATTTATTTGATCTGCACCAAAAAGTTGGGACCTCTGAAAATACGCATGGAAGGTATAATTAAACATTCCAATTGAAACAAACCAATAAACATATCAATAAAAACTCCACAATGAGGGGTTGAATAAGTTAAGATAGCAGAGACAATTATGCAACTACAGGTAGTCAACTTATAGCCGGTTGCTTAGTGACCAAAATTATGACAGATCTCCCAAAAGGTTTTTTCCTAGTATTACCGTTTCCTGAAAGTGCAGGATCTTTTTTTCAGATCAAGTGTTGATCCATTGATAGCAACAGGAATTGACGGACCCGTCTTGTTTGGGAGAAAAGCCTGAATCTGAAACAAGGAGAGGCTTCTAGAAAGATTTGCAGATCCACAATATATGTAAGTAAAGATAATAGGAGTGTGTGAACACATTCCTATTAACAGACTATAAAATACTATTCGATTATGCAGTGAAAATATGCTATAGTCTACTTATATCTGCCAGTGTGTCAATCAAAAGACAAGCTATATTAGGACTGGCTTGAAACAACCTGAGAGAATGGCTGTGTGGTTGTTCTAAACTCAAAAAATGATGCTAAGTGTTATTCCAATTGTCAAGATACTGAATCTGGGGTCCTTTTCATAACTACCACAGCCCTCTGCTATTGATATAACCACTGAATTGTTAAAATGATTTTCAAATTTGAAAATGCATTGCTGTATTTACAATCAACATCCTTGCCCAATCCCATTGCAAAGTCCTGATTTCCTAAATCCCACGGAATGACCTGAAAGCTCATACATTCTCTATACTAGATTAAATCACGGGTGTCAAAATCAATCGCATCACGTGACATATCATGTATCGCAACATTTTTTGCCTTTGCAAAGCTAGGGTGTGCATGGCCAGTGCATGACACACCTGGCCTGCAGGCCACCAATTTGACACCCTTGGTAGATGAAAAAACAACTGCAATATATAATCAAGGGCAAAATTAATGAAACAAATGTAATCCAGAAAATAAGTTTGGGGCTGTTGTCATCTTGCAAGTGAAGATTCAATAACTTTCATTTTGAATGACAGTACTGATTTTCCTAGAACACCATTCTTTACATCACAATCTTTAAAATTAGGTTGCAACTTAATAGCATCTTTTACAATCTCTTTTTCTCCTACAGTCTTCCATTTTTAATTCTCCACCATGTGAAAAATGCTAGGTAAAACTATTTCCGAGGGAACACGGGTTGTGGGGGGAGATGAGAGAGACTGATACACACCAGTCTACTTCCCCAAACACAAATCTGTCACCACACTCTGCTCCTAGCTTTGGCTTTTTATACCCAGTAAGCCTCCCCCCTCCCTCCGTGTATACAGTACAGAATTTAAAGACAGTTCAAATCCAGCCAATTACAGAGTATAAACATTACGAAGTTCCACCCTCTTTTAATTACCGAGAGTCAATCACATTTAACCTGTCTAATCAGGGTGACGAGTACTGCTTTTAGCCCGGCCCATTACTTTCTGATCCGCTTCACTTTTGGCCAATCAGGAGAGCGCTCTCTCTGGCGAAACCAGTTTTTAATTAGTATGCCAAGGACCCTTTCCTGAGTTTGCTTTCAGCTGCCTGATAATAATGCTTGTTTAAGAGGATGCCTGATTTTGATTTGACTGGCTGGAGTTTAGAACATCCGCAGAGAAGTACTCCAAAAGTCCTATTTTACTTTGATGGTTTCAGTTTTGTTTACTGTAGTTGTCAGAGCAGCAATGAATGCTGACTTCATTACTTTGGCTTAATCTGTTGGATATAAAAAGTGAGATACTACATTTTATTTTGTCTGGGCGCCAAGTTATCAAAACTAGGAAGTGTTTCCTTTAACATTGGATTGTGCAGAATCTGGCCCGTTAACAGCATTACCAAATATTATGAATCCATACTACAAAATCAACTTTACATTTGTGTTTCTTTCAATAAAAGGTAGTAGTGACCTAATCACACATTTATAATAGGTTAGAAATGTTATGAGGCTGTAGTATTCATCTATATCATTAAGCAATAAACTACAATTATTTTGATAAACACAATTGGCTTGTCCTAAATAGCCAGATTCACATCTTTGGACTACTTGAACCATTTTCCTAAACTTGTAACATTTAATTGAATTAGATTTATTTTATTTATCCCATCAGATTTATTTCCTGGTCAACTTGTTTAGGATTAGTTGTTCTACCTGCTGCCCTACACATATAATTCCGTACACCTTGCTTTACGCCATAGTACTTGGTCCTCTGGAAAGGTGCACTGGTTTACACGCTACCAAGCACAAGACATATTAAAACGGACACTATTTGGATAAAATATCATGTAATAAAGCATCATACAATAGGTTTAAAGGCTGCATTTCCGTGTATATGTTAAGCCAAACGCCATGCAGATAGATTCATGCATCATGCTAAATTACCAAAATGTAATTTGTTTGGTTTAATGTATTGTGTGAATCCAGTCATTATGTTTAAGCAAACCCTGGTCTGGCACAATCTGCTCACATCCGTGTTTATTTACCGGGTGCTCCTAAAGTGCAATCCAATTCAGGGTATCTTATTTATTACAGATTATTACACTAAGACTTGTGATTGAATTTTTGTTTAATTATAAACCTATAGTTATATCCCTATATTAGAATAAAAAACCAACTCTAGCTATCTACTAGTGAGTCCTATAAACTCAATTTGTGTAGTTGGTTCAGGGTTCAGTGAAACCAAAATCAAATCGAGCATATTATCCATAGGTAAATAAGCCAAGTCGAACACAACTAGTGTGTTGTGTGTGAACAGTAGGTTTCCAGTGAACCATGCTTCATGGCATCAATGCGTTCAGTTGGGGTGCTGTGACGGAGGCTCAGTTTATTTGGCCCAATCTGGGGTATAAAGTCCGGAAAATCTGCTTTTGTCTGCTTAAAACCAGCAGCAAGTGAATCCAGCATATACTTTTAAAAAAACCCTTCTGAAATTTTTAGTAGCATAAAGCAGGTTTAAAGTTATGTTTGGGCCTGCTTAGTGTTTGGAAAGGAGACCACTAGGAAATCCCGGGGCTGGAGATTAAACTAAAAACTATTTTTACAGCACTGCCAAGCAAACTGCACGGATGTGGCCCTTCAGTGTCAAACTTGGGAGCTTCCTATTTTTTTTTTCTCAGTGTTGAGATTTATGTACTGTTGGGGAAGGTTTTAGTCCGGAAATAATCACTCGTTCTGAAGAAATTGAACTGCATTTAGGAAGTGAGGTCTGAGTAGTGTAATCATTCCAACCTAAACTACGGCGGGGAAGACTCAACACCACACAGGCTGGCCTTCTTCCTCCGGTTTCCCCCACGGTCCGTCACATGGTTCCACGTGATCCCAAGTCTATTAATTTCTCAGTAGATCCTGCAAAAGTCCAACATCTAAATCTCCTGATGTAAAGCACGCCTAGGGTTGACGGGGTTGACACGAGGAGCGATGCCGTTAAAAGCATCCCGGTCTGAACATCCCCACCCCACCCCCCCATCCTATTTCCCCCCCCCCTATTTCCCCCCCCCCTTGAAGGTTATTTATTTTTCTTCTAGCCCCGTCAGTATATCCCCCCCCCCCGCAAAGAGCTTCCTGAAAAGGAGAATTTCGAGCGTCCTTTCCGCCGTCCGAAGCGCCCGTCCGCAGGTCGCGCAAAGCCCGGCCGGCCGGAAGGGGGGGCGAGGGGCACAACCGAAGGCGTCCGCCCGCAGGGGGGGGGTCTGGAAGGGGGGGGGGAAGCTCCGCCGGCGGCACCTGCCCCTTTAATGCCCCCTTCCTTGACAAGCCCGGCCGACGGACGTCTCGCGACGAGGCTCCCTTTTGAGCGTGCGCGCGTGCGGCGACCGTATTTTGAAAGAGCCAGAGGGGTGGGGCAGCACCAATGCAAATTAAGCCGAGGGGGAGGAGGGAGGTTATTTTTTTTTTTTAATAAAAATGATTTCGCTGAAAATGTACAAATAAAACTGCCCGTTGGTGGTTCTTTATTTTTTTTAACCTTTTTTTCCCCGCCCGCTTCGGCTTTTTCTTCCTCTTTATTTTTTATCTTTCAGAGGAAACCTTCGTCGGTTGCAATCAGGCACTGAGCTGACCCTCTATGAGTCTGTGCCTGCTAGGGTCCTGCCTCCGGAGCCCGTGCGGGGATGTCTCGGAGACCCCGCGCTGACTGCTGCTCAAACATCACGGTGAGTTTGTTACAATGTAGCAATTTCTCTTTAAATCTCTTAACTCTCTCTACCTGCAACTCAGGGCTGTGACAGGGCGAAAAAAAACTGGGGGGAAGGGGAACCGTGTCCCCCCTCCTTGGGTAGTAGCACTGATCTCTTTCCACTGCTCCCCCAATTCAGTTGTGCCCCCCCAAACAGCCTTCTATTCCTGCGTCTGCAGAGCACGTCTACAGAATACAATGTAGCTTTATAAAATGATATACAATCTTCTAATCGTTGTAATGGGGAGGCTGGCAGATTCTTTCCCCACCCCCATCTCTTCCTTCGCATATCTCTACAGGCTTCTAGAATAGATTTTCCCTCTCTGGCAGAAGGGGTGGGGGCTTTGGGGAGCGGAGGAAAAGAGAGGAGGTTATCATTCGCAGGGCTGGATGATTATGTGTAGGTTTTTTGTTTTTCCCCGTTGTAAAGGCATCGTCTGTTTCATTTCCCCCCACCCCCCACGCCATCTCCAAAGTAAAAGCAAAGGAGAGGTCTTCTCCCCCCATGGTTTCTGAAAGACTGGATGGGGAGTTGCAAAGCAAAAACATGTTTTCTTTGGTGTCTTCCTTAAAAAGGGAATTCAGATGTTTACACTGCTTACTTCTAAAGGTATTTACAGACGATGTAAATTCATTTATTTTGATAATAATGTGAAAAGGTGTTTTTGATCTCAGTAAAACAAGGAAGAAACTGCCAGATGAGGTTATCCTCTGTTAACCTGGTCTTCTCCCATCTCCCTTGATAAAATCTCTACTTATGATTCCGGCCTTGTCCCTGCAAACCACTCCATGTCTATTTTGTGCTGATTTGGCTGAACGAAAACAATACTACACAATTAAAAATAAGTCATTTGTTATTTTTTTCCCCATTTTTTTTACTTCATTTCAAATGGAATATTATCACTCCTTTCTATTATCCCTACCTTTAAGTCCCATGAATTTCTGTGGAATAAAAACACATTTCTTGCTTTTAAGGTATTAATTTTGTACATTAACCGTGGTCATTGGCACTAGTTTTTCTGCAATTTGCTGTGTTTTGTACTGGTTTATACATACAGGCTCTAATTCTCCAGCCTAGCCTCTTGTATATAGTCCAATTTGGTTTAAGTTCTGATAGTTTATCTGAACACTTGCATGCCTCAAAAATTCATAGTAATAAACACTACAATATGCCAGAAGTCAATTTGTGAAGGTTTTGCAAAGTCCAAAAAACACAATTATCAAGAGCATGTCAATGTTTTAAATAATATACATATTAAGTGGGCATCTCTGAAATGTTAGTAGTCGTGGAAGTAGTTTTCAAAAGCTAGAGTAAAATGGAAAGTTTAATAAGTGTTTGGGGATTGTTGAAAACAGAGGTGAGGTCCTTTCTGCCACTCTGTCCAGAATAGTTGAAAACTGGCCTGTAACAATTAATATTGAATGTTTCCCAAGCTTTGTTCATTTGGAACTACAGTGGAACTCTTATTTAGAATATTCTTTTTTTTAAGTCATGTTTGCGTCAATCAGTAACTCACTAGAAAAGGCTAAAGAACATTTATATACTGCTACTTTATCCCATCATGTGCACATACCTCATTAAGCAGGGACAGAGGCTTAGCTGAAGCCATATGTGTTTTGCCAACTTAGAGCTATTTTCAATTTGTAGAAACCAGATTTTGAAATTACTGTATACCTTGGTTTCAGATGTTTATTTCCACAAACAGTGGAAACCAAGCTAGCTGAAAGATAATTAACCACAATTAGTAGCATAATTTCTCCCTGGTTAAACAAGGTAGATGTGACTTGGTCTGGACTAGTATTGGGAGTATATGTTAGATTATAGTTAAAGGGCTATCACATCACTAAGAAATTGAGTGTAGGAACATGGCTGTAGCTATTTTGTTTTTGTTTTTTACTCCTTGCAGGCCCATAGGTTGTTGTTTTTTTTCGAGAAAGCAAAAACTTTATTCCATCACCTCAGATATAAGTATTCTGATTTTGTGAACCACTACTACTTTGTAGTTATTTGCAGGGGGGGTGGGGGGAAGACAGGGGTGGACCTGCCACCAGAAAATTGTTGAGATATCAACTAAAAAGGAGAGGGACTGACAAACAGTTTCTACCTATGGTTTGGGTGAATTTGTTGGCGTATGACAACTGACTTGCTTTAAACACAGATAATGTTCAACCATTATGTCATGAACAGTGATCAATTACTAAGTTAACATATGCTAAACTATTGCTTGTTAAGTATGAATAATCCATAGCTGCCTGGGTTTGCTTAGGAAAACATAAATTTACAAATCACAATTCATATATTTGTATAGGATGCTAAGCAAAAATCACATAAACTGCATTAACATTTAGCATACAATAGATGAATGCATCCAGGTGTAAATAGTTCAGTAAATTATGACTTAATAAACCACCAATAAACTTTGTGTAATCTAGTCTAACAATGTACAACATATTAAAACACAATCTGTTTGGTTTTAGTTTATGTAAGCCCAGCAAATTATAGTTTATACATTAAACCATGAAAAAGCTGGCTTAGAAAATTATGCGATCCCACTTATAGAAAATGTCCATACATAATACTAAGCTATTGTTCAATTGAGATTTATAAAAAACATAGTTATGCCTACGGAGCAAACTTAGGAACACCACATTATAGTTTTGTGTGTACTCCTATAACCTGATTCACACATAAACACTTAATAAGCTGGGTTGAACTAGCTATGGTGCTTTGGACTATATTTAACTTTTTTGAGTGAGTTTTATGTTATACTATGCTGAAAACAAACTGAATTATGAAGAAGCTTCTTGGATTAAAAGCGAAACGTCTCAAAAACAAATTCCAGTTGCCTGTTTGAAAAAGCACCTTTGAAACAACCTGTATTATGGCTTAGCATTTTGTGTGATGTGGGCCACTAAAAGTATGGATTCTATTTCAGTTACATTCATTATCACTATTATATTTCTAAATATTTGCTTAAGTGCTTTTTCATACTCACTGGTTATAATTGTGTACAAATTATGCTACTTAAACTCTGAATTTACATTTTCAAACAGATCCTTTACAAATTGCCAAGATAGGCTTATAAATAGGTTTCGAAGGAAGTTTTTCAGTATCAAAATTCAAATAATATACAACTAGTACTCTAAGGCAATTTGCGGCATTGCTATATTGTTGTTAAAGCCTTAAATGCAATCATTATGGGGGGAAATTGAACAACTAAGACTTCTTAGCTGCCTTAGTTTTTGTTGATATTTTATGTTTTTCATGAGTTGCCATTGTTTATGTTTGTGCTAAATTACCTGTGCCAGTTGGTATAGATCCACTATATTTAATCAAGTGGGAGCTGGTGTTTTGTATCTTTTAATTATTTTTCACCAAAGTAGTAAATGTATATTTTATACTTGACAGCCAAGAATATTTAGGGAGAAGTTAAGGTAATCGATAATATTAAAATTTTGAATTCTTGCTATTTTGTTGGAATGAAGTTATAATATATTCTGAATATAAAATCCATTTTTGTCCTTTTTAATACAAATGCAAGAAATAAAAACTTATAAAATATGGAAGCTAACTCTAGAGTATATGCTATTTGCATTTTAGAATGTATGAGATATTCTTAAAAATTGCTTTTAGAACCAATTTGCCTTTCTAGGCATCTTCTGTTTCTTCTCATGACTTTCTAAGATAGTACACAGAAAAAAATCTGGAAAGTTACTCAGTTAACATTTATGTGTACAGGGAAGAGCAGTATTCTACATTACAAAATGTGAATGTCACATATTTGAAAATATTAATCTGAATGAGGGAGAACAAACTGAAATTTGAGCTTAAGAATCAGATGGTTTAGAAATCGGGCTTCATGCTGTTTTGCATGATGAGCACTACGTAGAAAAATCAGTATTATTGGTGGAGTAGTGAAATTGGATTTGCTTCTGAAATATTACCTTGGGATTCAGGAGTGCCTTTCTTGAGCTTGGGTGATATGTCAAATGTGTTTGATCATAGGAAAGAAAGCCAGAATAACACATGCAAGTTATATCCAGAATGGATTCATCTACATGACTGCCCTTGAACAGAAACCTCAGAACAATCAGAACTGTTTGCTTTTTCAAACACTTATGAGGAACCTGTTGGTTGCACTCACTGGGACTTCTGGAACCTTAAAAGCTGTAAGGGAGGCATTTCAGATTCTGACAGAGTACTTGCCCAGTAGTTCATAGAGTTGTATCTTTTTGTGGCAATGTCTAGATTATGGAATATCATGTCTCTAAAGATTCCTTTTATCCCCCTAAGAATATTGCATTTAAAGACATTTTGTTCAAACAAGGCTTCTGCATGTTAAAATTATTAGAGGCATGATAACAAAAAGTTTTTGAACGCAATCTGTGTAAGATGTTTTATCTGTTGCATAGGTATCCATTTTAATGTGTTCTCTATTGATATATTTATTAATACTTCTATATAGCCTTGAGCATTATTTACTTAAATAAATATTAATTTCCCCCCTTAATCCAGGGGGGAAATCCTCCCAGGCATTAAAAACATGATGTTAGCATTACGAAGTTTCAGGTGACAAATCACAAATGTTCATGGTTTTACTGACTGAGGACTGCACATTCCTACTTCCCATTCCATGGAGAAACATTGGTTTGTCTCTGCTAAGTCCATGGCTTCTGGAAATTTCTTATAGTTGGACAGAGTCAAATATGTCTAGCTGGTTCCTGGATCATTTCTCTTGCCAGTGAGATAGCTTATTTAATGTCATATGAATGTCAAGTCAAACAAAAACCCTGAATTTCACTGTTCTCACTTTACCTTTTAGCATATCTTTTTCCACAAAAGATGCATAGACTACTTGAATCAGCCTTTGAATTGTGTTTCCAGGTGATATAAAGGGTTTATTTAGTTGGAAACCATTATTTTTAATTATTACAGGAATCAATTGATATGTAACTTTGTTCAATAGCAGATAAAATGGTGAAGTGATTTAATTCACCAAAAGCCCCTGCAAACATCCCAGTTTGGAATTCCATTTGTAAATAGCTGTAAAATCTCTGATAGAAATGTAAAATGCTGCCATGCAATGTTCTAGTGGTCATGTTTGTACTTTGTGTTAATTTAAATTCTAGTTGATCAAATTTGCTTTGGCTCTCTTGCCTATGGAAGTACTAACAAAGCACAGAAACTCCTGTGATTTGTTTACCATGAACCATGAATTGAACCCCTCTGGCTTGTCTCTGCCAAGCAAGCCAAAAACCAGAAGCTTTCAGCCAGTCTGAGGGAACAAACCAAACGTTTTCGTCCCTGTTTCCTTGTAAATAAACTACCGAAAGATCTTTCATGGTTTGTTTACCTACTCACACTGGGAGAAGGATTTAAATAGGAGTAACAACAGTATGCAGCAAAGGACAAATTAATTTATAGTAAGCCAGAATTTTGAAGACTTCTGTTTTACTTCAACATAGGTATAACTGTCTTCTGGAACACTAGAAATTGGGCATAAGAGAGGTTCCAATTCCAATTGCTCAAATGTTACTCTTTGTTTTAATCAAAGCTATAAAATGTTTAATTTAAATGAGCTTCAGCAATTGTAGCTAACATAATTTAATTTTAAATAGTTTTTCATATGACTTATACCTAGGAGTTTGGGCCTCCTAGTGCCAAGGTTCTTCCACTTTTGGTCCTGGGGCAGAACTGCTCCAGATACATCGGGTATGCAATCTAGGGTTCTTCTTAGACTCTTGTCTCCTGTTGGAAGAACAGTTGACAGCTTTGGCCAAGAGGCTTTGGCACACATTTGGGTTATGCACTGCTTACACTCATACCTGGACTGGGAGTCTCTGATCATTGTTACTCATGCCCTTGTGAGTGACAGACCTCTTGTCTGGATTATTCTCATGTGTTCTAGTGGAACACTCCCCTTGGAAGGTCATTTGGAAGCTTCAACTGGTACAGAATGCAGCTGCACAGATAGTAAATGATATTGGGTACTTAGTACACGTAACACCACTACTTCATGAGCTGCTTTAGTTGCTGGTATGTTTCTGGATGCAACTAAAGGTGTTGGTTGTCCTTCATGGCTTAAGATTGGGTGACCTGAGAGACCGTCTTCTCCAAATGGTTTCTATCCAGTCCAGTCCATTAGGATGGGCATGTTCTGAGGGCCATTAGCCAAGGAACGTCAGCTGTCATGGACTAGGATACATGCCTTTTCTGCCATATTACTTGTCCTCTAGAACATTCTCCCTTCAGAGATTAGTATGGCCCCATGTTCGCTCTTTTGTAAGACCTTGGAATCATGGTTACAGGCCTGGGATCTGAGTATGTGAAGCGTCCTGTTTCCTGGATATGTTAACATCTACAGATCATAATTTTCTCAGCTACTGTGTATATCTAATTTTTGTATCCTACTTGTAATTTGGTTTTAATTTATTTTACGACAGTTTGCCACCCAGAGTTACATATTTGAGATGATTGGCTATATATATTGAGTAAATATACCTTTTCATCACATTTTAAAAGGCAAATCAAGGCACAGAATTTAATAAAAAGAAATCACACACGCACACACACTGTACAAAACTACATGATTAAGTAGTATTTTTTAATTGTAACTTGATCAATACAAAATATCCTAAAACCGCAATCAGTTTTAAAGTCTGGGCTCCAGTTATGGAAGGAGCTCATAAATGAAAGTTCTAGATTACAGAAGAGGAAGGGGTTGAAAGAAGAATAGTTTGTTGAATTATGTAAAAAAAATTGTAATTTTCCTAACTGCAAGTGTGTGGATATATGTAATAAATATTATACACAGCAAGACACACACACACACACAAATAGGTAACCAAGGTCATTCAGCATTTATTAGAATGCAGTCGCTAAACTAAGATGAAAACTGCTTGAGTATCAATGGATTGTGACCAATTAAAAATAAAAAAACATTTTTTTCCTGAAAGTTAGCTCTTGTCCATATCTGATGGAAATTTGATTTTATTTTCTATCCCATGTTTCTTCCACTTAGGAGACAAGAAGATAATTTAATTGAAATCCAAAGATCCAAAGTCTTTAAACGATCTGATCTCTTCTTGGCACCAGAAAATATTGTCCAGGCCATATTTAAAACTTCCTATGAGGCAATTTTATGCATCAATATTACAATCAAAACTCTGACTGAGAAGAGTCAAGTCAGGAGAATATTGTTCCCCCAGACCTTTACTATTGAGAGAGATGTTAGAAGCTGGAAAGGAGTGGGGGGGCGGGTTGTTTCTTTTTCTTTTTTTTACCAAGGATAGCCTACTTTATATTTCAAGAGACTATTATATGCAGTTGTTACTTAAACTGAAAATTTCAGCTACTAAACTGTATGAATTAACTTCAGGAAAATCATCACACAGTTGTTCCTGGACCAGGTCTGGTATCAAGAATCACTACCACCTGTCAGTTCAGAGACTAAGAAAAATGAGTATCATTCTAGCAATGCTAATGAATGGCATGTGTTTGGGAAAAATATTTAAAATATCTAGCTGATATTGGGAGAAATCATAGACAATCCAATATTCTGTCTTTAATTTGTTTATTTTGAACTCACAAGGTATTCTTGCCAGTTGATTTCATACTGTAGATTTAGCGTATGTCTTTCAACACTGTAGATGTCCAGATTAAATACTTGTTTCATAGTATTTAATTCATTAAATTTATTGTAGATATATGATTAATCCTGATGTTCTTATTCCAATTTTCTGAATTTATATAACACTCAGATATAAACTAAGTATACAGATTGAATCACAAATCATGTTTAAAACTTATTGATTTATTTGTGCCTCAGTGTATCATGCAAGTACTGCCACTATGGCCAAAGGGGGAAAAATATCTTAATAACATTCACATTAGTGTTACATTGATTTTTCAAACACCGAGATTTCAGATTTTTCTACGTTTAACTATGGAAATTCAATTTATAGTCTGCTTAGAAGCAGCTCTAGAGAGGCATTTGAAGCTTACCCATACCCTACATGCCATTGCAAGCTGAGAATAAGTTCTAGAAACTGTTTCAAACCTATTTCTTGACTGTTACTGATCAAAATGTAGAATTCATTTATATGGTTTTGGAAAATTTCAATTTTACACAGACCATTCTTTAAAAATTATGGAGGTTACCAAAACTGAGCTGATAATTGCACGAGTTGGGTAAACCACTATAAAAACTCTTCAGGGGACCGAGGCTGGATTATAAAATGAATATATGTTTTTAATGCTTCTGTATCTGAAGGGTGTGCTATTTTTTACTTTAGAGGAAATCTGCACTATAGTTCTCTGGGTAGTTGTCTCAGAAGGATTTTAAATTTAATTCAAATTTGTTTAAACTGGAGTAGGTGTACCATAATCCTTGTTCAAATAAAGACAAGATTAAATTGGTTGTTAGGAAGAATAATGCTAGCAAATAAACATTTTTTGGTTGTTTTAAGCTGAAGTCACTGAAATGTCTCTGGTCAATTTCTGTACTCTGAACCAGCAATATGGCGTTCAGATAAACGATAAAGAAGTTAATTGAGTTGTGGTTCACACTGTCTGACCTCCAGGACTCTGATTACACTGCAGGCTGAAATGCAGAAGTGGCTTCAGAAGAAAACTGCTGCTTTTGAAATATTCCCTTCCTCCTTTGCTACTCATATTGACAAATTTGAATCTCGTGTTTTATATATCTGTTCAGAAAGAAATAGCTGAAAAAAGTTATTCTCAGGTATTAGGGTAATTGGGAAAGATAAATGCATATGTTTAATGCAGTTAATTGGGAGACTTAATAAACTTGTATTTGGGGCTGCTTGCTCTCTCTTGGGGATCTTCTTAACTGTAATGCAATGAATCCTACTGGGATCTCTTTGTAATCCATATACTGCAAAGTAGTATTCAGTCCCCCAAGATGCATAACAATTGTTAGTTTCTCAAAAGAAGTTTTGGTAGTTAAAAACAAGGGGACCTGGTAGATACTTTTATTTCTATAGTAAACATTCCCTGGATAGGTCATCAGGTTTCTGAATGTCTCTCTTTCTACCCCCATTTATTGCTCCTTTATTCTTTAAGCAACATTTCATGTCGCTTACCTCATCTTTTAGCTATCTACATTGAAATAGTTACTTTTTAAACAGCTGTATTTTGTTCTTCCTTTTTTCTTTTTGCAATTGGACTTCACTACTATCATAGCATTTTCTTGATATTTCTTTCAGAATCAGGAGGATGCAGATACATTTAGCATTTTTGTTTTGGGGATGAGTGCATACAAATGTCTTCTATACATATTCCAATTTGTAGTATACTTAATTTGCATTTATTTCCTCAAAGACCTTTGTACTTTGACTGATTGCTTGCCGTAGTTTATCGTAGTATATTGTTTTAAAACAAAAATCAGCACAGTTAGCTACTAGTCTATATGCTGGGTGGAAGGGTTATTTGGTAGGTGTTTTGTTTTAAATTGGGCAATACTGTAAATGCAGTATACATTTTATTGCTTTCCATTAAGATCTTATGCTCCCATAATATGGTTCACACCTAGAACTAGGTCGTAGCAAATATTTTGGCCATAGTATAATGTGTAAATCACCTATTTGTATTGAGTGCAGAATGAGCTATTGCAATATATTCAATAAAATATAGTTTAAAAACCCTAGTCTCCTCCTCCTCTCCCCCCCCCCCCCCCCCCCCCCCCCCCGAATTTAGTATTATATGGAATTGGGTATTGTCATGCCACAACATGTAAATATTGTGGCTAGGGCAACAATAGCATAATATTTACATGTTGTGGCATGACAGATATCCTACCACAAAAGTCATGGCTCATTATGTGATGCACTCTGGTTCTTTAGTTGTGGATATATAATCCATTCTCGTTTTGGGCATCAGCAGTACCACACCGTGATGTTGGTGGCTAAGACGCTGAGCTTGTCGATCAGAAAAATCGGCAGTTTGGCGGTTCGAATCCCTAGCACCATGTAATGGAGTGAGCTTGTCCCAGCTTCTGCCATCCTTAGCAGTTCAAAAGCATGAAAAAATGCAAGTAGAAAAATTGGGACCAACTTGGTGGGAAGGTAACAGCATTCTGAGGGCCTTTGGCATTTAGTCATGCCGGCCACATGACCATAGAGACATCTTCGGACAGCGCTAGCTCTTTGGCTTTGTAATGGATACGAGCACTGCTCCCTAGAGTCGGAAACAACTAACACGTTATGTGCAAGGGGAACTTTGACCTTTAATCCATTCTTGTTTTAGGCTGTTAGATGAGATATGGTGTGTACTATCCATAGGCAGCATTGGTAGGCTGTTCTTCAGATTCTTTGTATATTGCCAAAGGTCATGTTGATCTCTAGACTTATAAAAACTATACTTCAAAAATACTACTTGAAGGACCCCATTTGTTCTGTGCTTTATCAATAATTTGGGAGGAGATTGAATTTGTATAAGTTCAGCCTTACAGGCAATCCTCGACTTACCACCATAATTGTGACCAGAATCTTGGTTATTGGGTGAAGCGGTCAATTAAGCAAGATGCCCATGTGACCACTTTGCTCCATGACTGCAGTCCCAGCTCCAAGTTTCGGTTGTTAAGCGATTGTGTGGGTTGTTAAGAGGAGTATGGGATGCCTCCAGGTGGCAAGGCCCTGGAAGCCTTGGCTGGCTACAGGGCTCACTAGTGAAAGCAAAGTTGCTTCAGGGCAGTCAATTGGTTGCAGAGCCCAGCAGCATACAGAAATTGTTCCATTTACATTTTATGTCCAGCCAAAGCAAGGTGCCTTCCTACAGAGGTGGCCTTGCAAGTTGCACCATTCCGTAAGAGGGCACCATTCTTTCAAGGCCTCCTGGGTGTGTTGGAATGGTGAACACGATCTACACCAATGGTGGTATTCTACCAGTTCGGCCCGGTTCTGCCGAACCAGTAGCGGCAATGAGCAGTAGAGACTGAAGCGGTTCTCTCCACTGGTCTGCTGTTGGGCCCACCCGCCCGCACTCCCATACTCACGTTTATCCCCTGCTTTTGAAGCACAGCTGCTTTGCACAGCACAGCAGAGGGCCACGCGGCAGCCGCGGAAGCGACCAGAAGAGGGCAGGCTTGTAGGAGGTGAGTTGGAATGCCTCTGCACCTGCGCAAAGTGTACCTTTGGCACACACAAAGTGTGTGCACCCACGCAAAAGCGCACCCACCAAGCCACATCCACCAAACCCAATGGTAAAACTATTTGAGTCCCACCACTGATCTACACTGCAGGAGTTCAACTGCTCTTCAGGCACAGAAGGAAACTTCCAGTGGGGTACAGAAATGAAGCTTAAATCATGAAGCTCCAAAGTCTCTTCCTGCACCCTACTGGGTGCAAGAAGTCCCTTTCTGTGCACCAAGATAAGCTGATGTCCTTTCCCAGGTTGCAGAAAGGGAGCTTAGATCTTCAAGATCTAAGCTTTGTTTCTGCACCCCATGGAAGAATGTCAACTCTCCTCAGCCAGCAGTAATTTCAGCCAGCCCCTAGAGCAGGAGTCTTCAAACTTGACAGCTTTAAGACTTGCGGATTTCAACTCCCCGAATTCCTCTTCCAGTCATGTTAGCTCAGGAATTCTGGGAGTTGAAGTCCACAGGTTTTAAACTTGCCAAGTTTGAAGACCCTTGCCCTAGAGACTAGAAGGAGTCCTCCTGGCATGTCTTCTGACTTTCTGAGGAAACTGGCAGATTGCAAATAGTGTTCACATGATCACAGGGGACTTGGCAACTGGTTGTAAATGCGAATTCGGGGTCGGGGTGGGTGGGTACAATGTTTTATGGTGGCCAGAATTGATTTATGGGCCATAATGTACCTTTTCCAAGGTCATCATAACTACTGTTGTTAAACAACCAGTTGTAAGCTAAGGACCACCTATATTCAGGGGATACAGTTGAAAAATTGTTAAGGTTAAATATGGATTAAGATGAGGCATATAAGCAATCACACTTTTTCCTGTGTTTCCTCTTCTCTCTCCTCACAGCCTCTGCAAACCTCCATAATGAGTTAATACAATGTTGTTTCTTATTTATTTTATTTTTTTTGTATCCCGCTTTTATTATTTTTACAAATAATTCAAAGCTGAACGTATCCAACACACCTTCCTCCTCCTATTTTCCCTGCAACAACAGCCTTGTGAGTTGGCTTGGGCTGAAAGAAAATGACTGGCCCAAGGTTGCCCAGCTGACTATCATGCCTAAGATGAAGAAATGACTAGAAGTCATTGTCTCCTGGTGAATGGTCTCAAGCTATGACGTCTTACAAAATTTAAAAGAAAAGCTTGGGTCACATTTTCTTTTTTCTTTTTTTCATTTTCAACAGAATGTGCAGTATAGTAACAAAAACAATATAATGATTTTATATGCCCAAAGGGGTACACAAATACTTTATTGCAGGGGTAATAACTTACTTTTTATGTTATTTATTGAATTTGCACTGCCCCATCCCTGACTACTCTGGGCAGCTTTACAAAAATTAAAGCAACAATAAATACAAGCAACTCGGCAATAAAAACAGCATCCTTTCAGGGAATAACACACACACACTTCCATCAAATTTCTTAGAACTCTCAGAGCCTGTCCATCACCCTAACTCGAGTCCTGCAAGAAAAGGCAGGTTTTTAAAGAGCACTTGAAAACAGGGAAGGTGGCCCTCAGAGCTCATCCCTGTTCCAATTTGCACTTTTTTTCTTTTGAATCAAATTGAGTTTTTTATTCATATATTGAATTTCAGCTGACCCAAATCATATATAAGTGTGAAACTTTTTTATTGATACAAAAATAAGTGTACCTATTAACCATGGACAGTTCACTTAAGACCGAAATGATACATAAGTCTGACAGTCTTTTTTTCTACTGTCCTGTTGACATACCTTAAACCAAGTTGGTCAAATGAACTGAGGATGATTTGGGAAACACTGCAAATAGAATTTGCCCATCTGTTCAGAGTGCCCGATGAAGACCAATTTACACAATCAGTGTTGGCAAAGTTATATCTTTTTATTAAATGTAGTTTAAAAATCATATACCCTAGTTGCTTTTGTCATTCTCCCCATCGTTCAGTTTATCCATTGTCTTTTAACAGCAACTCATGGGCCTTTTTTTTTTCCTATGGGCCTTAAGTCACGCTTAGATTAGCTTTGGTTCAATTCCTTACCTCACCTTTCTGACTGCTATTTAATACATTTCTACTCAGGTCTGCTATAACAGCAGTAGCACTTAGACTTATATACAGCTTCAGTGCTTTACAGCCCTCTCTAGGCAATTTACAGAGTCAGCATATTGCCCCAACAATCTGGGTGGGAAGGATGGAAGACTAGCAGGCTGAATCAATCTTGAGTTGGTCAGGATACTGCATTCTAACCACTATGGCACCACAGCTCTTGTAAGTAGCTGGATCTAGCAACTCCACTAGACATATATAATCTTAATTGGTTATTCTATAATACAATGGCTATGACTTTTAAAAACAATTGTATGCAACATCAGCCAGATGGCCAATTTCTGTTCCAAGACACTCTGAAGACAGGGCAATTTCTAGTGGAAACGCAGCAGCTTGGAGTGTGTTGTTGCGTCTCTCTCTCCCCCTCCCCCAGCATGGCTGCTTTTTCTTGCTGGGTTTTCAGACTACTGTATTTCTTATACATATAAGGATCTGAACCCCCCAAGGGAAGCAAAACAGCTTTTATTGGGGAAACCAGTAGAGAAAGAGTTAACCGTAGACTGATTCTGTTTTATAAGTTATCTCACCCAGAATGTATTTGCAGTGGAGATAAAGTGAACTTTTTAGGAAATTTTAAAGTATTCTGTAGTTAATTCTGGGAAACATAGAATTTGAGGTAATAACCAGATCAGAATACAGATGACAAGAGGCAATGGTATAGTTTTTATTTGTGCATTCTTATTTGCCCCTCTTCAAAAATAAAATTCATTGAATGTAGTGGTGTTTCATCTCAAAAAAGAATTGCCATCCTAAGCTTAGATCTGGATCTCTAATAGCTATTTCCACTTTCACCTCAACCTGAATCATAGAGTCCAGACACAAATTCAGTTGCTTCTGAAAAACATTCCTTAACATGTCATTAAACATATTCTAAGTATAATGATTAGTATTTTGTGGCACAGCCTTTTTGCCTGTTTGTTTTTGTTCTCTCTATAGAGGAAAGAAACTTTTAAAATATTTGAAGTTTCTATCTCTGTGCTTTCCTCATTATATTAAAAAAACAGGTAAGCGAAATCAACCAAATTATTATTGAGGGTTGCACATCCTCCCATCTCTGCCAACTCTTTTGTCATAATAAAAGTGTCCTACTTCACTGCAGTAAGGATAGAAATGACATTAACACACCTACATTTTTATTTTAATCTGAAAGTATTAACAACCCCTGCAAAAATTTGCTCTCTGCATGTGTAAATAATGCAGACATGATTATATTGGACAGAAGCTTGCTTTGATGAAAGCCTGATTAGGAAGAATTCAATAATGTTACTGTTGACATCTACAAGTGTATGGATTGTTTTTGTTTTTCTGGTAAATAATTTCAGTAATATTCTAAATTAATGACAGAGCTTCTGACAAGTTTCTATTAAAACAAAATAGACTGAAATATTGCCTTTAATATACTGTAATTGTATGCAGCTTATTATAGTCTAAGAAGATGATGGAGAAATTGAGAGATGTTCTTGAGATTACTGTATTAAAATGCTGGTTAATAACCCACACAAAACATGCCCTGGATCCTGTTGTAGGATGTCTTCAATCACCTTTGTTTAACCAACTTCTTGTCTTTCAATGTATTAGTCTCAAGGATGGTTTCTCGTTCTTTGCCTCTCTCTCTGGTTTCCAGCAATCATCCTATTTTGTTCTGGGCCCATTTCTTTGCCTTTTCTCACAGCTACTGATATTTCTTATGGAAAAATATTTAAAAATTCAAAAGGGTTCACAAACTTTTAAGCACCACTATGTATACCTTGTTGCCTGATGCCCCTTTGTTATCTATACCGCAGTAATAGTTTAATGAGTCCTAAAAGCAGGAATCTATTGGAGTTTGCAAGGGAAGTGAAACACATTTCCAGAGAAAGCAAGTGAGCTAGTGAAGGATTCTTGGGTTCAGAAATTGGGATCTTTTTTTGCGTTTAGATTAACAAAACTGGAATGCAATTTGCTATGTTAGCGGATTCTCTGCAAAGATGTCTGCAACTGATTGTTGTTGCCATTCATAAGAACCAACGTCTTCACTTTTCCTGAAACAATCAATTTGGCAACTTTTTACTAGCTTGGAATTTATATAAATAATTTGCAAGTAGAACATGTAAAGCTTTTGTCAAGACAGTTCTTAAATATATTTCTTAAAGCAAGTAAGTAGGGGAAGTGTGAAGTGTGTCTAGATTTCTGGGAATGAAGTAATGTTTATCTGCAAAACACAAAAGCGTGTTTGTGTGTGTGTATAATTATAAATAAATCAGAGCTTTTTATCTCCCCCCCCCCCCCCCCCCCATTTGTTGAAAAGAGAACACTCTGCCTCCCTTTGCACTCTCCCTGCTGCTCCTGCTGCGGTTTGAGGGAATGCAAGTCTGGAAATGATTTCAAGCAAATGTTAGAAGTAAATACAGCATGTTTGGGGGAAGGGAGGTAGAGGGGGCAGTCCAGCATGACGTTTCCTTAAGAAAAGGAAGTGAATGAGGCATTTCAGTCACCCATCTATAGTCAGTATAGTATCACTAAATCAAGCCATTGAAAGTGTCTCTAATGCTGTTCAGCCACTTTGAATATTTGAAGATGGGTTATCAGTTTCCTAATTTCAGTTTATTAACATGTACCCCACTCCAAATTATTCAGAAGAATTCTTGATTGTGTATGTCAGTTTTTCCATACTGCAATGTTCTCAATCTTAGCAACTTTTATCTGTGTGGACTTCAACTCCCAGAATTTCTCTGTCAGCATGGCTGGCTGTAGAGATCTGGGAATTGAAGTCCACATATCTTAAACTTGATATGGTTGAGAAATACTGCCATGCTGTAATTTCTTTTAATAAAAGGAATTCTTCTCTTGCAGAAATTTACCTCAACCCTTTCTACTTTTTTACAATGATTTTTTTGCCAGTTGACAGTGAATGAAAAATGTGCTTTAACCCATCCAATTTACTTGAAATAAATGATAGTTGCACATAAATATTGAATGGGTTATTGTGCCTTGGATATGAAAATTAGTCTTTGTATTTGTTTCTATTTATGCAATAGGAGAATTTGAGAGGAGTTGTTTGTTTTCTGTATACAAACATTAACCTTCTTTAATATGGGAATACACTATAATACTCCTTTATTGGTACAGTACTGCTTTTTCAAAACTATAAATGCATAATATTGATTTTCCAGATGCAATTCATGTCGGATCATTGTCTTGGTGCGACAGGTACAATTATGTGTCATTCTACAGAAGATATGAAATCGATGTCCAGAAATAACATATTTATATGTGTTTGTACTTTTAGCTTATTTTTGCACAGTTGTTTCCTAAATTAGCTTCTATCAATTTTTGGCATCCTTTTTATACATACTGAAGTTTAAGTTATCTTTTAATTATTAGTCTACAAGATAGGCCAGAGGTAGAAAATATTTCTTAAGGTTTGGAAGTAACTCATGAGAGTTTTACTTCCTACTTATTTTATCCTGCCTGCTGTCACCTGTGGTCATACAGGTTTTGAAACAATACAAAACCTGTTTAACCAGCTTATCAGGTGAGAAAAGTAGATGAATATGCCTGCAATGAGCTTCAGCCTCTCAATTAAGCCACTTATTTATTCCAGCCACAGATAGTCAGGTTGTATGTAAACAGTGTAGTTATATTTTTTTTTAAAAAAAGCCTGAATTTATGAACAAATTGTGTGACAGGAATTGAAGCCACTATGCCACAGTAACCTGGGACCAGGAATTAAACAGGGATTGTGTTCTTCCTCTAGTTTTTTTGTGCAGCATCGTTATCTAAAATGACACTTCACGGGTTTTTTTTTAAAAAATTCGCAATCTGGAAACAGATCCAGAATGGAAAGTAACTGCAGGGCACATAGAAGTTCAAAAAGAATGAATTTGAGAAAACGCTGCTACACTTATTTAGATTTTGCTGTGACCACATCACACTTACTTTATGTTATGCCCCAAGATCTGATGGCTGCTAGTTCTGATTATTTCAGTGATGGATGTGACAAATTCATGGCAGAACAGATCTATCACAATGATGAGTTTTGATGTCTAGCTAGACATCAAAGGTAAATGCAACATTGAAAACAAATTACTGAGGATGGAGGTTAAATACTTGTTAGTGGGTTTTCCAGAAGCATGAATTAGTCACTGTGAGAAACTGGATGTTGAACCAGATGGGCCTTTGGTCAGTTTTAGTGGGATTGTCCTTATATTGTGTGCTTTCTCTGTTGTGGCGCCTGCTTTCTCCGATGACACTCACACACACACATTATTCAGTTTCCATTCTAATGACATTCAGAAAAATCATTAAAAACTTGATTGTTCTCTTAGGCCTGGGTTAGAGCGTTTGCAGAATCCCTGTGGCTTTCGTTGTTATTGATAGCATGTTGTCTTCTGTCAGCAATGGGTTTCTTTTCTATATAGTTTTTTTTTTTAATTTTCATTATAAACTTCTCCAAGTTTTTAAGGAAGCAGGGCAGCCTTGAAATTGAATTGAAATATTTAAATAATTGTTTAGGGAGAAAGATGGACTGGAAGTTAAATAGAATCTTCATAATCAAACCCTGCTAATTACTCCAATAAAATTAAGTTACGTTCATTTTGTTTGAACATTTAAAGACCTGGCAGCATAAGGAGCTGTTAGAATGAATACTTTTCATATATGGGGGCAAGTCATGGCATTAAAAAAAACCATATTGCTAAATTTTTAGAAATTGTTTACTGTTTGACTTACATGAATTACTTTAATAGCTAGTTTTGTTTTGAGAATAAGAGATACAATCAAATTATATATAATGCTGGGTGCTTTTTTTAAAAAAAACAAACCAAATTGTAGAATCCACAGATATGGAACCCTCTATAGCAGGCCCCCCCAATCTTTGGATTACCAGGGAGTAGTTTGTAGAGAGAGGCTTTTCCATAGCCCGTAGGAGGCATGCCTGCATCCTACAAGATGGGGTTTCGGTTGTCTGCATGGACTGGTTTCCAGCATGCGGTGGCCTGATGTCAGTCAATGGACTGGGGGTTGGGGATCCTTACTCTACAGTACAGGTAGTCCTGGAGTTACAACGCTCATCTTAAGAACCTCTCCCCTAATGCTTTATGGAGCAAAGGAGAGAGGGGTTCATCGAAGGGATGTTTCTAACTTTTCTAGACCGTGAATGCTTATAATCAGCCAATGAGGCTAATATACTGAATTTTGTACATAAATGAAAAGTGTTGATTAACTACGTAGATAGATACTTTACAGTAATCAAGCACAGGATGAAACACAGTTTGAACTTGCTTCATTTCTCAGGAATTAGCTTATACATAAAGCTATTTTTGTTTTAGATTCAACTACCTTCACCGCTAAGCATCCAATGGCAGCGAGCTTGTAAGGCGAGAGGGATTTTTATAATTTTTTGAACACTTTATGGAATCTCTTTAATATTTTTTAATTTTCATTTATTATTCCACTGTACATTTTAGGATGAGGAACAGCATACCTGAAATAAGAATAAAAGTAACAGACACTACAGTCATTTTACTGATCATAGATTACTTTTATGATTATTCTATCCGTTGATGTTTTAAGACTCTCTAAGGCTGAAAGTAGAGTCCTTCCTAGTATGAGAACTGAGCTGTGGCATTGGACATGGACTTCGTTAGGCTAGTTTTGTAAGGTAGATGGTTAGAGATTGAAATGGTAAGGCTAAATAGCCGGGCTAGCCCAAAGTCACCTGGTTGGGTTGTAGTTTAGATTGTGGTTTTGTGCTTAAGGTCGGAGGGCTTTCTAGGTCGGAGAAATGGTGAGAGCCAGAATAGGTGGTTTCATGGGAAAATGGGATTATGGTCATGTCAGGCAACGAGACATCTGGTGGGAGGCTGAGAAAATGACATACTCCATACTCTGGAAGGGGGAGTTCAATATCTTCCCCTCCCCGATTTCTACTCTCATCCCAAGATCCGTGTACTAAATTCCAAGGGCTTCGGCTGTTACTACTCTATAGCAAAACTATCCTACTCGGGAGGGCTTTTTCATAGTTCTGTTATACGAACCAATTGCGGACAATCCTAGATTGTAATCATTGTGTCTCAGCTTACTGTCCTTCACATGGTTGTTGGGGTGGTGGTGTTTTGTGTGCTGAACCCAAAGCTTGATATACATTTAACAAATATCCAATGTAAGACTATGTCAGTCTCGACCACTTAGCTGCTTAGCCTGATAGATTAAATTAGTTTTTATAGACCCAGGAGTAGAGGAATTGCTCCTAAAACAAATGTAATTAGATTTGAAAAATGTAATAATTGGTAAGAGTTAATAGCTATTGTAAGAAGTCACACTTATCCAGGAGCAGAAATATTTTGCCAATGGCTTCACACTGTTAATTAATAAAAAAAAATTATACTTGCTTTGACTATCTGTATCTGTAGTCTGTTGACAAAGATTAGACTATAGTGGAAGCCATCAGTTGGTTGATTATATCTCAGCTGGGTTACTGCAATGATCATTATGCAACTTACTTCTAAAGAGTCTTCACAGATTCTGGTTTGGTTGGTTCAGATTTTGGCAGCAAAAATGTTGGTGAGCATTTATGGAGCTTCACTGATTACCAATCTGTCCCTAAATACAATTTAGAGCAGTAGTAATTACATTAAATCCTTAAACAGTTTAAATCCAGGATGCCTTAGGGACCACCTTCTGCAAAGACCTATTCATGCCGTAGGAACAAATAGACTGAGCCTTCTCTGGATCCCAGTTACAAAGGAGGCTCAGATGACAGGATCCTTGCCTGTGAAGGAAACTATGGGTGCCTTGATTCTTATTTCATCTGCTCCAGAAAAATTCGCTTTACTGGGGAAATGATATATCTTATTCATTTTCTGTGCCTGCTTATTAAACTGTCTCTTTTTGAGGGGGATGGGGGGGTATTTTAATGGAATGTTGTTTTATAACTTAAAACCAAATACTAAATTGCTTATAAAATGTCCTTCATGAAAAGACTATGCAGGTAGAATAAATATTTCTTTATATTCCTGTGTAACAACATATAATTGTTGAGGCTGACTACAGTAACTGAGGTTAGGATGACTTAAATCCTGTTTCCCTAGCTTTGATGTGAACTAGAAGACGTTCAAAAGGATTAGTGACACTTTACTGTTTAACATGATCTGGACTGGAGGGCTACCCAGAATTCTGTCTTTAATTTCATTAGAGTACTTTATGTGAGAGGTGTTGCAAGGAAAGAACCTTTTACATTTGGTAATCCATTTGAGATGCTGTATGCTAATATTAGCTAATATATGCTAATATGCTGGCAACTGACTGTTGCAAGTAGCTTACCCTGACTGTTAGTTGCTATTCTATTACAGTATCATTACATTTTTAAAATGTAACTATGTTTCTGGTAGATTGACTGGAAGAAAAAAGATTTAGTAAAGAATTGTTGCCCGAATACTTACTACACATTTTTTTAATAAAAGAGGAGAAAACAGCATAATTGACTCTAAGCTATAGGGTTTATTTTGAAGATGTTTTTCTTTTTATTCAGTTTGAACCGTTTTTAAGGGGAAAATGTTGCTTTTGGGTCTAATTTGGAAATATGGCTGCATAGGCATATTTCTGCAGGAATCCTCCTTCAAAAAGCTCCTGTCTGTCCCTTCTTCCTCCACCCCCATTCCACATACACAGCTGAAGGGAAGAGGTAGTAGTATCCCTGCTGGTTATGCATTGAAATGGAGATTTCCCGGATTCCCAGTGGAATTCTTGCAGACTCTACAAATCCCTTCCTGTAGGGAGATTTTAATTTTCAGTAATATGCACTACAGTATGCTTTATTGTTGTTGAGATTTCCTCATGTATATAGCCCTTTACTTATTTAATGGAAAATATGTGCATTGTGACGTTGAGCAAACTTACTTAAAAGCCAAAGCTTCCTTCCAAATGCACATGTGTATGATTATTAGCCACTGTGGTTGTGTTATATTAATGTCATATTAATGTCGTAGTCTATAGTATGGAATGCTAAACTCTCCAGAGAACTGGTCTTCTCCCTCTTTCCCCCACCCCCCAGTTGCTGTAATAATCTCTGATTCCTTTTGCTTTCATTAAATCCTGACATTTTCTGGGGGGAAAGGAACAAAATACCTAAATGAAAAATATTCTCTAAAAGACTACTTTCAAGAATGTTCTATAGTTCAAGTAACTTCTAATCCTTATTTTTCTTTTCTCCATTGCTGCTGGTTTGCATTTTTATGTACCTGTCCTTTAAAACAGTATCCTGATGTAAAGTTTTTTTTTCTGCTTTGCAGCAAAACTTTTTCAAAATGAAGGTGTTGTAGATGTTGTAGATTTGCCTTTGTAGTCACTGACTTCTATAGAAGTTTTCCAGCGGTCATGGTGATAATTTGGCAATTAACACTAGAGGCCAACAAATCCTTCACTAAAAGAAAAGAATAATTTAAAGTATTGTAGTTTGGATTACTTTCCCAGCTTTTATTTTCTGCAGCCTCAGGAGGTTGATGATAAAAATTATGAATATATCAAAAGAATAAATCCACATGCTGTATTATAAAAAGAGTGTTGCTGTTTTAATTTCTTTTCGGGCATTTTCAGACAAATTTGTGCATACCCAAGATCAAAGAGAAACAATGACAATTGTTCTGAAATCATAATTGACTGCGTTTTTATTAAACATGAAGGCAGCTGCAGAGTACATACATCAGAATCAAAATGTTGTGTAAACCCAGCCAACTATCTCTCTCAGCCAATTATCTCTATTTACTAATAAAATTCCTATCACTATGAGCTGAAGATTAAGAGAACTTCTGAAGCGGCTGTTGAAGTGAAATGGGAGGCAGGTTTTATCTCTTTTAGTGGTTTATGCTTAATATTTTTCATGATAGTGAATGGCAATATTTAAGGAAAATAATCTTAAGAAAGCTTTAGGATGTATCCAGATTTGCTTCCTCACTTGGTGACATTATTGAAGAGAGACAACAGGCTTTTAACTTCATTGATTTCAACTCCTTTTAATTTGGTGATGCAGAATTTATCAACAACTATTTTTATCTATCTGTGTCAACTGTTCATGATGTGAGATAGCTTAATGATTTTGAGAATTATACACGTTTCAGAGAAATTACAATTGTTCATAAGAACAAAGAGTCATGGTCACCACATTAAGGAGAAATTTTTTAAATGTTATAATGGTGGTAAGAAGTTTTACTTTGATAATATCAAAGGGAATTGGAAAAAAATAAGTATAGAAGGGAAGTAAAATAAATGAAAGTAGACTACAGTAAAAGCAAACCATGAGTTCTGCAGGCTTTCCCATTGACTTTGCTTGTTGGGCCACCCAGAGTCACATTCCAGGAGATGAATGGCCAAATAGATTCATTAAACAAATAAAAAAGTTCTAAGACTTTATTAAAGTGATGCGTCCTTCAAGTTTTCATGATAAACACCAATATTACGAAGGTTTCATATGTGGGAAATGTTGAATTCCTGTTATACTTAAACTTCTCCTAATTTGATTTGCTGAAAATGCAGAAATCATAAACATTAGTTTTCTCCTATTTGGAGTCAATGAGGTAGACCTACTTAAATATCTCAGGCAGAGCACTGCATGGATTTCAACTCCCAGCATAACATTTTTTCCCTCTTGGATTCCAAAGGTAGATCATAGTTATAAGCTAATTACAGAGCAGCCTGTTGGCAATCATAGATGACATTTACCTATGTAACAAGCTGTTAGTTTTCATGAGATGGCACTCTTGGGTTCTCTGTACTTATCTGCCTGAATTTTTTTCCCTAGAATATGTCCCTATGCATTTGAAGATCCAATACATTGTCTTACAGGAAAAAGAATTGTGTGTTCCACAGACATTGTGTTTTAATTGCAACCTGTAATCATGTTGACATGGAAATCACCAAGGATTAATTTCTCTGCTAGAAAGGATAAAATGTGAATATTCGGTCATAAAGTAAAAGCTCTCTAAGAGGTATGGTAATGTTGATTTTGAAGTAAAGTTTTAACCAGGTGTCTTTAACCTAGTATCTTTTTTGGAGGGGCATCACATCAACTAAATCAGTTTTCATTAACCATGAACTGAATGGTTAGTTTTGGGGGAGAGAATCATAACTCAGCAGTATATTTGTGTGTGTGTGTGTGCGCGTGCGCGTGTATACTGAACCTCCCAAACTTTGCTTGGGGTGGTCCCTGACTGCAGTTGTACCCCAAAAGGTCTGAAGGGCACCAAGTCGCGTTCCCATTATAGAAGATGCTGAGATAGATGAGCATATTGTCCAACCTGGCAAATTGTTCTCTCTAGCCTTCAGAGGCCACTTGTTGGTTGCAGAACATATGGAAAAGTATTTTCCTAGCTCTTAAGAATTATCAGGATTTTGAAGCTTTGCCCAACTTTAATAACCTTCCCATGAGGAAATCACAGCTACCTTAATTGTTTATTAGAAAGGCAATGTATGCTTCCTCTCTAGAAATAAAATAACAGCAGGTCTCCCATTGAGACTTGTGTAATACAACAAAATGCCATGTGAGTTCAGTCAACAATACAGGTAGTCCTCGACTTACAACAGTTCGTTTAGTGACCATTTGAAGTTACAACAGCACTGAAAAATGTGATTTATGACCGTTTTTCACACTTAATGACCATTGCCGCATCCTCATATTCAAGTGATCAAAATTTTGATGCTTATCAACTGACTCATTTATGATGGTTGCAGAGTCCCGAGTCACATCATCCCCCTTTGCCACCTTTTGACAAGCAAAATCAATGGGGAAGCCAGATTTACTTAATAACTGTGTTACTAACTTAACACTTGCAGTGATTTACTTAAGAACTGTGCCAAGAGAGGTCGTAAAATGGGACAAAACTAATTTAACAAATGCCTCACTTAACAACAGAAATTTTGGACTCAATTGTGGCCGTAAGTTAAGGACTACCTGTGTTCTTGGAGCCATGTTTTGCCTATTGCTGTTTTAATGGCTGAAAGCAGAATGAGAACCAACACTTTGAACATCCATATGTTTTTGTCTTTTCTACATGTTTTATTTTACATTGATACTTGGGGATTCCACACTTAGTGGTTAAAAAGTATTTGTTGTTAGTTGTGAAGCCGTGTCCAACCCATCGCAACCCCATGAACAACGTTCTTCCAGGCCTTCCTGTCCTCTACCATCCCCCAGAGTCCATTAAGCTCATGCTGACTGCTTCAGTGACTCCAGCCAGCCAGCTCATTCTCTGTCGTCCCCTTCTTCTTCTATTGTTCTCAATCTTTCCCAGCATTCGGCTCTTCTCCAGGGAGTCCTTCCTTCTCATGAGGTGGCCAAAGTATTTGAGTTTCCTCTTCAGGATCTGGCCTTCTAAAGAGCAGTCAGGGTTGATCTCCTCTAGGACTGACCGGTTGATTACCTTGCAGTCCAAGGGACTTGCAGGAGTCTTCTCGAGCATCATAGTTCAAAGGCCTCAGTTCTTAAAATGTATAGAGCAGCTGATTTCCAAGAACTTTGACTGTTCTCTTCCTTTCAGTGTCATTTCTATTTTACTTAAAAAAAAAAAACACTACAGGCTGAGGTTGCTTCAATTCTATTGCAAATGGTGCCTCTAGGAGACTTTTCCTTGTTTCACAAGTGTGTGATGTGTCTCTGGGTGTGAGTTCTAAAAATAGGTGTAACACTGAATGTTATTGCATCATAAATTAAGTTAGAGCTACTGTTGGCAGGAAGCATCCCCTTGCTTTAAGTAGAATGAAAACTGTGGCTAGCTCCTCATATTATTACAGTCAATTCTGTGTACATTTGCACAGCTGTTACTGAAACATTTAAACATTCTTATTGCCAGAAATATATTCTCCTCTGTTCTGACAAATAAAAAAGAGGTGAAATAAGAAGTCTAGGCAAATATTTTTTTTTCCTTAAAATCCAAGCTATGTTACAGTAAGCATGTTTTTTTGTCTTTAAACTCTCGTCTTAACTTTTTCCTAATTTAGCAAATTGTTTGGAAAATAAGAGCCCCATTCTTGGCTCTTGATATTTTTAATTTTATTTTGATTCAAGATTTTGGCTGTCCTGAATTTATTCACAAGTAGTTTCTGGATCATGGCTTCTCAAATTTCATATTTTTTTAAAAAACATTTACAAATAGCTAAACTTGAATATGGAGAAATGTAAAAGATAAAATATCCCTCTCCTCTTAGTGTGGCTTATGAATATGTCCCATCCTTTCCCTGACATGCCAGGAATACCTCAGACTTTTGTGAAAGCATTTCACACTTTCCCCAAAAGCTCCCCAAAAGAATATTTACAAAGAATATGTGAGCACAGTTGTACATTTGGATCATATAAATAATGCAGCAAATCTTACAGGGTGATATCAAAAACATTGATTGTGACAGCAAGGTAGCATAAGCATATGAGACTCCCAAGTGTGGGAGTTGGGGCGTATGGATAAACTGCAGACAGATTAATCAAGTGTCTATAAGTTATGATTTAGGGCATTGAATGAGGGGAAGTAAAATGAAAACAAACTGTAAATAATACCCACATTTTCTTCAGGTTTTTTTAATTTGTTAACAGAAATTAAGAGAGATTGAAGTATATAGCATCAGCTGCTCTTTAGGACATGACAAAATAGAAGGAGAAGACAGTTCCTCTTTTTTTAAGTTGATCTCATATGTGCTTTTATGTGAGCCTTGTATCTGTTTTATTGTTACTGCAAAGTTAAAGGCTGCAGTTCTCTCTGTGAAAGCTCTTTTCATGAAAACTCCACTGGGGACTGTCATATATGTTTATGGGAAGAAAAGAAAACCAAGAAGTGAACTTAACTTTGCTGTGTCTTCGGGAGAAACTGGCCAGAAAGATAATAGTCAGGCTTTAGGGTCGGATGAAAAATAAGGGGAACTAGCATTTGGTGTTCAAATCAAGGAAATCTGATAGCTACGTTCCACATATTCAAAGTTAGACAAATTGTGGTTAATGAAAACGATGAGGGCTCCTTTCCATAGGGTTTCAGACCCAGGCATAGTATAGGTAGTCCTCAAGTTACAACATATGATTTAGTGACCATTCAGAGTTACAGTGGCACTGAAAGAATGACTTATGTCCGTTTTTCACACTTACGACTGTTACAGCATCCCCATGGTCAGATGATCAAAATTCAGATGCTTGGCCACTGACTCCTATTCATGACCATTGCACTGTCCTGGGACCATGTGATCATCTCCTTTGGCGACCTTCTGATAAGCAAAGTCAGTGGGAATGCCAGTGTTACCTACTTAACAACTGCAGTGATTCACTTAACACCTGTGGCAAGAAAGGTCGTAAAATGGGGCAAAACAGAAATTTTGGGCTTAATTTGTAGTTATAAATTGAGGATTACCTGTATTCTGACTGCATTAATGATCTTTGGCGGGAGCATGTTGCATCCCTCTTGACTCTCCTTGATCGCTCAGATTTTGGTAACATTGATCGTGGTATTCTTCTGAACAGGGTCTCGGGATGGGGGGGGGTGTCAGTGTTACAGTGAGTTTCCTCCTTCTGTAAATATTGATGTGGACAGAGATCCAGCCCCAGGCCCCTGTTTTATAGAGTCTCTCAGGGCTCTACACTCCCCGTTCTCCAGTTTAACTTCCATACAAAGTTGCAGTATGGGACTAAGGTTAGGGTATAACCCGTGGCCAATTCCACTAGCATGGGATAAGATATCATCAGTATGTTGTGAATATTCAGCTGGTATCGTATTAACCACAATATTGCACAGAGAGATTATTTCAAATTATTTTTGTATATCTCACCAGATCTGTCGAAGTGGGCCCATTCTGGGTTGCAAACAATGCTCCCTGGAGGGACCCAGGAAGTATATTGTGGTGCCTGTCCTCTGAAGCAGCATAGCCCCTGAAATGTAGAACAACAGACTTGTAAGGGACGTCTTCTAGTCCAACCCACTGCTCCAGCAGGAAACCCTATACCAACCCAGCTTGCTTTTTGTAACATATTAAAAACCTGAGCATGAGTGGAAGATGTCAGGTGGGCCTGTTCGTTACTGGCCTGGAGTTCAATTTATATTTATATTATTACCATATATAAATATTATATTATTCTCTACTATTCGTTTCAGCTTCACTGGATTTTTTCTTAAATCAACTGCTGTGAATTGTAAGTACAGATTGAGCAGCCATATAAATTCATATAATAAATGGCACCAGGAAGCAAGCCTGGTCCATTAACCTAGGATGAAGTTGACTTTTGTTTCCTTTTTAATATAATTAACATTAACCCCAATGTTGCTGAGATTTAAAATAGCAAAGGTAGTTATCAGAAAATGGAATGAACTTATTCAGTTTTTTAATAGTTGCTGGATGAGGGTGGATATACCCAAACTTAAGGCTCATGCAACTAAAACAAAATTTGGTGTTACTTCCAAGTTTGAAGACATTATATCTTTACTGAGTCATTTTTCTCTCGTCAGGGCAACATGGGGGTAACAGAAAACTTTCATCAAAGTTTGGAAGATTCATGAAAAGTAATTGTGCAGTCCAGTCAATTCATAAGAATATTTTATGGTTACCCATATTTTAACATGTAAAGAAGGGCTCTTCAATTGGAAACACTTCAGTTATTTCTTTAAAAATGCAATGGTGATACTACATTTTGTTAGGAGCAAAAGCAATTTGAAGTTCATAATTAGACCTACTGCTTTAAACATGTTGCTCACTAAGTGAAACAAACAGAAATCAAAATCAATTGGTAGATGTCAAGGGAAATGATTAAGTAGCTTGTTTCAAGATTGGGAGGAGATGAAATGAAGCAAATAGATTGGACTGGACAGTAAATTCAAGACTGCAATTCTTAGAAATGGAGAATATCAGCTGAAAGGAAGCTTTCAAGAATGAAATTAATGAATGAATGAGTGCTTTACCTATATAATTATGAGAATATACATGCTTATATTCTACTTATTCTTTTGAAACTATGTAGCCCCTTTCCTGTAGAAGGTGCAAGACAGTATGTATAGAGTTTGTATTCTCGTAAAGTATTTCAGTTTATCAGTGGGGATTTTAACCTTTTCCTTGCAGGCTAGCCCTTTGCCAAAAATGTGCTGATGAGGAGCAGGAATTACTATAGCATAGGTCAGTTTTGTTCTTCTCTTCATTCGTTCTTTTCTGAAAAATGAAACCCTAACCTGACTTCCGATTAAAGAATAAGTTATAGGGGCATATGAGGGAGGTATGGTGGCTCAGACACTGGGTTTGTCAGCTGGAGAGCCAGCAAGCCAAGTTCGAGCCCCGAGTGCCACATGACGGAGTGAGTTCTTAGTCCAGCTCCTGCCAACCTAGCAGTTCAAAAGCATGCAAATGCGAGTAGATAAATAGGTACCACGATGATGGGAAGGTAACTGCTCTCCATGACATCATGCCGGCCATATGACCACAGAAACATCTTCAGGCAACGCTGGCTCAAAGGCCGTGAAACAGAGTTGAGCACCTCCCCCTATAGTCAGCAACAACTTGCGGAGTAAAATCCACAGGGATTCCCTTACCTTTTACCTTTTTTTTTTATAAAGGCATATAATTTCACAATAGCATCTGTTGGGTTACGGGATACCATCTAGGTACATTTATGCCTATAAATTAAAATGTGCTTGTCTCTGCACTTTAGTGAACAAGTTAGCTTTGCATTTTGCCTGTTTATTACACTTTCAGAAAGTTATTTTTTTTACAGTGCAGAGATTTAGAGATAGTTAATAAAAATGTTTGTTTACTCTGCTATTATACTGTCTATAATGCTTTTTCTTAATGTTCAGCATTGTTGTTAGAGTTTAAAATGGAAACTATCATCCTAAGAATACCTTCTCTCCAGGTATTACCTTTATTCCCAAGTTACTTCTAGGTGCTTTTTAGCCATTAATTAGTCTAGCTTTATAACTCTCCTAGGAGACTGTCAAATATATTCTGACTGGTAAACAGAGTCACATAAAGGTGAAGGCATTCTCTGTAGGCATATGCTTAACATAAAGAATTTAGGAATACAGAATTCAGAGAATCCTTGCACCCCATCTTCCTATCTCATTAGCCCCTGCCTCTTTTTGGATGTGGAACTGAACTATTCTGTTCTTTTTCAAGTGTACAAAAAGTCCTGCTACCTGTGCTTTAGGGCATTTTTAATTGTCCCTGCCCTAATTCTTACATGAAATATGTAAAGTCTAGTTTCTGGACAACTCACCCAAATCAAATGTTTAGTTTACTGGTAGTCCTTGACTTAAGACAGGACAAAGTTATGAAGGACCGCTCAAAAGCTATTTACTAGTTTCAAAGTTATAGCTACTGCAGTGACCCTGCAGTCAGGTGCACAAAATTTGGGCTGATTCACCCTTACAATTGACTGTAAACATTCTATGTTGTTTGTCCCAAAAGAGGCCATTATCCTTATTTCAGTAATTAATGTGCAACTTTTCTTACAATTTTAAAGTGTAATGTAACATCTTTTAGCTTTGTTAATATTTTTCATGTTGATAGTATTTTCTTTTTAAACTTTGTTGATAGCATTTTCAAGATTACATTAGTTGTATGTTTATGTAAACATTTCAGATATCTCCAGAAGTTAATTGTGTTATAAATATTACAACTCCGGAGACAAGTTATTGGTCATTATAAAATTGTATTATTTCCAACATGTATTTGTGTGTTGCACTTCTAGATATTGCAGTACACCAAATTTCCCAGGGCTCACTTTACGTACAGGGACAGCCTATATGAATATAGGCACTATATGAACTGCTACTTGCTGCATGGTAATCTTGTCTAGCCTCTTTGACTCCATCTCAGGGTTGGTTATGTAATTCTCTAGGCTGTGGATTTCAATCTGCCTTCCTTGAGAATGAGTCTGAGATGGCTCAGAAGTTCGGGATCATTGTGGTGGCTGAGAGCATATCCCCAGCGCAGTATACACCTGATCTAGTTTTCTCGACAAAGCAGTGGTGAAGTGGACTGGAATTTGGGGGGCTGTCGTCCCCTTTGTGGTCAGGATCAAATTATGTCCTGGTAGCCACGGGATTCTCTGATGCCTTCCCCTTCCCCTGCAGGAAAGCTGAATCTATTAGATTAGACTGATGGGCCCAGAGAGATCTAGTGGTTTGATGGTCTGCTGCATGGAACAACTGCGATTCTAGTTATTGCTTGGAATAAGAGAGAGGCTGAAACCTTGGACTTGTCTCGCATCCATGCAATTTCTCCCAACCCATGGATCCCATGGTTCATAGAAGAGTTGAGAGAAATAAGTTGAGATCGATGGGGAATGAACAAACATAGCTGAGATCCACTATTCAGATCTTCCTTGGGGCACTAAGAGTGGCAAATCACCAGTGTTCCTCTGCCCTGATTGCTTCCATAGACAGACAGCCAAGTAGCATCACTATTTAGTGATGTTACTTAGTTTGGGTAATGAAACGTCTGCCTAAATAGAACCAAGCTCAGAGAGCACCAAGGACCCCTCATTTCAACCCTGAGTTACAGATATTCTCCTTTATTGGTATTTTGCTTTCCATGCCACTTCTTGAGCCTGTCCCTTAATTGAAATCCATACTGTCATTTGATGTGTTGAGGAGTCTTGTGTAATCTGAAAGCCTAAATGGTCAGTTAAAAGCCAAAATCTCTTCCAAATCTGTTTGTCTTCCAAACTTGATTTAAGGCAATCTAATTTTCAGGGTAGGTAATTTCCTTCTATAAACAGCTTGGCACTTCTTTGAAACGGTCCATTATAAGTGCAACTCTTTTTCTCAAAACAATCATTACTACTAGCCTGTTGTATCTTCTTTTCCTTCTCTGGCCAGAGACACCCCCTTTCTCAACAACCCTTTGTGGTTATAGTGGCATTTTAGTCCCTTCTTCGCCCCCTGCTGCCGCTCGGCAGGCAGTCTCGCTGCTTTAGAGATCTGCAGAGATTCAGTCCTAGTGCTATTGGTCAGGACATGAATCCCAGCCAAGCTCAAAGGAGGGGGAAGGGGGGGGAAGAATGACACACCATGTGTTGGCACACAATACCAGATGCCGGGTTTTCATAATGGGGAAGCCTTTTTGGCCCCAAGCATTGCTCATTGTTCATCAACCCCTCCAGGAGAGCTGTAAAAATAAAACCTCTGATAGGTGAATGTAAGTGTAAACAGGGGGTGGCGTTCTGGGTAATTTTTAATAGACTATGCTGCTTAACTGAAAAGGCAAATACTACAGCAATATTGCTAGCTCTTTGCCTCTGTTTGGAATGGCTTGCCTGTTTTCTGCAATTTCTTGCCGTAATAAATGGATAGCCATCTTCAAAGCTTCATTGCTTTTCTGCCAATTTTGTATTTATGTAGAGTCTAATAAGATTGCTAAGATGAAAGCTTGGGAAAAAATAATCTCCAGCTCACTTTCTATTCTGAGTTCTTTAAAAAAAAAAAAACTGGACTCTTCTGGTAGTTGTCTTCTTTCTAGATATGTATTTATGTTAATTGTCAACAGAAGTAGGGGATTTTTATCGTTAAAGATCATCTCTACTTGTTCTGAAATTTTATTTATGGCGGATAAGCCTTGAATAAGAGACTCTCAATTGCAGACTCATAGAAGAAAAGGGGTTGAAAGTAAGGTACAGTATGTACAGAATTGTGTGCTTGTGTTTTTATATGAATATATACATATATATATAATTTCAATGCACTACTCTTAATATTGCGATTTCTATGGGCATTTATTCCTGTATTTGTAGGAAATAATTTTGTTGCATCAAGTATAGAACACCCTCTGAGATGCTGATGGAGGTGGAATTAAAAATACGATGGCCAATAAAAAGTGTTTAGGTCCTACACATTCGGCCTCCTTTATAGCTGGATAGCTTAGAAAATGACATGCCACCATGGCCCACCTTGGCTGATCTCAAAACCTAAGAAGGAGCAGAGCCAATTAGTAATTCAGTTGGAGATGGCATGGAAATTCCAAGGATGCAGGTTGGTTAGACTGGGAAAACAAAAATGTCCCCAACCAAGACAGTGACAATGACAGTAGCTTCTCAACAGCAAAATGGAAGTGGTATTTTATTGATTTATTCACTTATTTGTCACATTTATATAGCTGCCCATCTCATATATATATATATAAAACGCACCTGTGTTCGTGCAGTCAGCAGCTGACTTCAGCTTGATGGAATCCTTAATACGCTGTTGCCATTGACATCTCTAGTATCTGAGGAAAATTGAAGGCAGAATCGAATTGAGATCTATTGATAGGTAGATCTCAATTTATAACCTTTCATTTAGTGACCGTCTGAAGTTACAACGGCACTGAAGAAAGAGATTTACGATCATTTTTCACACAAGCATTGCAGCATCTCCATGGTCACGTGATCAAAATTCAGGTGCTTGGCAACTGGCTCATATGGACCATTGCAGTGTCCCAGGGTCATGAGATCACCTTTTGCAACCTTGTCACAAGCAAAGTCAATGCGGAGGCCAGATTTACTTAACCGTGTTCCTGATTTAACAACTGCGGTGATTCACTTAACAACTGTGGCATGAAAGGTTGTAAAATGGGGGGAAAAAATCAGTTAACCGCTGTCACTTAGCAAGATAAATTTTGGGATCAGTTATGATTGCAAGTAGAGGACTATCTATACTTTGTACATTTGAGAAGAGCAATGTAATTTCTTTTTCTACTGCAGCTTTTCTAAATGCCAGTGTAAAGTATCTAGTTCTTTCTGCCAAACAAGATCATTGTGTTTTAAAAAATGATCCCTCAAGTTACCTTAGTTATCGGGGAATGGATGACGGTATAGGTGATCCTCAACTTACATCCAGTTGCTTAGTGACCGTTTGAACTTATGATGGACCTACCGTACCTTGGCACTACTTACAAGCCGGATTCAAAGTCCTGATGGTCCTGCCCTCTTGCAGTCATGTGACTGGACTTTACAATGGCTTTGCCAAAAACCAGCATTTACTTCACAATGTCCATGATGTTCACTTAACGACTACCACAAAAAAGACCGATATATTTTATGACCATTGCATCTTATAAACATGATGGGCAGGCTCCCTTACAGTCGTAAGTCAAGGACTACTTGTAAGAAATGCTTCTGTTAAGGATCCTTGAAAGAAGTTGTTGCCCGAGGAGAGATGTGAAAACTAGTTACTTGACAACTGAATATATAGACTATAGATGTATAGAGACAAATTACTTTAGATCAGTGATTCTCAACCTGTGGTCCACAGACTCTTGTGGGGGGGAGCACAACGTCATCACAGGGTGTGCTGTGGAATAATGGGAAAAGGGAGAAAGTGCAGTAATTAAAAATAGTAAGAAAGTAACTTTTAACATCAAGTGGACTTTATGTTTGCATCTGAAAATAATCTTCTGTGGGATCTGTATTTCCAAAGAAAGAAACTGTCTGGCTCTCTATTGTGTATCTGGGCTAGCATGAACCTACTTCCTTTCTTTCATAATGACTTCCCTTCTTTTGAGTTACTTTTTGACCTAAAATAACCCGGCTTCAAATAAGCCACGGATATCATTAGTTGGTTTTAATGACTGTTGCTGTAGGTTCATACAGTGTATTACCAACATTTAGTTGCACATGCAAGCTTAGTGAGTATGAAATCATGTGCTCATTACTCAAGATATGCATCTTTTCTGCAGTACCTATGAAAACAAGAAACAGAATTAAACCAGGCTTCTGTTTCATTTATGAAAGCAATTCAGTCTCCGTGTTTCATTTTGTTGCCTCAAAATACGTGTAAGATAATTTTAAATTGCAAAGTTTTCTCTTCAGTAAGGCTTATGAGCTCTGGAGCTGCTTGCCATAAAAATCTTCTGGGACCTAGTTGCATGCATTGTTGCTTCTGTATATCATTTTGCCCTGAGGAATGTTGTGATTCTTTTAATATGAATTTGGAGAAAAGCAATCACTCACTCAATTCATAGGAAATGGTGCCTCGCATATCAGTTGTTCTGTAATAGATCTGGGATAGTTAGTGGTTTAAAAGTCTCTGGCTTTGCTAGCAGTAATAGTAGTGTGTGGCATATGTGTACACACAAATACAGTGACCTTTACAGCTGGAGACTGAATTATTCCATTTAGCATTGCTTTTTTATATGAAAAAAAGGAAATTGCAGTTGATGTATCACTACTGTTGCTATTAAACAAAACTGGCTAGGTGCTAACTAATATTGTACTAATGATCCTGATTGTTTACATTTTGTATATAGAAAAATAAAAATACTGTTGATACTAATATTTTACATGTTCCCACGTAATTGTGAACCAGTAGCACGTGCTATCCTTACTTCCTTGAACACAATTAGTCTTTGAGGCTTTAACAGTCAGTAGAATATCACTCAAAGGCTTCAGAATCTGATGTGTATATACTTATCTGGTTCTTTCTCTTGAGTAAAACCAGAAATTTTTAAATCCTAACTTTTTCAGCAAAACTATTGCTATTTTGTGGCATCAGGCTAGAAACTGGGAGACTGTGCATTCTAGTCCTACCTTAGGGATGAAGCCAGCTGGGTGACTTTAGGCAAGTCACTCATTCTCAGCCCTAGGGAGGAGTCGGTGGCAAAAAACTTCCAAAAAACTTGCCAGGAAAATCTCAGGGAGTCATCCAGGCAGTTACCAAGAGTCCAAAACTGACACACAAATTCCTTGTGTGTCCAATCACACTTGGCCAATAAAGAATTCTCTTCAGAGGCACCCCCGGCCCCATAAAATGGATGTTTATCCAGGCAATTATTTCAATGCCCATCATTCTTAAAGAAGTATGGCTGAAAATGATGGGCACTGGAATCCAGCACATCCAAAGAATGTCCGTTTGTGGAAAGTTGGCACAGGACAACTGCTCTGCTCTTTCAAAAGAGCCGTGTCTTGCTAATAGAGTACATACATTTCCCTTCATGACTGTATCTGCTCCACTGTATGTAAATGTTGCAGATCGAACGAACTGCACATCTCCCACAATACTTAACGCAGCTTTTCTTTGTCTCTGTGAACATGAGACATAACCATGACTATTATGTAATGGAATTGCTTTGTGTAAAGGAAAGATATTTATGGCAGCTCATTTGACTGCTCCTTGGAATTATTAGCTGCACTGTATAACCTATGGGTCTGTGTGAACCCAGATTGATTTGACTGCCAAAGTTTTGATATGCTTAGTGTAGATGCATGGGAAATGTGTCAGTCTGAGAAGACACTATTAGAGAGACAGTCACTATCTTGCTAAAGGCTGGTTTACAAGGAAGTGTTTGCCACATGTAAGAAAAAAATAAAACTTTGTTTTGGCAAAGAGAGAAAATTGCTATGGGGGGATTGCTATGCTTTTCCATAATGGGTTATATGATCTCAATCATGTTTTTTATTTTGCAGAACTCTCATTTCAATATAGTATCCAGGTAATTATCAAGCCTACTATTCACCTTTTTATGTAGACATTTACTGTGCCTTTTGACATGAAGTGAAAAAGAATTCCCCTGGGATGTGTTAATGGGTGCTCTGTGCTTGTTGAAATTTCTTTGGATTTAAAAGTTATAAAAAAAAACAAGAGAAACTGGATCTTAAGAAATAAAATATCAGTAGTATCAGATTGTAGATTAATGTTTTATGTCAGTTGGCAAATGTTCTGGCAACTTAAGTCCCTTTATATCTAAATATTCTGTCTTTGTGTGAGTGTAAATACGTTTGTATTGATACTTTTATTCTACTAATGAATATTCATCCAAAATATTAGGAAATAATTATGGTGACTAAAATTTCTGAATTTTGCTGAACTGTCCTAATATCTTTGTTTTTCCACATTGATTTGCTCTAACACCAGTTTTCTTACACTGGGTTGAGAGGTACTGGGATGATTACTATACAGCAGGACATGGCAAGTGTAAAAGGATTGAGCTGAATGATTTAAATCAAGAGCTAAGCTTTGCTCTACAAATGTTTCCACAGGATGTATTTTATGGATGCAGAATATGTAGCCATCCTAATATCGTTGAGCTGCATCTCCTAGCATTCCTCATTATGCCCCAGGTTTGGGGGTTGATGTGGCAACATCTACAGAAGTGTGCATTGGGCACCACTCACATTCATCTTGCCATTTGATATAAACAGCAATTTCGTTCCAATTATGTAATTTCTATATTTCTTCTTTAGTCCACATTTTCCAGTAAATTTAATGTTATTGCTCTGTTAATGTTGTATCTCTGATGAGGAAGATTCCTTATTTGATGGTAAAAGAGAGCTCATATTCGTTAGACCTGATTGGTTATTGTTGTATTAAGCAAGGCTATCAGCCAAAAAGCTGTTTTGCTGCTAAATGCAGAAATCTGCTAATTGCCCAACATTTCCTTAGCTTGTATTTGAAATTCAGAGGTAATGAGTGCAGTAGAAGCAACTTCAAAAATTCCATGTAGGAAAGATTTGAAATTCATCAGGCTGATGTGAATAGGAGAGAGAACTATGGTGGTAGTAAGAATAAGAATAAGAAAGTGATTATAATGTAGTGCAACTACATTACATGACTTTTTACTTCAGTGGATGACATGAAAATCTTCTGGGTCACTGGTACCAGAATAGAGCACATCTTTCTTGCTTCATAGAGTCTTACTCTGAACCATATATTGTGGCTTGTAAAGGTTCTGTGTTGCAGATTATGTAAACTGAACAGGTGACGTCTACTCAATATATATCAAAATTTACTGTCATTCATGATGCATTTTTCCTTTAGGTCAAAAGGATCTGTTCAAGCCTTTTCTCTTTGACTGTTGTATGTAAATATGTCCACACCTTATGTGTTAACACAGTTAACCAGATTTTGAGCACAGAAGAAAGTATATAGTATATTTGGAAATGAATTCTCCTAAGTATTTGAACTTGAATACTACTTTGCCATTACCACAACATGGATGCATGCTTTAGGCTTGCCTTGCTATTTAGCCCGAGTTGTTGTAACTATAACAACTGAATCGTTCTTCTACTGGGAACTCTTTAAAATCGAACTTAGCTTTGGAGCTGTTAGCATTCTAAAGCCAAGCACAAGGACTAGACCAGTGTTTCTCATTCTTCGCAACTTTGAGATGTGTAGATTTCAACTATCAGCAAGCTAGGGTGTTCACACATGTCAAAGTTACCAACGTCGAGAGCCATTGGTCTAGCTTACTCCTGGCTTTTTTTTTTCAGTTCTAAGATCAGAAGGGCTGTGCTAAACTCTAGAGGCATTCTTTAGTGGTTGTAAGGTATAACACAAATAGAAAAACACTTCTTTTTATCCTTTAGAAGACAATAAACATGTCACATTTTTCACAGCAAAGAAGGTTGTTTCCTGTATCCAGCGAATTTGTGAATTTCAAAATAAAATGCATTTAGTTTGTTTACTCTACAAAGCAGACTTAGCAAACCTCATGCTTTTTGATCAGCTAATGAATAAGTACAACTTACCAAGTTGTCATTTTTATGGATCTTTGTAAATTTGTCTTTTCAGAAACAATCCCATCCAGGGATGTCAGAGCAGTCTTTTTTTCAGGTAAATACCATTGTTGATAGGAAGTGTGATAGAATATTTAAATTGTTCTGGTTTTTTTTAATTAATCACAGTAAACACTCTAAAATTATGCTATATATTGGTATCAAAACTTTAAGTAGGCTGACAATTGGAATTTTTGAAAATGTGCCAAAAAAATTTTTCCAGTCGTTTTAGAAGATACATTAGTTCTAGACAACTAGTTCAAAAATTCTACAAGGAATACAACAGTGTACACTAGACTTTCACAACTTGGAATGGGGAAAGGGCAACACTGATAAATTAATCATGAACCCACAAAGTAACACTTGAGGCTCTGATCAGCTGTTTAGCAAGCTGGTAGTGAGGCCTAGAGAATTGGAGAGGCTCAGCAAGTGTTTTTAAGGTGGCGACAGCAGCAGCAGCAATGAATTTATTGACTTTTTAAAAAATGCTGGCAGGCCACACAAGGCTGCTTGGTGGGACATGAATTGTGCCAGTCTGATTTATATCAAGTAGTAATGAGGATGCTTGTCTTTCAGACAACATTCAAGTGTCAAGGAGATGTGTTTTCTGTAGTGATAAAGTGGAGGTGTGTGTCAGAAAACTTTACTTGGCATCATTCACTTTGTGGCCTGCAAGTTGAAGCATTTCTTCTGTGCATAGTTTTGAATGAAGTCCAACAAATGCTGCATCACTCATCCTAGATGGTGTATGCTGTGTGTCTGTTTCTATTCCTTGATTAGAATTTTAAACAGGCTCTACTGGTTAAGATTAACATTGATGTTGTGTTCATCTTTGCATTTTGATATGCACTTAATGATTGAACATACTTCTTGAATCCAATTCACATTTTAATTTAAAAACTTGGGTACAGTACATATCCAAGAGAACAACTTGTGCTTTCAAAACTTTGCTTACAGGTTACCTACACCTAGCAAGTTGTTATACCTTACCAAGTATCCATTTTGTTTCTGCTGTAGAACTCAATATTTCAGAAGCATTGTAAACTTTGTGCAGTTCTTCCTTCTGTAGTTTATAGAAGATAATTCAATATGTTTAAAACAAGTGTTTTATCCATGAATGCTTTACTTCTCTGGAATGAGAACTTTCTTTCACAGTTGCTTATTTTTTTTTTCCATTGATTTCTTGGCTTGAATTCAACTTGAATTTAATTGCCCATGTATTATTTTATCCCACCTTTCCCTGTCATGTATTTATATATTTGTTCAACTCAAGGCAACATATCTAAGACTGTTATGAGTGAGACATTTGAGCTAGGATTCTAATGGTTGAGATTGCTATTTTTTCTGAATTTGGAATGATTTTTAAATTGAAATTCTGAGTTCTTAATATGAGCTGCTTTGGATTGGGCATGGGAATAATTTCTTTTATATTGCTTTTGTCTTAAACATTCATAAATACAATATCTTTGCCAAACAAGAAATGAACATAGTCAAAATGTCTTCTCCTATAAATTTTTTGTAGTAATACTGTACATATAATAAAATATAGTTGGATTATCACCAGAAGAAAAAAATGACACAATTATCATTTATGCATGGATGTATTTGCCAATTCCAAAGAATTAATTGTAGCATATGCATGATTGCAAAATTGACCAAGTACCACAATTCTCAACAACTGTCATTTTTAATTCACACAGAGTATTAAAAACTGATGGAAGCAGTAAGAAAATAATTTGAAGTCCCAAATTCTTTCAGGTTAATAAAAGTATAAATGAGGATGACTTGCCCCAAACCTTGGAACTAGCAGAGCTTAAATTGTAGCATGTATGTAAAAGCTTTTGTGGATAGAAGCTTGTATTTTCAACTAGCGTCTTAACATGCTACAGGTAGTCTGTGACTTATGACAACAATAGAGTCCAAAATTTCTGGTACTAAGGGAGACAGTTGTTAAGTGAGTTTTGCTCCATTTAATGATCTTTCTTGCCATAGTTATTAAGTGAATCATTGCAGCTGTTAAGTTAAATACTGTTAAGTTAAGTTACACATTTGTTAAATAAATCCGGCTTCCCCATTGACTTTGTTTATCTGAAGTTCACAAAAGGGGATCACATGACCCCATCACATGACCCCAGGGCACTGCAACTGTCATAAATATGAGTCAGTGCCCAAGCACCCGAATTTTGATTGTGTGACTATGTGGATGCTGCAAATGTCATACATGTGAAAAATGGTCATGTCATTTTTTTCAGTGTCAATATAACTTCCAATGGTCACTAAAAGAATGGTTGGAAGTTGACGACTGGCTGTATATGGGATCTTACCATTTTTAATGTGGGCTCCAATATCTCATTTCAGTTGACATGGATGATGAAGATGGACGATGCTTGCTAGATGTAATTTGGTGAGTATTTGCCCTTGATGTGATTTATACAGTATTTTCTTTTCCTCTCTTGTAGCAAAGTATTTAGTCAGAGATTTCTGTTAATTTTCACAAATATCAAACCAAATACTTTTTCATTCATGCTTGGTCTATAAACTTGGAACGTCTCCTATGTGTCCACTAGTTGCTATTCCAAGAGAAATTTGGCTGAATGCCACTTGGCTATTTCTTAAGCTTTTTGGAGGTGAGAATAGAACCAGAAGCTTTTGAATTGTGTCTATAGTGACAGCTGGATGGAACAGCCTTACAAGAGCCGCTTTCCCCAACTTGATATCCGTTATATATGCCAGAAATGTAGTTCCCAGAATTTCTAACAAGCTGGCTGTGGAATGCTGAGAATTATTCGGATGTACAAACATTGAGGAATGTTGTTTTAGATAACAGTAGGTCAAACCAGAATAACTTAGTTGTTATATTTTAGAACAATATTTTATATTATAGTCTGTTTCATGTAAGCAAACACTAATGGCTTAAGAATTAAAATCCTAAATAAGTGGTCCAAAGTAATAGGAGAGAAACAAAAAAATCATTCTAACTTGTAAAAATTGAGATTAATTTTATGGGTGTCCTTTTATTTTACCTATACATATGTTAGTGTTTCTTTCTCTATAATAAGTGTATTTTGCCAGAATACCAATGAATCAATGTCGTACACTAATGTAGCTTGTAAACTATGAAGACAATAGATAAAATTAAATTCTTCCAGTCATCCTTAACTATTTTTTTCAACTATTTTCCCAGTGATCCTCAGGCCTTGAATGATTTTTTACATGGATCTGAAAAGGTAAGGTTTTATTCTTCATTTCAAATGAAATTGAATGTTTAATTAACAAATACCTCTGTGCAATAATTACCCTTGGCTCATATGCTTTCCAAAAGAAAAGTGATGCAGAAAATTGAGATGGTACCAGTCTTAGAACTAATGACCTGAGCAGTCTTTTCTCCAGAAACTTTGAATGGTAGAAAATAAATGTTATCACAAAATTGCTACGTAGGAGGATACACTATTTATTTCCTGACTAAACTGAAGGGGCAGATAATTTCACTTCATAAGAGAAGTATGTGCCTAGCTTCTGGAAAGAAACCCAGCCACTGACAGGAATTTAAACATTATCTTATCCAGAGAAAGTTATACCATTTTGTTTCTTTTCCATAATAGTCCAATTCCTCAAATAACGTCAGCTTTCATTTTACATACAATAGCAATATTTTTATTTTTATTTTAATAACAGATTGACAGTGATGATCTCTTGGACAACACAGGAGATGCAGCCAGTGCCTTCTTTGAGGGTGCTGGGGTATGTATTTTTCACCTCATTTTTAAAGCATAAAACTGAACATAGTATGACATGGGAGACATAGTACTACTAGATCTTTTGGCATTTTGTTCATTGCCTAAAAGCATATGGGGGTAGAAGCAGATAAGAGCTAGAATCGTGGCTAAGAATGAGAATCGGGTTTTAACTAAATTTCCCAGTATGATTCCTCAACTTGAATCACCTCTTCCACCTCTTTCAGTTTTTTTCACTTCATTATTTATCTAACTTTTCTCCTGTGTGGCTAATAAAACTGGGTTTAGTAAGAGAGGTTTGTCTTACAGTAATTATTGAGTAGATGTGGGAAATCTAAACCTAGCTGACATAGATCTAAAGAAAAGTAAACCATTAAATTTTATGCATTAAATAATAGAGAAAGGTCATTAACATGAGGTTATGGAGTAATATAATTGTTTTTATATACTAAAAACATAAAGCTAAAGAACACAGAAACACCCACAAGTTCTGTTCCATTAATATTTCTTTCATTCTCACTGTACTTTCATTTTCACTTGTCACCAGCTGCATGTGCAAGAAACCTCTGGCAATCATTTGAACACTGAGCAAAGCCAACCCACAACAAGTGTTGATTTAGACTTCTTGGAAGATGACATTCTGGGCTCGCCTTCGGGAGGTGGAGCCAATCTGCAGAATTCGGATCAACCATGTGATATCCTCCAACAGAGTTTGCAGGAGGCAAACATCACCGAGCAGACTCTGGAAGCAGAGGCAGAACTCGATCTGGGTTCTTTTCAGCTCCCTACGCTCCAACCAGTGGTGCACACTGCCTCGGATGGTACCCCACAGATTTTTTCTGGTGGGGCTGACCTCATTGGACTACAGCAGCCTGCTGTCCTAACTCATCAAGCACTGGTGCAGCAGTCTGTCGGGGCTGACGTGGTCAACAAAGCCATCAGCGTGCAGCCTTTTCTTCAACAAGTTGGCTTAGGAAATGTCACCATCCAGCCGATTTCCAATCTTCAAGGGTTGCCCAACGGGAGCCCAAGTGGGGCACTGGGCATTGGGCAGATTCAAGTTGTCGGCCAGCAAGTCATGGCAATTAACCAGCCTACTCAACAGATCATTGCTAAGCAAGTTCAGCCTTCCCAAGTGGCCACTATGCCTGTAGGAAGCTACATCACTCAGACGGCACCAGAACAACAGCAGGTCACCTTGGCCTCCGCTGGCGTCTCCCCGCAGAATGCCGGTCTTATGATCCCGAAGAACCTCCCAGCAGTGGCCACGACCACCTTGAATGGAAGCTCGATGTTTGGAAGCGTATCGGCCGCTCAGGGTTCCCAACCGCTCACAGTCACGTCAAACTTGAGCAGCTCACTTGTTCAAGCCCAAAATGTCATCATTCACCGGACACCCACGCCGATTCAGCCCAAACCTGCAGGAGTCCTTCAGCAGAAGCTATACCAGATTACCCCCAAACCCTTTGGCCCCAACAACACCACACTGACCCTCCAAAACGAGGCTGCTCTCCAGCAACAGAAAGCTCAGCAGAACTTAACTTTCATGGCAGGCAAAGCAGGACAGAATGTGGTGCTTTCTGGCTTCCCGCCAGGGCTGCCTGCCAACATGTTCAAGCAGCCACCGCCACAGCAACAAACTCTGAACAAGCCAATGAGTGTTCATCTGCTTAATCAAGGCAGCAGCATTGTTATCCCCGCGCAGCATGTCCCTCAGGCCATGCTACAGGGTCAGAACCAGTTCCTTCTCCCAGGCCAGCTCACTGGAACGTCAACAGTTCAGATCCCACAGCAGCTCTCAGCATTACAGGCTAACATGGGTGGTCAGATTCTGACAACCTCGCATCCTAGTGGGCAAACTCACATCATCACCAGCCAAGGCCCAGGCGGGCAGCTAATAACAAATCAAGCACTGCCTGCCCAAATTCTCACCAATCAGAATCTGGCAAGCCAGCTCAACTTGGGACAGGTTCTCACCTCGCAGAACGCCCACGGAACAGCTCACATTCTCTCTGCACCCATTCAGTTGCAACCAGGGCAGGTGGGCCAACCAACTCTCTTCCAGATGCCTGTATCTCTAGCTGGTAGCCTGACCACTCAAAGCCAGCCCACTGCTGCGGCCTCACTGGCCGGGGGTGCCATCAATCATAGCGGCCAGACTGTTATCCAAGGAGTCACTCTGCCTAGCCAAGTGGCTATGTTAAATGCTACGGAGAGCCTCAACCAAACGGTGACCATACAAGCACCCCCTAATGCCACCAGCCAGAGCCCTGGTCTTATTCAGCCACAGTCAGCCTCCGGCGCCAATCTGCTCCCCAGTGACCAAGCCAATATACTAACTGCCCAGTCCACCTCTCAGCCCTGTGCTCCTCCTCAGCTTCAGTTAAACGTTCAGCAGCAAACACCACCACCTCAGCAACAAGCACAAATACCCGTTACTTCCCAGTCCAGCCCTAATTTGGTGGCATCAAGTCCCGAAAAGATTATTTTGGGCCAGACAGCTACTGGAACTGTAATATCCCAGGATTCCATGCAGATGTTTCTACAGCAGGTAAGTTAAACACTTCTTGGCACCACAGCTATTCCTGATGCTTCGGAAGGTTTTAGGTTGTTCTGTCTCTCGAAGGGTACACCAATTTACTCCCACAATATGAGTGGATAAAGAGTCAAGAAAGTTTGTGATCGTGACAACCCAAAGCCTTTGAATTACTCTAATTTGGAAACTTTCTAGTCTTCAAGATTAGTCTTTGCAGGCCACTTGGTAAAAGTGAAGAACAGTGGAAAGGGAGTGGCCAGCTTTTGTATTAACAAAGTACAGCAGCTTTTACATTCTGTGTTGGTTCTTTTGTTCCTATTCCCAAATCTTGATATGCGAACTTCATTTCTTTGACTTTGCCCCCAAAGACTCAGCACTTCTTTCTGACAGCTTGTTATTTGTAACCATATCTTCCCCCGCAAATCTCCAGCTTTAGAGAATCAGAGTAAGGCGGAACAGTGGCGTAATTTAAACCAACAAATATAAATATCTTAATGGTCATATAGAGAAAGAATAAGAATCAATACTGATTCAATGACACATAATCAATTGAACAATTAGGGGAATAATCAAGTTAGCAGACTGCAGACATGACGTGAGGAGATTCCTTCTCTCATAGGTAATACTGATACTTGTTTACCTGGCTCAAATTTCAGGAGGCAAGTAAACAGAATAGGCTGGATGTGTTTGCTTTTTTGATCCATTTGTGATAATAAACTACATTCTTTAAAGGGCCAGAGCCTGATTTGAATGTGAATATATTGTAGATTGTGTAGCTTCCATTAATTACGAGCTTTTTGTACATTACCAAAGAATTTTTGGTGACAAAATTACAAAGAGTACAGCTTTGGGCGTGACTTTCTACGTAAGCTTGATTTTTGTGACCAAGGGGAAAGCAGGGAAAAGGAGAGTAATACATTTACTAAAGTTTTTCAGTTCAGTAAAAAAAATTTACATGTGAATCTAAACAATAACCAACGTTGCTAAAGGTGGGCAAATAATGTGAAGATGGTCCATGCTAAATCTCTTGGATTACAGAAGGATCAGAGCCAGCAGCAGCAGCAGCAGCAGCAATTTTATTCGCCAGCTCTGAAAATGCAGCAGGAGAGCAGTATGAGTGACTCTGCCGTACCTCCCCATCTGCCAATGCCTCTGCCCATCTACAGCCTAGCCACCACTGCACTCAGCACCACAAGCAGTGTCCCAGCCTCGGTGATAGTCAGCAGCAGTGTAGGCACAGCCCTGCAGCCGCCTGCCAGCCGAGAGCTGAACCAGAGCCACAACCTGCCACCGGTGGATTCCAAAGTACCACAGTTCTCGACTGGCCCTTCCCAGCAGGCACTGGCTTGCCAGGTAGACCTTACCTGTTTGCAGATCCATAAAGTTGCCCTGCTTTGGCCTGTTCTCCTGCCTTACTTCCTCCTGTCTAACATGTCTGCCCTTCTTCTTAATTTTCCCTTTACCTACTTGCTTTGTCCTGCACATTCTCGGTGCAGAACATAAAAGAAAAAGAGAGAGAACGAGAAGGGGGGGAAATATTAGCATCTCCTCTAGATTTGTATTCTCCCACACTTCAAAACAAAGGCTTGGGTGTTGGTGGTTACGTGATTTCTTTCATTGCAATAGAAGTCTCCCCCTTGTGGAAATAGCATGAATAATACAAAGGGAGAAGTTCTCCTTAGAGCAGTTGCCTTCTGGCTAGCAACCAGGATAAATATTTCTATTTAAATACAAGATTATCTCTTCCTGTTCAAGTTTATGGCACCCATAGCAATAGACTTAGAAGCAAAAATAAAACAGAAGCGTTTTTCCTACATCGAAAATAATTCGACTGAAAATGGTAAATTCTTTCATACCCGAACATTTTTCTCAGAACTAGAGGGAACAAAACAAATAAACATTCACATCTTCCTCCACTTATTTCGTTTCCTTGGTGTTGCTGTAGTTCCATGAAGCAAAAATATTTTAGAGAGAGTCAGATAAAAGAATATGGAAACAGCCACCGTGTTTGTTTGTCTTGAAGTAATTATAAAAACCAGAAAAAAACAAGTTAGTTCAATTCTCTTTTAAAACTAAAAGAAATTGACACGGACCCAGAAATCTGAAGTTTTGAGGGTGTCGTTTTATATCAATCTAGTATGGGTTTTTTTTTAAAAAAAGGTTGCAATTCCTGCTTAATTGAACAGAATTGCTTCTGCAGGGCTTCATAAGTGTAGACTACAAATCCTACAAACTTGGAATAATAAAACAAGATCAGGTTAAGTTCACAAGAAAGAGTAGCCCTGTACAGTTCTTTGGATTAGATTCCGAAAAGGGGGCTTTGGAATGCAGAAATGCATCAATCTGGCACTCGCTAGCAGTTTGTTAAAGGGTCCATCTCTTGGATTGTGCAGCTGCTGCAGCCATGGGACTCTGGAAACAGGTGTGGCTGCTTTCAAGAGTTGCCAATGGGGGGTACATCCCCATTTCTCTCCACTCAAAAGCCCTCCTTTGGAATCAAATCCGATGCATTGTACAGCCCTAGTAAATACAGGCAGTCCTCGACTTACAACAGGTCATTTGGTGACCTTTGAAAGTTAACAACGGTATTGAAAAAAGTGACTTGGGACCAATTTTCACCCTTACAACCAACCATTGCAGCATCCCCGTGGTCATGTGATCAAAATTTGGCTCCTTGGCAACTGGTTCATATTTATGATGGTTCCAGAGTCCCGGGGTCACATGATCCCCTTTGGCGACCTGACAAGCAAAGTCAATGGGGGAAGCCAAATTCACTTAACCACCGGGTGACTAACTTAACAACTGCAATGATTCGCTTAACACCTGTGGCAAGAAAGATTGTAAAATGGGGCAAAAACTCTTTTAACAAATGAGTTTCTTAACCATATAAGTTTTGGGTTCAATTGCGGTCGCAAGTCGAAGACTACCTGTACTGGCATGCAATCCTGGACAGCTAAAGTACACAACATTTTATATCATAAACACTCTGGATATCTGCAAAAGAATAGAAGTTGCAAAATGTTCCACGATAACAAGCTAGCTTCGTCTATCTTAATAGAAAAACTTCCCACTATAAACATAAGGGGAGTCATACGGGTCTGCCCAGAGTTTGGAGAATAGACCCGAGTGGTCCTGAAACAGGCAAATAATCCCAGTCTCCGAGTCTGCTAAACCGCCTTTGCCCTTCCTTGGATCTCTGTGGCCTTCACTGTTTGTCTTTTTCCTTGTTGCTGCTCTTGCTTGCTTCTCTTTTGATTCCAACTAACCCCGGGAATTGGTGGTAGTGATGCTGCTGCTGCTACCGACTTTCGTTGCTTTTCTCCTGTCTTCCCTACGTTGCACTCATGGTACTTTTCTCTTTGACTAAAACCTGCATCTCTTGTTTGTTTGTTTTTTTTAAAGAGGTGTGATTTGCAAACTTGACTTTTCTTAATATTGGTGTGTATAGTAGTCCATATGTTGAAAGTGTTGCAATGTAAAATCCTGTGCCTTCCTAAAATAAAAAGGCGGCTACAGCTGATATTCAAAGGTAATGATTTGAAACTGCTGTTTGACATGAAAATAGATTATAGAAATACTACAAAAAACAAGCTTATAACAATAGGACTTGAAAATATACAGGTAGTCCTTGACTTAGACCAGTTCATTTAGTTACAATGGACACGTGATCAAAATTCAGGCACTTGGCAACTGACTCATCCTTATGACAGTCGCAGTGTCCTGGGATCATGTGATCATCTTTTTAGTCCTTCTGACAAGCAAAGTCAACAGGGAAGCCAGATTCACTTAATAACTATGTCACTAACTTAATACTTGCAGTAATTCACTTAACAACTGTGGCAAGAAAGGTCATAAAACTGTCTCCCTTAACAACAGAAATGTTGGGCTCCACCGTGGTCCTAAGTCGAAGACTATCTGTATCTAACATTAGGCTGATTTATTAGCATCTAGGAAGATTTTGAGGCCAAGACAGGAAAGATGGAAAGGGAAGCAAAGTACTTTGCACGGGGCTACAAAACCTTCTTTGGTATCAAACGGACAACAAAACCCCGCCCCATAACTGGCTGATATGGAGACCCAGAAGGGCAATTATAACAGTTCGGCAGCTCTGTTGTGATCTGCCTCTGTGAAACATTTTGGACTTAAATTTTTGCTATAAGGAGGCAAAGGAAGAAACTTTTTAAAGAGTTAACTTGCTTTCCTTCAAAGACCAGGAAACTTTAATTTTATTTCAATATTGATTTATTTTCATCACCATCATTTTAAAAGGCACATCTTTAGAACAACATATTGAAAGAAAATGTGCTGGCATCAAAATATTCTTCAACATGAATGTTTTCTATTCTACCCTTGAAATCTTCCCTTCGTGGCACAGGATCTCTTCTAGAATAAACTGGAAAAGAAATGTGTGGGGGGGCTGCTTTTTTAATAAAAAGGGGTTGTTTTTTGCTAAAGTCTTTTTTTTTTCATAAGTTTACAATTGTGAGTTTGGGATTTGCAAAATGTTGGCTGCTCCTATTGCATTCTGGTGCCCAGCCACTTCAGAATGCTGTATATCTTGACCCTTTTACCACTGTTTCTTCCTTTTTCTTCCTCTCTTTCAGTTGCCTTCAGGGCAGCAGAAACTTCCTGGCGCCTCCCCTTCCCACTCACTACCTCATCCTTCATTGGGGGAAAGCCCCCAGCTCCAGCCCACGCACCTTTCCCAGATCCAGTCTCCACACCAGTCCCGTCCTCCGTCTCAGCCTCAGCCCCTTTCCCGGCCACCTTCCCGGCCTCACTCAAGACCCCCTTCCCAGCCCCAGACTTTATCCAGGCCGCCTTCTGAACCCCTGTCGCGGTCTTGCACCCCTCAAACTCAGATGCAGAACTTATATGTGATCCAGAATCAGATTGCTTCCTCTCCTCACGGTTCCAACCAGCATCCCCTACGGCCTCCCTCACAGCCTCAGGTACCGTTTCAAGCCCCTCAAGCCCAGCCAGAGGGACAGCCTCAGCTAGCAACCCCTCCTCATTTGCCCTTACAGATTCAGCTTGCTCCTCAACTCCAGCCCCAGTCTGAGGCTCAGGCACGGTTGCAACCCCAGATCCAGGCTTCTTCTGAAGTGCAGCATACTCATTCCCCCCATTTCCAGTTACAGTTCCCTGCACAAGGCCCTATCAAACCGCCCACCCCAACCCAGACCCTTCACCTGACACCTGAACAGCAGAGGAGCTTTCAGATGGTGTCAAATCAGTTCCAGGCTCTCTCCACAATTCCAGTCCCTGTTCCTCAGCAGAAACAGCTAATGGATCGGTTTCAGCAGGTATGGCAATAACGTTAAATAAAAAAAAACAAGCTGAAAAATAAATTGGTGTGCTGTGGATCCCTCATTATTGCAATTATATTTTTGCATATAAAATAGCTCCATTTATGGCATTTATGAAGCCTCCAGGTGGTACAATACAAGAAAAATTACATCCAACTAGAAATCTTGTCTCCGTAGGATTTTTTTAATTATTATTATTTTGCATCTTTACCATATTCCAAAGATTTCCAATTCTCCCTATGGAAGATTGGACGGTCCTACAGCTTTCTTTTTTTCTTCCTGAATTCTTACATAAGATTAATGTTTTCATTGACTTTCATTGAAACTAAAGCGAAACTTAACCTGGAACTTTATTTCAAGCACGTTGGATTTTAAAATTGTGTTAATGTTGCAGAATGTGTTTGATCGAAATAGTGTTGTTGCTGCTTGTGTGCACTGACTCTCGCCACCAGAAGGACTTAATTTTAAACAAAACCCAAAGTCAGTTCTCATCTTGGATTGCTTCACCAGTTAAATAGAAAAAAGCAAAAAAAATTCTGTTTGAGAAAAACCTGTGTCAAGCATCGTAAATGGTGGAGGCAAAGGTGGCTTTTCTATTTTTTGTATTTGGTATCTCTCTTTGATGCCTTCGAATCAACATTAATTTCTGGAGAGTGCTTGGACTAGTCCCTGCGGTTTCCTTGGCAATATTTTCAGGAACAGTTTGCCATTACCTTCTTCCTAGAGTTGAGAGAGAGTGACTGGCCCAAGGTCACCTGGCTGACTCTGCTTAAGGTGAGACTAGAACCCATGGTCTCCTGCTATAAGCCATAAGCACTACACCAAGCTGGCTCTCCTGTATATGATACACAAAATCTTTATCCTTTATAACCACAAAATCTTTATCCTCTTTATCACCACCAAATTGATCTTTGAGTTACTGTCTAACTCAAAGTATTCTAATTCTTGAGTGATGGATAAAAATCTACATGCTCAAAAAACATTATTTTTTGCACATTCCTCAGGGTTTGTTCTGATAAAATCCTCAGCAGTGTTATATCCAAAAGGGAATACATGTTTTCCAATCCTTTGGGATACAATTTTTGGGTTTGACTTTTCTTTCTCTACCTTCGTATCTCACACAGGTACCCCAGGGAATTATCCTGCAAACAAAACAGTCAACGTCCACTAGCCAGGTACCATCCTCCCTGAGCCAATTTAGCAGCCAGTCCTCTTCAGTGTTGGTTAGCAGCCAAGGACAGCAGCTCACTATGGCAACAACTCCGGCTCAGGCACCAGCAGTTCATGGCCATACGCCTGTCCCCACAACCATTCAGTCTTCCAGTACAGGTCCCAGCAAAGCAGCTCCTGTGCTTGAAAAGGGGCAAGTACCACGAGGAACAACAAGTGGAGGAGGAGGAGGAGGAGGAGGACCACAACTACCCGCACAGTGTACAGCGGTTCTTCAGCAGCAAACTCCCGTGTTGGTCAAATCAGCATCAGTATGTAAGTTGATAAAGAGCACTATCTGACTTGGTGTCCTTTAATTTGGGAAATGGAATAATTTCCCTCTGACTGTTGCTTTTCAGCTTTTGACTTGTCAGTTCATATTTATCTGTTTGTTATGAGAATTGAAGGAGATTCCTTCCCATCTGCAGCCACTAATAGTTGTATCCCTGTGGTGAACTGGACGTTAACATTTGAACTACTATAAGTCCATGTATTTGCCATGCGCTAAATAAATGTATCCCCGTGTATCTTTGGAAAGGAACGGGGTGAGGGGTAAAGTTTGCTTTTTCTGCCCTGTCCTTTTCAATAACAATGTGGACCCCTCGACTGAAAATCACAAACGAGCCCCAGATTTATGTTACAAAGCGACAAGAGTTGTCGAGTGAGTTTCGCCCCATTTTACGATTTTTCTTGCCACATCACTGCAGTTGTTAAGTTAGTCTAATGGTTGTTAAGTGAATCTGGCTTCCCCCAGAAAATCACAGCAGGTGATCACATGACCTTGGGACACTACAACTATCATGAGTCAGTTTCCAAGCGCCCAAATTTTGATTATGTGAATATAGGAATGCTGCTATGGTCATAAGTGTGTAAAGCAGTCATTAGTCACTAGTCAACTTTTTTCAATGCTGTTGCAACTTTGAATGATCACTGAACAAACTCTTCAAGGACTGTCTGTTACACATGTACAAACTCACCCCAAATTTATATTCCTCAACCAGACCATGAGAAAATTAGATGAGAGGAAGCTGCCCAAGTTGTGATTTTGATAAGAACCATAGATCAATATTAGAAAGTGCGAACAGGATTTCCGGGGTTTTTTTGGCATAAGATTCATATAATTCTAAAATCTTGCATCTTGAGATCTTAAATGCTATCTGAACCTTGTAATGAAGACTGGTTGAAAAATGAATTTTAGATCATCGTTTTCCTCCTCATTTAATTTAAATTTCCAAGTATATAGAAAGAGCTGGCAAGCAGGTCCCATACATTTCATCATGAATAGAGGCGCATAAATCTGTTTCTGATCCCATTTAAATTATCTGTTTCCAGAATTATGAAAGATCTAGGATATTAGCCCTTAAAAACCCGAGATGACAGTGTTGGGAATTTGTTCCTATATCTCATTTTAAAATCTTGTGTATGTGTTTCTCTTCCTCTACCGTATTTATCCAGCAATTGCGGCTGCGGTTCCTGCCGAGAGTAAAACATTTTCCAGCAGTTCCACAATTATTTCTGGAGGTAAAACAACTTCGGGGCAAGGAAAGGCCACAATTCCTCATGTTGTACAACAGTCAGTTCAGGTGGGTTTGTTATACTGGTAGCCCATTTTTGCAAAAACATTCATCTTTACTATTATTGTTGTATGTTCATTTTTAGCACTAGACAATGCTAGGCACTAGATAGCAGTGAATACTGTCAATGACCACAGTTACCTAAACATTAGCTTAACTAAGTATATAACTAGACCCTGAAGGATTTGAATATTTTTAAGTGCCAGAATGTTGATCATATGACTATAGGGACACTGAGACGGCCATAACTGCGAAGACCTGTCATAAAATTACTTTGTCAACACCTTTGTAGAACAGTTTCTAAACAAGGCAGCCTTTAAGCGAGGTCTACCTGTGTTTGTTTTTAATTCCTTCCTTCTGAGCCATTTGATATAAAGCTGCCTTCTTCTTTGTTTTGTTTTGTTTTAATCAGGCCAAGCCTGGAGTCATTAGCTCTGCGTCAGGCCTGAACCTTGGGAAAGGGCAGCTGCAACTCCAGGTAGTTGGAAAAGGCTTGTCCCAAGTCATGTCTTCAGCACCAGCTCAAATCCAGCAGCAGGTGAGAATCTTATGTTGTTTATTGTAAAATTACTTGGTAAAGGGTTTGTTTCACAAATGAAGGCAAATATATGGGTCCAGGATAATGTTGCAGGTTCCAATCTGGCTCTGTCCCCAGGACCAGAGGTTTAGTCTTCCAAGCTTTTGGACTCATGCTGGAGCCCATCTTCAGGGAACTCTCTCTCTACCAGAATGTGTAAACCTTCCGGTAGACCCAGGCTGGAGCCTACAAAGGGATTTTGGTGCGGGGTGGGTGGGGTGGATTTGGTGCAATGTCTGAAAACAGCACTATAAATATTGTTCATATATTGAATTAAGAGGTACAGTGTACCCAGCACATAAATGTTTCATGTGTATTCTTATTATTTGGAACATTTTAATCCCCACACTCCTCAGAAAACTTTCAAAATGGAAACCAATCTCTTAAAGTAATAAAAACATACAGAAAGCAAATGTTAAGTTTAATTTCAAAAAGTTTAAAAAATGTTAGTCCATTGTGACAAACTTGAAAAGAAGAATGTCAGCTTATATTAATAGATTTAATATGGCATAAGTTTTCATAGGATATACAAACCATCTTTATTAAAGGAGGATTAAAAGCATTGAGTAAATCAAAAACAATTTCTAACAGTTTTTAAAAGGCTCATATATTCTGGGAACTCTTTATTCGTGTAAGCTCTGTATCAAGCATGTTATAAGTAGTCCTCACCCACCACTCGTTCAGCACCCAAAATTACAACAGCACTGAATGAGAGAGACTTGCGACTAGTCCTCAGTGTTGTGGCCATCATGGTGTCCCCATGGTCACATGATAGTGATTAGGGCTGTTGGTTACCCTTATGAATGTTGCAATGGTCTGCAGGCATATGATCATAATTTGCGACCTTCCCTGCTACTCTTCCATCATCAAAGTCATTGGGGAATATGTTTATATTTGTCTTTTTATTAACAGAATTCATCTTGAACCACTTTCATAGATATGCTGGATTGTGCTTTGTTTGGAACTCCACCTAATTGCCTCTTTGTTCGTACGTTTTCTTTCTTTGCCAGTATGACAGCAAGCTGGGAAGCCTGAAAAAAGCACCCCCGATGCTACAACCAAGCAAGGAAGCTTGGTAAGTTTAAACTGGAGCAATCCAACAAACAGGTAGCATAGAAACAGAAGCACAACACTAAAAAAAATACTGTGTTAATGTCGAAATAGCATAATTTAACCAAGCTCTGGGGATTTCTCACAGATAAAGCATGCCGATTTCTTTTAGCTGGTTGTATGAAAAATGAAAAGTATTTAATTATTGTAATATAGTGGATCAAATGTCAGTGATATGTCAGCAGTACATAATTTAAATTGTCATCCAAAGCTCTCTGAATGATCTTTTCTAACCTAATTCATTTTTTCTGAGAAAAATATATACATGCAAAGTAAATCTGTTTGCAGAAACGGCAGACTGCAGATCTTTTTCTCACTCACATATGTGCAGATGTATACATGTCTCTTACTTTTTCTGCCTCATTAAATTATTTGTTATTTACTAAGTTATTAATTGCTACACAGGTAGTCTTCAATTTGCAACCACAGTGGCAACCAGAACTTCCTTTGCTAAGCTAGGCAATCATTAAGTGGTCATGCCTGATTTTATGACCTTTTTTGCCACAGTCATTACTTGAGTCATATTTTGAATCAAATTTTGATCACACAACCATGGGAACACTATGGTTCATCCTAGAAACAGCTTGTGGAATCAGGAACCAGATATAGGAGATGGCAAACGCTGGTATGTTGTTTTTCAAACTCCATGTTTGTATCAGAATATATTACATAGAAAGTAGAATAATTTCTTGTCTCTTGTAGATCAGCAAAGGAATACAGGATACTGCAATGTCAAAAAAAAATGAAACTTGTTTTTATTTTGCAGCCAGCTTACTACAGATTTCAGCCGGATGAAACAACTGTCTCCTGTCTGTTATAATATAGGGATATTATAATATTGTTCATTGTTTTCTTTTGTTCCCTTTAGCTTCTTGGAACAGCTACATAAACACCAAGGAGCCGTTTTGCATCCCGATTACAAAACTTCATTTCGGTCATTTGAAGATGCTTTTCAGAGGCTCCTACCCTACCACGTCTATCAGGGAACACTGCCTTCTCCCCATGACTATCGGAAAGGTGAATTTATTGGGACTTTTCCACATTTGATGCAGATATATCAAGATCAAGCTGTCTGTTACATTTTTTTAGCCTTAGTTGCGCAGTCTTTTACTGATTCTAATAACACTTTTTTTTCCTGTCCAAAGTATTTCATTTTGCTATGGTTTCCTCACTTCAGAAAATAATCAACATATACAGTATAATGTAGTCATTTAGCCAGTGATGACAAAGATATGATTGCTTTCCACATCCAGTGACTGAAGGGAATAAAGAAGAAACTTTCCTTCTGTTCAGTCCATTGAGGTTTTCTGCTTGCTGATCTCTTGAATGCTTATTGCAATTTTTGCTATAATGTACGTAGCTATTATGTCATTTGTATGTGATGGGAGGGCGGTTATAAAGGGCACCATTTGCTATACAGGTTGCATCCATAATTGGGATCAGAATTACCATTGCTAAGTAAGGTGGTTGTGCCTGATTTTACAACCTTTTTTTGCCATGGTTAATTGAATCATTGCAGTTGTTAAGTGAATCTGCTTGACTTTGCTTGTTGGCTGGGAAAGAATAGAATAGAAAATAGGACAGAAAAAAAGAATAGAACAGAATAGAATTCTTTATTGGCCAAGTGTGGTTGGACACACAAGGAATTTGTCTTGGTGCATATGCTCTCAGTGTACATAAAAGGAAAGATACATTCATCAAGAGCCAAGAATCATCAGGTACAACACTTAATGATAATCATAGGGTACCATAAGCAATTAGTCACATAACCCTGGGATGCTGCAGCTATCATAAATCCATACCAGTCGCTAAGCACCCAAATTTTGATCATGTTACCATGGAGATGCTGCAACGGTCATAAATGCGAGGACCTGTTGCTTTTTCAGTGCCATTGTAACTGCAAGCAGTCACTAAATAAATAATTGTAAATCGAGGAGTACCTGTATGGAATTGTTGGCTTTTTCGACATGCTTAGTGAATTAGTGAACATCTTCCAAATAATTCAGAGAGCTTCCTTTATTGCACTTCCCATTCGAAAGAAGTTGAGTTTCCCTCCTTTGTTTTCCTTTCTCATGGTGTGTTTTTCTCTAATAGATGAAGAATTTGAAATGGTGTCCACACAGCTGTTGAAACGTACACAAGCCATGCTGAACAAATACCGGTTACTCCTCTTGGAAGAGTCCCGGGTAAGATTTGTTTTCCTCTCTGAGCAGGTATAACGTCAGCACGGTCCTCTTTTTGGCCTTCGGTTGACTGACTGAGTTGTCATGGAACAGGCCAAAAAATGATAACATGTTTATCATATTGGGGAGAATCTGTCACAGTAATATGGAATACTCAGTTATGTGTTTTCTTTATTAGAACTTAACAACCCCACATTGATGTTTTTATAAAAAGAGATGAACGGACAGCAGGGGTTAAGCAGTAGCTGGTTCTAAAATATTTTATCAAGTTAGCACTTCCAAATCAAAAATAGCAAAGTTATTAATTATCAAGACATACCAGGATCAATGTGCCTTTTAAAAAGTTGTATTATTTCAACAAAGATAAAGAGTTTGTGTGAATCTTATCATTGGATATACCAATCCAGGAATCTGTTTCAAATACTGTAATACAGAGTTTCCAGAAAGTGAAGTTAAATAAAAACCCCGAAATTGTTAATTAAGGTAGAACTTGATTTTTTCATGCTTTTTTATAAATGTATTTATTGCATTTAAAATGCTGACAGAAAAAGAAGAAAAACAAAAGAAACCAGACATGAAAATGCATAATAAAAAATGCACATCAAATGCTTTAAAAAGCTGAAAGATACAACAACAAAAAAACAAAATATAAGGTACAATATGTTTTTGCAATAAACAGTTACAATAAACATTACACACACATATATATACGCACATATTCATTTCTAATAACTTAATATAACTATCATTTTTAACCTATTGTATTCTGTATAAATGAGTCCCATATTTCATTATATTTATCCATACAATGTTTATGACGATACACAGTTCACTCACAAATGACAAGTATAGTCATATTTTCAATCCATTCAGTAAACGGGGCTGCTTCACAGGGGTAGAACTTGGTATTATTGATCTATGAATTAGAGATCATTTCATTCTTACCCTTCTCAATTTATGGCTTTAAAGTATATTTAACATTGTAATAAAGTTGAGTCTTTTTCAGCAATGAGAGATGGCAGAAGGAAAGAAATGTACAAATTTGAGATCGTGGGTTATTAAGAAGCTCAGATGGTCCTCATAGCATTGGCAAATACTGTTTTCTATTGCAGAGAGTCAGTCCTTCGGCAGAGATGGTGATGATTGACAGGATGTTCATACAGGAAGAAAAAACTACCTTAGCTCTCGATAAACAGCTAGCAAAGGAGAAGCCAGGTAAGGGAGCATTTGTTTCCGCATTTTGGGAATCTTACTTTTTTGAAAGTATCTACTGCTTTACATTGTTCTCTTTTCAACATGTTATTCGTCCCATAAAACACAAAGGATTTCCTGGTTCAAGAGTTTGCTTTTAAGCCATTACATTTCCAGTGGCTCTCATAGCACAATAATAGTACTTCTGCGTAGACCATCAAGATACAGATAATTTGAAGGAATATGGTGGGGAGAAAATTAACGGAGGTTTTTAGCTTATGAAGATTTGATTTTACACTTTCAGTGCTGATCAAAACACATGTTCAACTAAAGAATGGAGATCAACTAAATATATAGAGCAGTGGTGGGATTCAAATTTTTTTACTACCCATTCAGTGGGGTTGGCTTGGTGGGCGTGGCAGGGAAAGGATACTGCAAAATCTCCAGTCAGGCGGCATTTGCCGTTTTTCCGAACTACTCAAAATTTCCGCTTCCGGTTCTCCAGAACTGGTCAGAACCTGCTGAAGACCACCTCTGATGTAGAGGAATTTGTTTGTGTTTGTGCATGCAACTTTTTATTCTTCCCTTCACAGTACAACTCAGAGGGATGTGGAAGTTGCCACTTGACCAGGCTTTCCTGTTTTGTCCAAGTCAGAAGTTATAGTTACTTATTTTAGAATAGGATACACATCCTAATACACAGCTTAAAATTAATTTAAGTTCCTAGTTAATTGTGAAGATAATAACCTTAAGAAGATTATGGCTATATGGAAGTGGCCATTTCCATAGTATCCCATAAAGGACAGAGGTAATCTGCAAAAGACATTTTTATATTCTGGTTTAGTAATGACCGTTTAATATTTGGTCATCCACAGCTTTAAAAAGGAAGAAAACCAGTACCCAGAGTAGATCATAGACCAATGTTTATCTTATATCCATTTACGTATCCCAATTTTAATTATTCTGTGACATTTTATAATGTTCTACTTATAAGGAAAAGCAATTAAGCTCCTTCCGTATTTTTTTATCAGTATCTCTAGGCAGAACTGTTTCTAGAGGCCCCAAAGCTCTGGTCAGATACTCCCCTCCTAAAAGCATCCTATGTTTCTTTTCTCACTGAGTGAACTTGCTATGGCGCAGTGGCAGCAGCGTTATATAATTGTCTATTTATGAAGGGGGTTGGGTTGATTTACTTGGTCAATCTCAGTTCCTGAGACATTGGCCATCCATAGATCGAAGGTTACCCAAAGCAAAAATGTCGTGAAAAATACCTTCTCAGCCACTTTTTGACTAAACGATCCGTGCACGTTCTTCTCTTGCAGACGAGTATGTCTCCTCATCTTCCCGCTCACAGAGTTTTGCTGCTGCTTCTGCAGCTCAGGGGTCTCTGCCCAGCCACGTTCCTTTGACTTCCGAGAACTTGAAATCGCCTCCGGTACAGATGCCCACTCATATCAACCCCACCAAATTGGTCATCAAGCACAGCGGAGGGTCTCCATCCGTAACGTGGGCCAAAGCGTCTCCCTCCTTGGACGGCGATGACGATGCCCTGCCCTCCAGGAGCAGGCCCCCCATTAAAACCTACGAAGCCCGGAGCCGGATTGGACTGAAGCTAAAGATCAAACAAGAAGCAGGACTTAGCAAAGTGGTCCATAACACCGCTCTGGATCCCATTCACCAGACCCCGCCCCCTGTGTGCACGGTGATCAAAACGGCTGACCAGCACTCGTCCACTTCGTCCATGACCACCACTACAGCTACCACGGCCACGGCTTCAACGGCGGGACAAATGAATGGGACCGTTGACCATATTGGTGCAGCTCCAATGGAGAAAAAACCCATGATGACCTACTGCAGGCTTCCTCTCCGTAAAACGTACCGGGAGAACGTGGATGCTTTTGTAGCAGAGAAAGCTCCCGACGCCTCTCTGAAAGGGAGCGTTTCAAAATCCGACCCGGTGCCAAGTACTCTTATCATCAAGCAGGACGGGGGGTCCCGGAGTGTTATCACATCCCACAAATCTCAGGGGAGTCCTTCTGGCGCGGTGGCCGAGAAGAGCAGGTCAGAGGAGAACGCCAAACATACGTTTTTCAACCGGAGCGATGCCCGTTCTTTGGTGATGCAAGGAAGCCCTGCCCCTCCTAAGACCGACGATTCAACCAGTGGCCTTATGAAGGAATTAGCAGAGGTGGAAGACGAGTTTTACCAGCGCATGATAAAGACTGAGCCACTCGACCACGGGCCGGCCTCCGAACTCGCGTGGGAGGTGCCCTTGCCCCCAGCCAAACGAAGGAAGTCCGAATCTTTTGACGTGGACAATGCCAGCTTCTCCAGCGACAGCCCCCCCGATGACTCGCTAAATGAGCACCTCCAGAGCGCCATTGACAGCATCCTGAATTTGCAGCAACCTCAGGTTGGGAGCCAGAACACTCGAACGCCCTCCTCTTCCTACAATTCGTCCTCTTCGCCTTTCTCCTCACCCGTCCACCGCACGGACACGTACCTTGCCCCCAATCACAACGGTGGCCTTGGAACGAGGACGTTAAACAGATAACAGAAACTGAAAGTGAGTCAAGACTGTAGAGAAAAAAAAAACAAAAGGAGAGCGCCAAGGACTGAAGCTTCAGCGGCTTCTGGCTGGGGCTGGGAACGGTTGGAAGCCGAGGTGCCCCTTCCCAGAGACCTGCTCGGATAGGGCCGCTACCAGAAGGGAAGAGTTGAGGGTTCCGGGGTGGGGAGGTCAACCGGAATGTCCTAGAGAGGCTTCGTCCATCCAAGGGTTGATTTGATGGGTTTCGGTTGTTGTAAAACACAAGCTTCGGCTGGATTTACAATCTACACGCCTCATCACATGCACCATTTTTTAAAAAAAAAAGCAAAGAAAAGGTTCAGCAAACGCCAAGCAGGCAGGTGGGAGGGGGTTGGATTGGGGCCCATAGGTAGTGTTGGCTGTGTAATATTTAGATTCTGTAACAAATGGCTAATTTGAATCTCTGACGATAATTGGGTTTGTTTTTCCTCCTCTCCCCAAACTCCGCTACTATACTTAGGACGTTTTAACAAATCTTAAAAATCAGAAGCCAGCAGGGAGGCCAAAGGAACGGGGCAGGGGGTAAAGTGACCATTTCCAGAAGGAGTTGGCACACGGGGCAATTATGTAATTTGTCAGGTTTCTTAAGTTATTTTGAGTATAAACTGTCTGCTTTTTTATATATATATATATATATATATAAAATAGATTCTGAACAAGATGCAAAAAAAAAAAATATAAACACTAATGCTTACAAACAAATAAGCATGGATGAATTTACAAATAAATCACTTTGCAAGAGGAAACCAGTCCCATTCTGGACATGGATGGGTGTCGTTACCATAACCCTGGTGCGTGGAACAAGGAAGGGTCTGTCAAGAGGATGGTGCAGTTCTCTCTCCTCTTTTCCCCTCCCATCGTAAAAGAAAGAAAAGAAAAAGAATCAAGTTGGGATTTTGATCACGTTATGGTCCAAGCTGATCATTTGCCTGCCGGGGCTCAGGTAAATGTTTGCTTGGAAGTTGGTTGGTTGCAGAAAGACAAGCTGGCTCCCTCTTCTATATACTGATGATATTTTGCTCTGTGCCACAGTTGCCTGTGTTTGCCTATATTTGCCTCTCATGGTTCAGTCCTCTCTGTGGTTGTTCCTGTTTTTAAAACATGATTTGGCCAGGCCTTGGCTGGAAGGTCTCAGCAGCCCTCAGTAGTCATGTAGAGAAGAAAACAGGGGTGTTCCTTTAATATTCGTATCCAAACTGAGTGATTTTTAGTTCCCCTTAATAGCCGGTGAACTTTGGTTGATCCCATCTAAGTTTTCCCACAGAACCTGGTTGAGTCCATGTTAGTCCGGGTCTAATCCCACATCATCTTTGGAATTCATGTTCCCATTTGTCTCTGCTATTCTCATTCACTGATGGGAATAAAGATACCCGTCCTTTCAGGTTTACTTAGTTCTGTCACTAGACTGTTACACATACTCGTAATTCATTGACCAGCACTTCATTCCCAGTTTCCTCATGTCACGTTTTGTCCACCACTTTTTCCCCCCCATAACCTCGACTTTTAAATATAGGAATTACAGGACTATTAGTCTTGCCCAACAAGAAATACCTCCCTCCCAAGTTAGAGGTTTCCCGTAGATGTAAAGCTTTTTGTGAATCAAAACAAGACATGCCAAGCTGTTTCCAACGTCATGGACTATCTTAGTCTTGATTTATAGATAAGCTTAAAGGAAACGTCCTTCCCACATTACAGTTGTCATAGGAATCATTTATATGAATGTTGAAATAGGGTACAGCCTTCATGATCACCGGCCTGGTAAAATAGAAACTCAGTCACTAACATGGGGCAAGCATACAAAACAGACCTGTTTGCCCCATAGTCCCAGTTCTTCTAGAAATAATTAAAGAGGCAGCCTTTCCCAAAAGTATTTGCTGCTATGCTGATTTTTTTTAAAAAAGTCTTAATTCCTTTTGCACCTTGGAATTCCTTCTAATGGCATTATCTATAGCAGGGGTATGGGGGAACCGTGGCCCCTTTATGACTTGTGGACTTCACCTCCCAGAATTCCCAAGCCAGCATGCTCAAGAATTCCATACTGGCTCAGGAATTCTGGGAGTTGAAGTCCGCAAAGGCTCATGGTTCCCCACCCCTGATCTATATATATAGTCTGTGTGTCTGGCCTCTTAGTTGTAAGCTTCACGGATAAAGTGGTTCACTCATGTCTTCCCTCTTCTAGTTTCCTGGGCCCGATAAGATAGTGCTCGAACCTTTCGCAACCCCTTATTTTCTTCCTCCTTGTACATCTTACTCATGTTGTCTACTGCTACTTCCTCTGTAAGGTGTGTGTGTGTGTGGTTTTCATCCTGTCAGTGTACTGATTGGCAATACAGCCCGCTGTTTTAGATGACATTGTTTCTTTGAAGAGTTGGGTGCATTTTCAGTTCCCCTTTAATTGAATTTTGCAAGGGAAACATAGCTGAGGAGATTGTTCTTGACATACTAGAATAATACTCAAGTCTGTTATCAAAGAAGGCAATCTGAAAGACCGCTGCTCTTAGGCTGCTACTTTTTAAAAGCAGGAGTACTTTTAAAACACTCAGTGTTCAGTGGCTTGTTATGACCCATTTTGGTGCTGATCTCCCCCAAAAGCAATGAATTGAACTGGTTTAAAGTTCAAAAAGCTGACAGTTTCTTCCTTCTTTGTAACCACGTAAAAGTATCTTTGCTCTTATCTCTTTTTTTGTCCAGCACATATTTCTATATAGCTTAAAGGTTTCTTTGCTCTTTCTGCCAAAAAGTACAATGAAAACTGACTTATCTTTTCTTAATTTGTATCTCTTTCTGGTTCTATTACAGCAGTAGCACCCCCACATCAAGTGTTAATCTTTTGAGTTTTCACAGAGACTCCGTAGCAATTAGTTTTCATTTGGCCATTCCTCTTCATTCATCTTGTATCGACCCAATATGGTCCAATGAAGCCACAACAGTATAATGCTGGCCTTGAGTCTCAGTGCTAGAAAGTGTCAGGAAAAGTAACTCCAGGTGAGAGATTTAATGCAAAAACAAAGAAACCGAAATCTGTATTCTTCTGCTTTTAAGTATGAAAAATTCCTATGGCCTCACTGCAATTCTACCTCTTCCCGTTACTGTATATTACAGTAGGTATATTATGGAAGGAACTTAGAGGTTCAGACAAAGGTTCCTGCCAAGTATGAAAGAAAGACAGTGAAAGATACGAACCTCTTCAGTACATTTATGACAACTGTATGCGTGTGGTGGGACTGTTTACATAAACATAACTCACCTGAAGATCAAGCTTTTTAGGGGAAGCATTTAGTGGCTGCCACCTGTACCGTTTGGATATGTATGTAGAAATCCCCCACCCCCCCTTTTTTATTAAAAAAAATAGATTTTCTACACTATAGAGAGCTGTGAAGACAAAACAGTGGGGTAATGCATCATTCTTTCATAGTGTGAGAGTTCTTTGGTTCGTTGTATCAAGCTCTCTCAGTTGATGTATGAAGTTAGCAAGCAGAGAAACAGGGAGATAAACACGTTAGACTAGACAAGAATTGTTCCTTTCTCCTTAAACAGCAGGTGCTTAAAACCAGCACCTCAGCAGTAGAAAAGTTGGCTTTCTTAGCTGTAAGCAAAGCAAGAATCTGGTTTTGATTCAGTATGCAGTTGGAAGCTCCTACATAAGAGGGTGATACATTGGTTATTTTTGCTTGTTTATCAAACTGCAAACAGTACCTCTGTATCAAAATACAGGGACCGATCCAGTTGTAAGCAGCAGTGATATTTAATTTTAGTGCACGTTCCCCTTTCAGCCACCATTAACCTTCAGTTTGCATTTGCTTTTCCCCCCAAAAAAATTTGTAAATTGTCTAAAATTGAAAGGCTTACGTGCCCCCTTCCTTGCAGTTCAGAAAGCAGCTGGTGCTGCTTTCTCTTTGCCAACCATCACTGCTAGAACCGTCTAATAACAGGCTGCAAAATTGTCTACTGCAAAATTGGATTGGTGACATTGCATTCTCCCACTACCTTCATGAAAAAGCAGAGAGGCCTTTCAAGAAGCAAGATCCAAAACATTCAGCTTGGCGATAAGTTGTCCTTTTGGAAATGTGCCAAAGGAACTGTATTTAACCATTGCTGTAAACCTTCCATTTACTCCATGACTTCATTTCTTTCCACGGAAAAAAAATTACTTTAAGCTTAATTTCCACGTCTGAATCTGTTGCAGATATTTTGTAGATTCCTTTACTCTCCTTTTTATGTTTGGTGGAGTTTTGTCTTGCAGGCAGAGCTATAAAACAATATTTTTGATACTTCTTGTCCCATTCTGGCCTGCCCAAACATAGATAATGTCCTGAGAAATGTTGAACTTTGCTTAAACAGCAAATTCTCCTGATTTTTGGAGAGAAGGGTGTGAAAATGGAAGATGTGTAGATGCAGCAAATCCAAATTGTCAGGTTAAAGTAAAGCAAACACCTATTTTCAGGTGTCACTTTGGATATGCTCCTTTTAAAAGACTAAAATCGAACTTCAGAAATGGATAAGCACGTGTTCTTCAAGCCAACTCATCAAAATGATTTGGCAGTTGGAACAGTGAATAAGTTCAGATTTTTTTAGGTGCAGAAAACCTAACGCTCCGAGCATTTTCCTCTTGCTAATTTTTCCTCTCCAAATGACAAGCACAAATAAAGCCTTAATATCATCCATGTGTTAATTTGATACATCCATTTAAAAAATAACGATCGGTTTATTGAAACAAGAGATACATCCATACATTCGTATAATACTGCCGTTTTGGTGCTTTCAAGAAGACTAGTTCTTTTAAAACAGTGTTTCTCAACTATGGCAATATTAAGATGTCTGGACTTCAATTCCCAGAATTCCCCAGCCAGCATTTCTATTTGTGTGAACAGAAGTGATGTGAGCAATTTTGCCTCATCCTTGTCCCCGATAGGTGTGTATTGCTTTATTGTTATTTTTATTATTGTCTCATTCTCCTTTATTCATTGGTGCCCACAAGCCTACTTGAATATACATTCATTATCATACAAATATTTTAAATATAGCTACCCAGCTTCAAAGCGTATTTGATAGGTACCTACACAGTCAGTTCCAAAATTCAAAGGTAGAGGACCAAGCAGTTGAGTTTGCTTTTAACTAAATAAAAAAAGGACTGAACTTAGACTTAGTTTAATTATATTTTCCCTCAGAGATCAGGGTCTATAACCCCATTAGTAACATCTTGCATTTCATTTCTTTTGTTTTTTTTATTCATTATACGATATAAATACACCTGCATTCATTTTTCTGAAGTCTGGATTTTGCCCCTTGCCATTCCTTACCATGCACTAACTTCCAAAGATAAGAGCAATATCAGTAGTCCCTCGACCCAAAAATACACAACGCGAAAAAGGCTTAGACAAATGGTTGTGGATCCAAGACTATTCGTTAGCATCGGTTCCATCTCCTTTAAAGTTAACTGTGTCTTGTGGTGTGCTGTGGTGGGATAGTTTGGACTTTAAAAATAAAGTTAGGAAAATAACAGAACCAAAAAAAAAAAAGGGTGGGGGGGAGTTAAGAGGTCTACATTTTTGTATTTCCAAATCTCTCATATTTTTGCAAAGGGTTCCGACTTGCTTAAGAAATTGTACAAACCCCCCCACCCCACCCCAGCATCTTCCCAGATTTGTGTGTTCCCTTTCGAAGAGTGCCTTGTGCATATGAAGTTGTGCTTACATCAGAATTTGCAGGCAGGATGGCTGGATCAGGCTCCAGATCATCTTGAAAAGAGAACGATTCTCCTGAATTCCCAAATCTGAAAACTATCCGAGGGACGATGTCCGAGAAGCTACTGTGTTTCGGTCTCTTTATGCTTTGTAGCTGTGTGCAGTTGAATAGTATAGCTCCTGTTTTAATTTTTTGGCTTTTTTTGGGTGGGGGTGGGGTAAGGTGACATGCGTTGCGATGTATCTTTCTTGTTAAGGTGAGGAAGCTTTTACATCCATGGTCAAAAAGCACTTGTGCAGCAGTTGTTCCTCTCCTGTCTCCCTGTCCCGACTCTTCTAAAGTCACTCTTCGTGGCAGGACATTTTTCCTCCTGTGCACGCATGCTTTACCGGCACATGTGCAATGGAGCACGCACACAGTTCTTCCCTCCGCTGCATTCAAAGAGAGTCGTGGCGTCTCCAAAGGCTGCTCTGGCTGCTCATGTCATAAATCAGTTGTCCGAAAAGAGCATCCCAGACTAGATCAGATTTGGTGTTTGTGAAAAACATTGTTTGCTAAAGGTTACAGCGCAACCATGATTCCTGTGCCGGCGGATGTGGTGGGAGGGCAAATGGTTAGTAAGCAATAAAAGGGATGTTGATGGGGTTTTTTTCTCACATACATACAGAGAGAGAATGTATATGAAATTGTTTTTGCTTAGTGTCCTTTTTTTTCCTCCTCCTTTTAAAAAGTGTAGATTTGGGATGTTAGCTCATTTGGTTTTTATCTATTTATTAATCAAATTTGTATAGCCGCCCGTTTCGCCCAAAGCAACTCTGGTTGCCATTGGTTTTTTTTTTGTTTGTTTGTTTGTTCGTTTCGTCCTTCTTGCTGCAATATGGTTAAGTGGGGAAGTATTTCCCTTCCAATTAAAACCTAATAATCAATTAATGTGCACTGTTATGGAGAAGTATGTGTAACACCTTTTCCAGTTTTTGAACAAAGTGATTGTGGGTTTTTTTCCCCCTTTAATTTTCATAGGCACAAAACCAGAAGAGAAATTCCCATCTCTTTGCGCTTAAGTTTCATTATTATTATTATTATTATTTTATTATTATTATTATGATGGTTGGTCATACAGCCAACCAGATGTTGCTATTACAGAGAGAGAGAGAGTGAAAGAGAGGGTTATGGGGAAAAGGAGAGAGATCACAACTTTGGGGAAGGTTCCACATTAATCACCAATTTTGATCTTAAGTGGCTTTGAGAGGATAGTTCTAAAAGGACACTTAAAAATCAAGAACATACATTTACATTCTTCCAGCTCTTTCTACTTTCCTACCCAATACAACCAAATAACAGGAAGTTTCCATATAACAGGAAGCCAAAAGTAATATCCCACTTGTTTTAATATTTGAAAGAAATAACAAAAAGAATCTGCATAGACAGAAAGAAATAACACAATTTTTCTTTCTTTCCTCCTGCTGGTACCAGTTTGAACATCACAGTTCAAAAAAAAACAAAAACAAAATATAGTACTATAAAATAATTTTGTACTGTATTTATTGTGTATAACGATTTTTTAAAAGAATTATGTACATTTAGTACTTCTGTGTAAATTAAATTGCTCTTTTTAAAAATGGTATAGAAATTGGCTTGGCTTTTCTTGAATGAAAGGAAAAACGGCTTTGGAAATTGCCAAAAGTCCACGGAAAAAGACTTTGGCTTCCGTTTTTGTACAAATGGCAGTACGTGCCTTTTGAAAGGCAAAACTTTTGACTCTTTTTAAATAGCAAACCAAACTGAAAGGAACAAAACTTGGTTCTTCCATCACATGTGACTAATCACAGTTCATGGCAACAATATATTGTGCCCAAACCAGAAACTGGTCATTTGGGGTTTAGTTTGTCTGGGAAACTTAAGTGCCTTGTGGGCTCATTGGCCATTGCTCTGTGGTCTAGCACCAGTTTTCTTTTGGGGTGGATGTCATTGGGGCAGTTCTGGGGTTTGGGTGAAGGGAATTGCTGGGGAATCTTAATCCACTAAACCACTGTTGTTATGTGTGTATGTGAATAAGTGGGACAACACAAGTGGTACCACTGTGATGGGTAGGTTCCATGCACCTATGGCGTATAGTCATGCTAGCCATGCGACCACAGAAATATCTTCCGATAACGCTGGCTCCCTTGGCCATGAAACCGAGATGAGCAACACACACACACACCCCAGTTTTGGACATGACTTGCAGGACACCCCAAAGATGCTGTTCCAAGAGGCAACTGGATTTCCTTTTGTTTTTTCCTCGAAGATATTTCGCTTCTCATCCAAGAAGCGTCTTCAGCTCTGGCTGTCAACTCATAAAACATTTGAGAGTGTGGCTCGAGGCTCAGGATTGGAGTAGCTGCCGGAATCCTGACCCTGGCTGGATGGAGGGGGAACGGAAGGATTTATGTTCCTTGTAGTCAGTTGGTCATTTGCATCCTTGTAGAGAGTTGTTGAGGCCGCTTGGAGGTTTATCTGGGTCCTCGGGGGTCACCCGAGTGGTGCAAACAGGTGTGAAGCCTTCTTGCGGACTGTATTGTGGAGGTGTGCTTTCTGCCCCCTGTCCCTTCACGGTTGAACCCAGCTGCACAGGCTGTTGGGGACGAGTCTGTGATGTCCGCATCTCAAGCTGAAAACATCCTGCAGAAAAAGCACCCAGCTCCACCGCACGATCCTTTCAGCCGTTCCAAGAAGACTCCACACCCATTTGCATGACTCGGGTGACCCTGAGGACACCGGTTAAGCCTCCAAGCGGCCTCAAAGACTCTCTCTGAAAGGATGCAAATGACCAGCTGTCTGCCAGGAAGAAACATCTTCAAGGAAAAACATCTTCCTTGAAACATCTTCAAGGAAAAACGAGAAAGTCCAGTTGCCCCTTGAAAAAGCCCCTTTGGGACAACCACGACCTGGATGACTGAGAAGCTCCATAGACAGAGAAACCTTTACGGCTACCGTTACTTGGCAACGGCTACAAGTGGCATTGTTGGAATCGGTTTCCAGAGGCAGGTTGGTATCTTCCCCCACTGACATTCGACCCATGGAAGAAAAGTTGCCCTCGGAAGTTGCGGGAGCGCCATCCCTTGAGACTTTCAAGAGGAGATTGGGCTGCCCTTTGTCAGAAATGGTGTAGGGTCTCCCGCTTGGGCAGGGGAGGGTTGGACTAGATGACCCACAAGGTCCCTTCCAACTCTGATGATCTGTTGTCTGTTTGGTGTGCAACCATTCCCAGCTGAGAACACTGTCCGGTCTTCATCGGTTGCTTGCCGAATGTGGATCTCTAGTTGGCGAATTGCCGCGAAGGCTTCAACCTTCTGTCAGAGAACAAGCAGGTGTACTCTGGACTCGGATAAACCGGGGTGGTTGAAGGACTCTTACCTTGAGCAGGTAAGGATGGGTTCGAAGACCTCCAAAGTCCCTTTCAGCCCGAGGAGCAGGAGTGGGCTTCAAAGATTTGAGCAACGGGTTCTCTGCCCAGTTGCTGCGTTGATGTAGCCAGGGTGGGTCAGCCTCCTGCACCATGATGCGGGGGGGTTTCGGAGGCTCTGGGGACTCCGGGGAGGGCAGGGCAGAGCAGGGCCAGTCAGGAGTGAGATTTGGGGGTTCTCCCGAACCCCCAGCAGCCCAACCCTGCTAGGTTGATTCTGTGGTTGATTCTCCCTGAAACCCATTTTGATCTACAGTTTTTTTGCCCAAAAATAAAGTAAAATTGGACTTCCACCTTTCTTCTTCCTCTTCCCCTACTTTTACTGTGACTTTTACTTTCTCCTCTCCGAACCACATGGTGGCATCCGAGGCCTTTAGCTGCCAACCCCACATTCCTTTCGCTCGGGGAGGGGAAGGGTTTCACGCGCATCATTTTTTGTGCATTAGTTATTCTCCAGTTCTTGGCCATCCCCGGCAACGTTCTCCCTCCCTAGATAATTTATGCTAATGTAGAAATCTCCCTGCACGCCTCTTGACAGCCAACGAATTGGTTTTGCAAGAGAACTCTTCGGATATTCCTTGGGACCCCCAGAGGTGAGGAGGAGGGAGAAAATAAACCAGGATTTCTACAAACAAACAACCAAGAGGGATTTTTTTTTTTCCATCCGAAAGTGACATCGGTGTGTGGATCTTTGTGTCCCGGGCTGCCCTCATCTGCAACATATTTTCTGCTGGCTGTTTGCCTCTTCCCACAGCCTTTCCTAAAATAAAGCGACGTATTTTATTCGAAGGCTGAAGAAGCCCAGTGATTCCTCACCTAGAAGGGTCCCTTTCTGCTCCCAAGATTTTCTCGAAATCCTGTGCCAAAGGGTGAAGATGCTTGCAGGAAGCAAGTTTTAGAACTGGAGGAACACCGAAGGTCTTACAAGCTCCTGCGAAAGATATTTTTTCCCTCTCTGTCCCAGGAAACCAAGTGTAAGTGCTGAACTTCCTACAACTTCCTAAAAGTTCATCAGGTTTGGAGATCTTGCATTCCTAAAAGATTAAAGGATCCACGAGCCTACTGGATACTCTCTCAAGTAGCTGAGATTTTTAATTTTTTTTTTAACTGGATCGAGCCTCTGGGTTTGATCGTTGGGCCTTGCCCATTGTTGACATTCCAGACCTAGTTGTCTTTGAGGTCTATGGTTCTCTCTGCCAAAGCTTTCCTTCTCTTCCGTTGCACCCTCACCTGCGCTTAGAATTTATTGCCAAGGAAGCGGACAGAGCGTTGAGTTCTCAGGGCAGTCAAAATGTTCAGCTGGATGAAAAAGAATGAGAAGAAGACCCCAGAGGTCATCCGTACGGTTACCGAGGGCTTGAAGGACCTCTACAAGAGGAAGCTCCTTCCCGTGGAAGAGTTTTATCGCTTCCACGATTTTCACTCGCCGGCTCTGGAAGATGCAGACTTTGACAACAAGCCCATGGTTTTGGTGGTGGGCCAGTACTCCACCGGCAAAACCACCTTCATCAAATACTTGCTGGAGCAAGATATCCCCGGGAGCCGAATTGGTCCTGAACCCACCACAGACTCCTTCATCGCTGTCATGCACGGCGAAACGGAGGGAATCATACCAGGCAATGCCCTGATTGTGGACCCCAAAAAGCCCTTCCGAAAACTCAACCCTTTTGGAAACACCTTTCTCAACCGGTGAGTAACCTCTTCCCCCAGCACACACAATTGTTACCTGTTCCTTTCCCATTGGCCTGATATTTTTCAAGGTCTAGCTTTGAATGGAAGAGTCCCCAAGGTTTTGGGGCATTCATCATTCCAGAACAGGGCGTTGATTAATTTCGGTATGCCACGTGGCGCTGAACTTGGAAAATGTGTGTGTGTGTGTGTGTGTGTGTGTGTGTGTACCGACCACATATGGACAACTTGTACACCCTTAGAACACTTCTGGTGACCGAGGTAGTATTTCTCTTTCCCTTCCTCCCTGCTTTTAATAAGTTAGATATGGTTGCCTCCACCCCTCCAGAATACAATAATAACACAGTTGGAAGGGACCTTGGAGGTCTTCTAGTCCAACCCCCTGATCAAGCAGGAGAAACTATTCCATTCCAGACAAATGGCTGTCCAATCTTTTTTTTTTTTTTTGAAGACCTCCAGTAATGGAGCATCTACAACTTCGGGTTGATTGTTGTCACTGTCGGGAAATTCCTCCTTAATTCTAAGTTGTTTCTCTCCTGGATTCGTTTCCATCCGTTGCTTCTTGTCCTGCCTTCAGATGCTTTGAAGAATAGCTTGACTCCCTCTTCTTTGGGGCAGCCCCTCCAATCCTGAAACACTGCTATCATGTCGCCCCTGAGCCTTCTTTCCTCTAGACTAGCTATACCCAGTTCCTGCAACCATTCTTCATGTGTTTGGGCTCCTAATCCTCTTGGTAGCTCGTCTCTGCACTCTTTCTGGAGTCTCCACGTCTTTTTAATCGTGAGATGACCAACACTGGATGCAGTACACTTAAGCGTGGCCTTACCAAGGCCTTAAAAAGCGGTGCTTTGAAGCATCACGCAACCACACGGTGAAATGGATGAGACCGGGAGACATTGACAGAGCCAAATTGAGCTTTCTGGCTGGGTAGGCTTATGTCTCCACTCGGGTGCCACACCCTAAGTCAGCCTCCCTGACAGCAGCTGTTAAATGGGACGAGTGGGAGCTGTTATCCCTGTAAAGCTAGAAGACATCAGAGTGGCAAATAGGGCGGAAAGGTAGGCAGGTGACCAGGTGAACAGTACTACATCACCGATGTGTTTTGGGGATCATAGGATTTGGAGTCCAACACATCTGAAACTCACCTTAGCACCTGAGGGCATGTCAAGTAGCAAGGGGTGGGAGTTGGTCAGAGGGAGATCCAACCTGGACGTAAAGAGGAATTTCCTGGAGGTGAGAATGATTCATCGGTGGACCTGCTGGCCGCCTGGAATTGTGGCCGCTCCATTGCTGGATATTTCCAAGAACAGACTGGACACCCATTTATCCAGGATGGTATAAAAACTCCTGCCCTGGGCAGGGCGGGAGGGTCAGACTAAAAGGCCTCCAGTGTACCTTCCAGACCGTGGATTCCATGAATAGTGCCAGATTTGGAAAAGGCATTGAACCTAGAGGATCTTTCTCTGTACAAAACATCTTCCAGGAAAGAAAGAAAAAAAACCACGTTCATATGCCTTTTTTCCCCCGCCTAAGAGTAAAGCATCTTGGGGACCCCCAGAGAATGGAAACCCCTGTGATTTGATGCCTCGGCTTAGTTTCACAAGAGCTCCATTTTTAGCATATTTGTTTAGATAGGCTGGGCCGTGCTTCTTCCTCTGTCAAGGCGTTTTTTGCTTTTTTGTTTTTTTTAAAAAAACTTCAACTCCACCCTTTGCCCCACTCCCAAAAAATTTTGGCAGCTGTTGCTGCCCTTCTTTCTGGCTTTAGCTCTTCCCCCACGAAAAAAGACTTATCAGCTGGGACTCCAGAATTGGATTTAGACCTAACGAAAGCATTGCAAGAGTTGAAATCTGAAGACTGGAGGAACATAACACAGTGGACAGTCGACGGATGTGGTAGAAGGTGAAAAAAAGACAAAAATTGGTAGCATCCTCTTGATGTACAATAGAATAGGGATAGGATAGGATAGGATAGGATAGGATAGGATAGGATAGAATAGAATAGAATAGAATAGAATAGAATAGAATAGCAGAGTTGCAAGGGACCTTGGAGGTCTTCTAGTCGAACCCCCTGCTTAGGCAAGAAAGCCTACATCATTTCAGACAAATGGTTGTCCAAGCTCTTCTTAAAAGCTTCCAGTGTTGGAGCACCTACAACTTCTGGTGGCAAGTCATTCCACTGGTTCATTGTTCTAACTATGAAGAAATTTTTCCTTCGTTCTAAGTTGCTTCTCTCCTGGATTCGTTTCCATCCGTTGCTTCTCGTCCCCTGCCCTGCTTTGGAGAATAGCTTGACTTCCTCTTCTTTGGGGCAGCCCCTGAGATATTGGAAGACTGCTATTATCATGTCACCCCTAGTCCTTCTTTTCGTCAGACTACTAGACATCCCCAGTTCCTGCAACCCTTCTTCATATGTTTTAGCCTCCAGTCTCCTAATCCTCTTTGTTGCTCTTCTCTGCCCTCTTTCTAGAGTCTCCACATCTTTTTTACATCGTGATTTACTTGTAAATAGAATAGAATAGAATAGAATTCTTTATTGGCCAAGTGTGGTTGGACACACAAGGAATTTGTCTTGGTGCAAATACTCTCAGTGTACATAAAAAGAAAAGATACATTCATCAAGAGTCAAGAATCATCAGGTCCAACACTTAATAATAGTCATAGGGTACAATAAGAAATCAAATCATACTAGGAAACAGTCACTATAAATTGTAAGGATACAAGCAACAAAGTTACAGTCATACTGTCAGCAGTGGGAGGGGATGGGCGATAAGGAGTGATGAGAAGATTAATAGTAATAATAGTGCAGACTTTGTAAATAGTTGGACAGTGTTGAGGGAATTATTTGTTTAGCAGAGTGATGGCATTTGGGGAAAAACTGTCCTTGTGTCTAGTTGTTCTGGTGTGCAGGGCTCTATAGCGTCGTTTTGAGGGTAGCTTTTTGTCCTATCCTCAGGTGCCTTAGAGAATAGCTTGACTCCCCCTTCTTTGGGGCAGCCCCTGAGATACTGGAAGGCTGCTCTCCTGTCTCCCCTGATCCTTCTCTTCACTAGACTAGCCAGGACCGAACTAGTTCAACCCTTCATCGTATGTTTTAGCCTCCAGAGCCCTAATAGTCTTTGTTGCTCTTCTCTGACCTCTTTCTAGAGTCTCCACATCTTTCTTACATCGTGGCGACCAGAACTGAATGCAGTATTCCAAGTGTTTTCATAGCTTTCAATTAAAAAAAAAAAGAAGATTTTTTTTGGCGGCGTACTCTGATATCTTCTCGCTGCCCCTGAAATAATGAGAAAGGAAAAATCAGAATTATTAGTCCGCTACTGCTGGGCTCAAGGAACTGCAGGCCCCACCGTTGAGACCGGCGGCCGGTGCCAAAATTCCTGGGAAGCTTCAGCCCCGCTAATAAAGAAAGAACAGCTGCTTGTGGGGCAACGGAGGAGGAGGAGGAGGAGGAGCAGGGTGGCTCTTGTCCAAAATGCAGAACTGAGATCCGTCTCATCTGCCTGAGGTCGCACTGTCAAAAGGGAGGAGAGCAAAAACTGGCAGATGAAGCTGCAAAGGAACAATAGGAGAGTAACTGAGTGGGAAGGGACCTTGGAGGTCTTCTAGTCCAACCCCGCTGCTCAGGCAGGAAACCCTACAGATTTCAGACAAGTGCTTGTTCAATCTCTTCTTTAAAAACCTCCAGTGTTGGAGCATACACAACTTCTGGTGGCAAGCAGTTCCACTGGTTAATTGTCCTCACAGTCAGGAAATTTCTCCTGAATTTCTAGATTGTTTCTCTCCTTGCTTAGTTTCCATCCGTTGCTTCTTTGTCCTGCATTCAGGTGCTTTGACCCCTCCTCCTCTTCTTTGGGCAAACCCCTCAAAAATACAGATGGTCCTCAACTTACGGCCACTATGGAGCCTTACATTTCTGTTGCTAAGTGAGACATTGGTCCAGTTAGGGGTTTTTTTGCCCCATTTTGAAGACCTTTCTTGTCTGATTCGATCTAACTTTATTATGCCGCCTCCTCCTCTTTTATTCCAGCTTGGAAAATAACTCCATATGTGGTTGTCATTATAATGATGTTTGCTGGTGTGTTTATCGCCTGCATACCCTGCCCCAATCCCAGGGGGCTGTTGATGGTTTTAGAGCAATGCACAGATGACAAAAGCATTCACCCTCCCTTTAAAAATAGATTCCTTAAAAACAGATTTATTTATTCGTTAAGAGAGAATTGATACGGCCACCCAACTCACTCACTCACTCCGAGCTGCTTACAACGATAAAAAACCCACTACACAAAGCAATGCACCTTTCCCCACCATCCTGGAGACAACAGTTAGATCAAATATTTGATGGGGGGTGGGGTCCATCTCATGCTGGGGACCCCAGGCCCATTGGCAGAACCATCCCTTCGGGACTTTTGCTAAAGAAAGTGGGGGCCAATCTAAACCTTGGGGTGAAGGATGAAGTTTATTTATTTACTTATTTAGTATTTATTCATTCATTTATTTAGTATTTATTTGTTTGTTTGTTTAACGACCGTGTTTCCCTGAAAATAAGACCGGGTCTGATATTAATTTTTTGCTCCCAAAAATCCATTAGGGCTTATTTTCTGGTTAGGTCTTATTTGGGGGGAAAATACGATTCCAAACCATTCGTCTGGTTGACAATCTTAACGGGCTTATTTTCGGGGAAGGGCTTATATTATGAGCATCCTGAGAAATCATGCTAGGGCTTATTTTCCAGTTGGGTCTTATTCTGGGGAAAATACAGGTCTAAATGCCCCTCTCTGGCTAGCGATCTTAACTGGGGCTTATTTTCAGGGAAATACAGTTCAAAATGCATCCATCTGGCTGACAATCTTAACTGGGGCTTACTTTCAGGGTAGGGCTTATATTATGAACACCCTGGAAAAATCATGCTAGGGCTTATTTTCCAGTTGGGTCTTATTCTCAGGGAAACAGAGTATCTAAATTGTATGCCACCCATCGCGTCAACGGTGACTCTAGAGCGGGGGGGGGGTCAACCTCAGATTTCATTGAGGGCCGCATCAGGGTTGAGTTTGACCTCAGGGGGCCGGGGTGGGCGTGGCCAGCTTGATGTCACTCGTGTCAGGGGGGGGGCGCCTGGGGTGGACTGAGTGCTCTGCCAGTGAAAACGGGCTCCCGAGCTGCAGGCCGCATCCACATCCACACCGGGCCTTGAGTTTGACACCCCCGGCTCTAGAGCCTAGGCGGCTCAGAGGCTTTGAATAAAACGGAACCAATGGGATTTGACTCCATGCTTTTCCTTCTCTATAGGTTTATGTGCGCTCACTTGCCCAACCAGGTGCTCGAAAGCATCAGCCTTATCGACACACCGGGGATCCTGTCAGGAGCCAAGCAGCGGGTGAGCCGAGGTAAGGTAGAAGGTGGTGGGTACCTGCCCAGGTTCCTCCTGTCCCATTGGAGAGCGTGCCTTTTCTTCACCCTTGAGATGCTGGGGTTCAAGGCCAGTTGTCCAGGTTCCAAGTAATCTGTCCCTGGAATAAAAATCCAAGGCTGTCCAGTTCAGGGCTGGGACATCTGTGGCCCTCGACGTGGTTTAGAATTGCAGCTCCTGTCGTTCCCAACTCTTGACGTGCTAAGTCATATTTGATTTCGACCAAGATTTGCCAAGCTGTGTAAGGCAGAGTCCTTCCACAATGAGCCAGAAGCAGAATTACATCTGATTGTATTCATTTTCTGTATGTGTATATATCTATATGTCTATATCTATATCTATATATCTATATCTATACACACACAGAGAGAGACAGTATATATCCCCTTCTTCTCCATAAATTCCCCTCCTTTCTAGCACTCCTTCACCTCCTCCTCCTTTTTCCCTTTCTCCTCCTACTATCTCCTCCTCCTTCTCATTCTTCCCTTTTTCCTTTCTCCTTCCTCTTCCTCTCTCTTCTCCTTCTTCCTTTTCTCTTCTTCTTCCTCCTCCTCCTCTCTCTTCTTCTCCTCCTCCTTCTCCTTCTTCCCTTTCTCTTTCTCCTTCTTCTTTCTCCTCTTCCTCCACTTCCTTCTTCTCCTTCTCCTTCTTCTTCCCTTTCTCCTCCTCCTC
>NW_020769385.1:2032301-2056064 GCF_900518735.1 Pseudonaja textilis
TTGGGCCAATCACCAGGAGACTGGGAGTTCTAGTCCTTCCTTAGGCAAGAAAGCCAGCTGGGTGACTTTGACCCAGTCATTCTTACACACACTAGTGACGTTGTGCACAAATTTCAACAGCGGAGACATTGAAGCACAAATGTCAGCGTTGCAGAAATCAAAAGAAATCTGTCTGGCTGAGCTCAGCCATTTCTTAATAGTTGGCTTTGTCGTTTTTTGTTTTAATTTAACCTCTTGTCTTTTATAAACCAGCTGTGTCCTATTATAAACTTTTGTAACTGTTTTCAGTCAGTCCTAATGTGCTTGGCAAGTCTCTGTTGATAAATTTTTTGCACAAAGTTATATACTGTTACGTACAATTACTGTGTGTCCTAGTTTTCTTTTTTTCATCCCTCAATATTTTTATCTTGTGGGAAGGGTCCAAACCTTCGGGTTTTTTTTTTCTTTTCTTTAAGACTAAATATTTTTCCTTGGCAAGTTTCCGTCCCATCCATTTAGAAGCCTTAAAGGGGGGGCTGTCAACTTACAAGGGTTCATTTAGTGACCAAAGTTACAACAGCACTGAAAAAAAGCGAATTAGGACCCCCTTTTTTCACGCTTATGACATTGCAGCTCGTCGCGTGATCAAAATTCAAATGTTTGGCAACTGACTTGTATTTACGGTGGTCGCAGGGGTCCTGCAGGGGTCCTGGGATCTCCTTTGGCGACCTGCTGACAAAGGAATTTTACAGGAAAGCCACAACTGCAGTGATTCACTTAGCAACGGTGGCAAAGAAGGTCGTAACGTGGGGCAAAACTCACTTAACGACTGTTTCACTCAGGAATGTTGTGCTCCTTTGTGGTCACAAGTCAAGGACTATCTGTATTTGCCCCTCCTCCTCTTCCTATTATACGAGTGAAGAAAAAGTAAAAAAAATAAGAAACACCACATTTTCCAGCATACAATTATTTTCCAGCTATCCTTCCTCAGTTCCCCCCCCCCCCCCGCCCAAATCCTCCCGCCTCGCGCCGCCCCCAACTTTCTGGGGCCCAAAAACTTTCCCCCCCCCCCCCCCCCCGAGGACTGGCATTGGGAGCAGGTCAGGGCCCCACCGCCCCCACCGCAGTGTGAGCTCCTGGGGGGCCCTGGCCACAATGCGAATACTGCAGCCAAACCAGGTTTCCTTTGGAACCTTGCCAGGGTCCAAGGAATGTTAAAACAATCAATATCCTTGCGTCCTTGCCTACCTACGTAAAAAAAAATCCTGCCATTTTTTAAAAGTCGAAAGGAAACGCCACGGCTGACGGCAAAGCCTGTGTGGCTGTGCTCTCCGTTTCCTGCAGCGGAGGCTCCTGAATGCAGAAATGTTCATTTGTGAAAAGAGCAGCTCCGGCTTTCGTTCTTGGAAACTCTGGTTTTCATCCTTAGGCTCCCCTTTCCTCTCCTCGGAGTTCCAACAGCATGAGTCAGCTTGGATTTTATCTTTTGAGTAGCGAGGAGAGAACAACAACACACTGCACACACACACACACACACACACACCCAAAGGTGCCAACCTCTCAATCAATCAATCAATCAGAATAGAACTGGAAGGGACCTTGGAGGTCTTCTAGTCCAGCCCCCTGCTCAAGCAGGAGACCTTATACAATTGGAGACAAGTGGCTGTCCAGTCTCTTCTTAAAAACCTCCAGTATTGGAACGCCCACAATTTCTGGTGGCAAGCAGTTCCACTGGTTAATTGTCCTCACTGTTAGGAAATTTCTCCTCAATTCCAGGTTGCTTCTCTCCTTGATCCGTTTCCATCCGTTGCTTCTTGTCCTGCCCTCAGGTGCTTTGGAGAATAGCTTGACTCCTTCTTCCTTGGGGCAGCCCCTCAAACACTGGAATTACCTATTATCTAGTATGCTATTATCATGTCCCCTGTAGTCCTACTTTTCTCCAGACTAGCCAAACCCAAATCCTGCCGCCGTTCCTCATATCTTTCAGTCTCCAACCCTTTAATCATCCTACTTGCTCTTCTCTGCACTTTTCCCAAAAGTCTCAACATCTATTTTGTAACGTGGTGACCAAACCTGGTTGCAAAATATTCTAAATCTGGCCTTACGAAAGATGTATAAAGTTTAAAAAGACTTTATCAAAACGTATAAAGTCACTTTTTTTTTTCCTTCCTTCATTCCAAGTTGCTTCTCTCCTTGATTAGTTTCTGTCGTATCGCCGATACGGACAAAAGACGCGAGGCCAGTGACTGGGTTCAGCTCATTTATTGGTGGGAAACACAAGTGTGGTCAGTGGGGAAAAGCCGCGGCTTAAATGGATCTGGTGCCGGGCGCTGCGGCCAATGACAACCGTTCGAATCGCCCGCGATTGGCTCAGCCAATCGCGGTCGATTCCGAACGGCCAATCAGTGCCGCGCGCTCGACCAATCCGGTGGCTGCGCGCTTTGACCAATCCGGGCTGCCGGATTTCGAGAATGGTAATGTCCGTACAGAACAGTTTCCATCCGTGGTTTTTTTTTTTAGTCCTGCTTTCTTTGGTGTTTTGGAGAATCATTTGACTTCTTTGTGGCAGCCCCCTCAAACACTAGAATACTGTTATCGTATCACCCCCTCATCCTTCTTTTCTCTAGACTGGCCATGCTCTTCTTAAAAACCTCCAGTGTTGGAGCAGCCACCATTTCTGGAATCAACCCGTCCCACCAATCGATTGTCCGTCCCCCGCGTCCCCGTCCCCGCCGTTAGGAAGTTTCCTGCTTGATTCCAGAGATCTCAATCTCTCCAGGTTCTTCCAGCTGAAGCCAAACACATGCCAATGATTTACGGGACCTTTCTCGACCTCCGCTTCCCTTCCAGGTTCAAGAATCCTTTTGGTGGACCAAGATAAGGCTGCTGCCCGGCCAACCCCTTCCACCCCCCCTTCCACCCCGCTCAGCCTCTTATTTAGATCTCCCATCTTTATGAGTTTTTCTTTAATCGGTCAGAACAATGAGGCCCTTGGCTCAAACTTTCCTCTGGAAGGAGCCGGCTTCCTTTTTTGGTGCTGTGAAGCTGCAGGCCCTCTGAACTTCGGCTGCCAAGAGGCAGGCAAAGCTGGTGGCTCGGCTCCAGCAACGGAGGGAGGGAAGGAGCCCAGCCCCATCCATGGAAAATCTGCTTCATGGGACAGGAAAGGGGGTATCCACGTTGGTGCGAGGGGAAGGAACTGTACCAGAACACCGTCTTGCTGGATGTTTCCTTTCCCCCACACACAAACACACTTTTTCTCTGTCTAAACAAAAGTGGGCTCTGGGTTTTTTAAAACAGACGCCGAGGAACGGCGGGCGTGTTGGCTCCATCAAGTTGAGCTAACGTCTTGATTCCTCTTTTGCTCGCGGCTGGTTAACTCTTCAGGCTCACCTGAGTGGTGCAAAGCGTGTGTGTGTGTGTGTGTGTGTGTGTGTGTGTGTGTGTGTGGAGCCCAGAGAGGGAAGGATATACGACAGGGGTCCCCAAACTTGGCAACTTTAAGACTTGTGGACTTCAATCTACGCTTACACAACAACACGTGAACAGCATGGCATCAATATATCATATATTTTAGGATAGCATAGTATATTGAAATAAAAAAAAAAACGTGGGGGAAAAAAAAAAGGACTTGTGGACTTCAATTCCCAGAATTCCCCAGCCAGCATCTTTTAAAACTTGTGGACTTCAGCTCCCAGAATCCCCCAGCCAGGCTGCTTTGATGGGGGGCGGGGCTTCAACTAGAATTCCCCAGCCAGCCTGCTTTAAGAAGCATGCCCTTCAACTCCCAGAGTTCTCCAGCTAGCTTGAAGACCATCAGCAATTCATTGGCCTCCTCTTCCTCCTCCTCCTCCTCTTCCTCTTTCTCCTCCTCCCCTCCCCAAACCTCTCTCCCTTCTAGACTGAAGATGTTGCCCCAGTTGAGTAATAAAACATCTGCAAGAAAACCACCAAGCTCAGGGGGCGTCAAAGAGCCCACTGATGGCCATACCCTGGTCCAGATCAACAAGCTTTTTAGATCAGGGGTCTCCAACCTTGGACACTTTGAAGACCTGTGGACTTCAACTCCCAGAAAGCTGCCTGGAGAATTCTGGGAGTTGAAGTCCCACAAGCCTTAAAGTTGCCAAGTTTGGAGACTTCTGGTATATCTGACATCCCCTATCTCCGATCTACCCCACGGTCCTTTCCACACTTCCAAGAAGGCTCCGCGCGCCCTTTTCTCTCTTTTTGTTTTTCATTTTTTATTCGTCTTTTTTTTTTCATCTTCTGACCACGCGCCCCGTTTTGGCTCCCAGGGAAATGCAGGAAGGCTTACTAGGCCCCAAAGCTGTGCGCGCACGCACTCACATTTGCTGCAAACCAGTGGTGGGACTATTGGAAACCCACCTGTCAACTCATAAAACATTCCTCTGCCTATTTTAACAGTTGCCATGAGAAAAAAGGGGGCGGGAGGAAATCTGGAAGAGTAGTTTGAAAGCGACAGTACATTCCAACTCTTCTCTTTAAAAGATTGTAACCAAACTACCATAGTATTTTTCCCCGTGAATATATTAAATATATTAATATATTAAATATATTTAATTGGAGAATGGGATTGATGACACCCAGCCCATGACTTATGACACACCCAGAGGGGAGGGGGAAAACGGGCTCACGGGGGACTGTAAATGACGTAGGCCAGAGTTGACTCCATACTCCATATATTAGGGCTGTGCCAGTCTGTCGCTGGAAGTTTTTTGAAGTTTGGCTCGAGAATCATGATTTAATTAGGGCGATTGCCAGAATCCTGACACCGCCACTGCTTCTGAAGCCTAGTGCTCTACAGCAGAGGCCTCCACTCCTGCCCACTTTATGTCTTACGGACCTGGCATGGGAGGAATTCTGGGAGTTGAAGTCCACAAGTCTCAAAGTTGGCCAAGATGGCAGACCTCTCCAATAGAGCGCACGAGGCTTTGGGAGATGGAAAAAAAAGGGTGGGGGGAATTAAAAAACGAGTTTGTGCTTTGAACGGGTGTAGGAAACGACCCTCTTATTCCGCAAGGCTCTTCTTTCCTCCACAGGCTACGACTTCCCGGCCGTGCTCCAGTGGTTTGCCGAGCGTGTGGACCTCATCATCCTGCTCTTTGACGCCCACAAGCTGGAGATTTCGGACGAGTTCTCCGAGGCCATCCGGGCCCTCAAGGGCAACGAGGACAAGATCCGGGTGGTCCTGAACAAGGCCGACATGGTGGAGACACAGCAGCTGATGCGGGTCTACGGCGCCCTGATGTGGTCGCTGGGCAAAGTGTTCAACACCCCCGAAGTGCTGCGTGTCTACATCGGGTCCTTCTGGTCGGAGCCCCTGATGATCTCTGACAACCGACGGCTCTTTGAGCTGGAGGAGCAGGACTTGTTCACGGACATCCAGAACCTGCCCCGGAATTCTGCCCTGAGGAAGCTCAATGACCTGGTCAAGAGAGCCCGATTGGTCAGGGTAAGTGAGCGAGAAGCGGAAAGGAGGAAGGGAAAAGTCAGGAAGAAATCGTTAAGGGGAACCACGGATTGAATCCACCATTGTTAAGCGAATCACTGCCGTGGTTCAATGAATCATAGGGATCTTTAAGCGAATCCGGCTTTGCTCGTTGGAAGCCGGCTGGCTCACACACGGCAGTCACATAAACCCAGGATTGCTGCAACCCTTGTTAAATCCATGCCAGGTGCCAAGCGCCTGAATTTTTGACCTTGAGGATGCTTGCCAGGACCGGTAAGTGGGAGGACCCAAGCCACTGTCTTCAGGGCCGTTGTAACTTGGAACGGTCACTAAATGAACAGTTGTAAGTCGAGGGAGACCTCTACTCAGTTCTACCGAAACACGGAAAAAGGAAAAGGAAAAAAATATATATATCGGCCTTTGGCCCATGAAGGCTTCCATTGTAGTGATGAATATTCCGCTGAATCTTTCTTGACCACGGGTGGAAGATTTGCATTCCAATGGAACCGGAGGGGCAAAACGTGTCCTGGGCATTAAGGAAAAATCTTTCCTTCAGCGTGCAAAAAAAAATAAAATAAAGATGGAGAAAGACGAGGCCATCCGGCACAGGGGCAGGAAGAAAACAAGGCAGTTCGGTTAAGGAGATAAAAAGGAGGGTAGCAATAGCCCTTAGACTTAGATACCGCTTCTCAATACTTTATCGCCGTCTCTAAGCGGTTTGCAGAGGCAGCCTCTTGTCCCCAACAATCAGGGTCCTCATTTGACCCACCTGGGAAGGATGGAAGGCTGAGTCCAACTTGAGCCGGTCAGAATTGAACCACTGGCAGTTGGTAGAGTTAGCTTGCAATGCAGAAATCTAACCACTGTGTACCATGAAGGGGAGGGAGGGAGGGAGGGAGGAAGGAAGGAAGGAAGGAAGAAAGGAAGGAAGGAAGGAAGGAAGGAAGGAAGGAAGGAAGGAAGGAAGGAAGAGCAACAAGACTTATATACTGCTTTACAGCACTTTATAGCCCTCTCTAAGCGATTTACAGAGTCAGCCTCTTGCCCCCAATAATCCAGCTCCTCATTTTGCCGACCTTGGAAGGACGGAAGGCTGAGTCAACTTTGAGCTCTTTCAAGATCAAACTCCTGGCAGCGGGCAGTGGGCAACTCCTGCAATGCGGCGTTCTGACCACGGCACCATCACGGCCAGTACAGCAATAGCACTTAGACTTATATACTGCTTTATAGTGCTTTACAGCCCTCTCTAAGCGGTTTACAGAGTCAGCACGTTGCCACCCCAACAATCTGGGTCCTCATTTTACCGACCTGGGGAGGACAGCAGGCTCAGTCAACCTGGAGCCTGGTGAGATTCGAACTTCCAAATTGCAGGCAGCCGCCAGGCCGCAGAAGTAGCCTGCAGTACTGCACTCTAACCACTGCACCGCGGCTCATACAAATAAACGTTCCTTGACTATGGAGAAAGTAGAGAGATGGTGCCAATGGAAAAAGCCTGGCTCTTAATTAGAGATGAAGAGATAATTAAGATACTAGACTGTGCAGAAATGTATAGGCTTATAATTGACGATCAAACTAAAAGAAGACACAGGATATTACCAAACATGGAACTTATTTTACCAGCTGTTGGGGGGGAAAGGGGTGGAGAGTAAGAAGGAAATCTGCATTGTTAAGCAAATTCAATACCCAGACAACACGATGTTTATCAAGCACTAAGAAATGTCATTAACAGAAAATTGATAAAGATTTATTTTAAAAAGGGAAAGGAAATAGCGTGGCTCTAAGCCACGGCCCGAAAGAGGCAATTGCCCTCAGGCAGAGCTAGAAAAGAGATCTTGTCCTCGGAGAGAAGTTTAGGCTGCCAAAGTCCAGCATGTGTCTCTTGTGAAAGAATGGCAGGATGGATATTCTTTGGCGACAGAATTCTCTGGGCCAAAAGAGAAGACCAGGGGTTGCTTCATCAACCCTGGAAGAGCAAGGCTGGACCAAGGGAACCCCAGTTCTAGCAGCCTTGCTCAAGGGAAGGCCTCCTACCCCCCAAAATAAGACCCAGTCTTATATATTTTTTTGCCACCAAAACAAAACAAAACACCAGGTCCTATTTTCGGGGGACGTCATCCACTGACTAACCTCACTTGTGCGTGTCGCCCCCGGCCTCCTTTTTGCAACCAGAGGCCTTCAGGAACGACTTCTTCTGCGGCCAAAAAGGCTTTCCCGAAGGCTTCTGCAGCCAATAATAGAGCTCTGGATCGATCCGTAGCTTTGTTATCACCTACAGAGGCCTTCAGGAAAGTCTTGCCAGCTTTGCTGGCTGCAGAAAAAATGGCCTGACAAGGCAGGTGTTGCAGTGTGCGAGGCCTGGCTACAACTGTCCACAGTTAAGTAGTAGGGCAGCTCTACATCCTCCCATCCCCACCTTAGCTTAATTTTTACCCGGGCACTCTGGAGTAGGCGGGATCTTAATTAGGGCTTATTTTGGGGGGTAGGGCTTAAATTGGGCACACATGTAAAAATCAAAGTAAGGCTTCCTTTCAGGGTAGGTCGTATTTTGGGGAAAACTTTTCAGGGTAGCAAGGATTCACGGGTGAAGGAAAAAGGGTTCATGCGAGCCCCAGAATCTCACTGTAATGGGACAGGGAAAGGAAAAAGGAGAGAGAGAAAAAGAGAGAGGGAGACAGACAGAGAGGAAGAGAGAGAGAGAGAGAGACAGAAGTTTTCAGGGTAATGGGAAGAAATCATGAGAATTGCTCGTCTGGGTGCGGCTGCAGAACTGGCTTTCAACTCATCCTGGTGACGGAATGTCTTTCCTTGCCCTTAATCCCCCGCTGAGCTCGGAGAGATAAGGTAGGATCCCGTCAGGCACCGGGGAAATTAGGAGATCCGGGCAGGTCAACGGAGTATTAAGATTTATTGCAAGCTTAAGCTTTCTGCAAAAATCCAAACGACTAACAACCTGAGCAAATTGGCGGTAGGCAAGAGTCACAGGAATTCAAAGTGGGTTGGATTACTTAGAACTCTTGTGGGCATGAAGGAACTCGAGACCGATGACGTGTTTGATTCCTCCCTCCCTTCTTGGTCTCAGCCTGGTCCTATCCTACAGATTCCTTGCTGAATTTGTTTAACTCAAAGGAAGCCCTCTCTCGCATAGTCCCTTCCAGGTGGCGTGTCACGCTACAATTCCTGCCGTCTTCTCTTTTGCTGAGGTTGACATGGCACCTGAACTGTCATACAATGGGGCAACCCCCGTAGATAGAGAATAGAGAATGTTGTGCTTAGCAATAGCCACAGCACTTTAGACTTTAACCGCCATTCAGTGCTTTCCAGCCCTCTCAAAGCAGTTTACAGAGTCAGCCTCTTGCCCCCAACAATCCTCCGTTGGCCAACCTGAGAAGGAGGGAAGGCTGAGTAAACCTTGAGCTGGTCAGGATCAAACTGCTGGCAATGGGCAGAGTTAGCCTGCAATACAGCATTTTAACCACTGCTGCCACCTGGAAGGAGAATGAGAAAGGGAATTAAGAGAGGAAAGAAGGAAGGAAGGAAGGCAGGCAGGCAGGCAGGCAGGCAGGCAGGCAGGAAGGAAGGAAGGAAGGAAGGAAGGAAGGAAGGAAGGAAGGAAGGAATAGCAGTAGCACTTAGACTTATATACTGCTTCATGGTGCTTTCCAGCCCTCTCAAAGCGGTTTACAGAGTCAGCCTCTTGTCCCCAACAATCCTCCGTTGACCAACCTGAGAAGGAGGGAAGGCTGAGTCAACCTTGAGTTGGTCAGGATCAAACTGCTGGCAGTGGGCAGAGTTAGCCTGCAATTCTGCACTCTAACCACTGGAAAGGAGGGAGGGAGGGAAGGAAGGAAGGAAGGAAGGAAGGAAGGAAGGAAGGAAGGAAGGAAGGAAGGAAGGAAGGAAAGGAAGAGCAATAAGCACTCAAGACATATATACCACTTCACAGTGCTCTTACAGCCCTCTCTAAGCGATTTACAACAATTTGGGTTCTCCTTTGACTGACCTTGGGAGGGTGGAAGGCTGAGTCAACCTTGAGCCAGTCAGGACGGAACTGCTGGCCGTGGGCAGAGTTAGCCTGCAATACTATATTGCACCACCAGGGCTCCTTCCTTTAAATCTCTCCTCTCCCTGGACAAGGAGCCTCCCTCCTTCCCATTGGAGGAGGCTGTTGCTGGGGTCCCAGCCTTTATTGCTGCTTTTCCTGTTGTCCCCAATGGCTACATCCCACAAAGGAAGCCTGCATTGTGCCGCAGAGTACAATTTGTTTATGGGTCCCTTTTCCTATTTCCCATGCTCTCTTTTTTTCTCTCTCTCTCTCTCCCTTTCTCTCTTTCTTTCTCTCTCTTTCTTCTGTCTATCTCTCACTCCCTCTTTCTTCTCTTCTCTTCTCTGTCTTCTGTCCCTCTCTTATCTCTCTCTTTTTCTTCTGTCTCACTCTCTTCTCTCTCTTTTTCTTCTTTCTCTCTCATTATCTCCCTTTCTTCTCTCTCTCTTTTTCGTTCTTCTCTTTCTCTCTTCTCTTTCTTTTTCTCTCTTTCTCTCTTCTGTCTCTCACTCACTCACTCACTCTCTTCTCTGTCTCTTTGTCTGTCTCACACACTCTTCTCTCTCTTGTCTCCCTTTGCTTTCTCTCTCTTCTCTCTTTCTTTCTTCTCTCTCTTTCTTTTTCTTCTGTCTCTCCCCCCTCTCTCCCCCCCTCTCTCTCCTTCCCTCTCTCTCTTTCTCTCCTTCCTGCTCTGGTTTTCCAATTAAGGGTTTCTAATGAGGTTGCACCTTCTGTAGCCCTGGTTAAAGGAATGGCTGTCCTGTGGTCATTCCTAGGGGAAAAAGCCAGGGAAGGAATAGGAAAAATATATATATATATTACGCACAACGATTGGTCCTTAAGTTGCATCATTTCCTAGCTGTGACATCCATTGTTTTAGCCTCCACCAAGGGACCTATTTGTGTCCTTTGACCAGCGAATTAGGAATCGGAGCCAGCTCAGGAAAGATCATTTGACCTGGATCTCCATGGCAGAATCATAGAAAGCTTTCCCAGAATGAGCCAGACTCTGCCCTCCTTTAGCTCAGAACGACGTACGTTGATCGATGGCTCATCATCAGGGTATCAACCTAATCTAGAGGTGCTTTTTTGTTTTTTTTTTCAAACTAGGCAATTTTAAGAGGTGTGCATTTCAAAACAGGGAATCAGCGTTCATGTTGGTTGGGAAATTCTGGGAGTTGAAGTCCACCCACCTTAAAATTGGATGCTGGCTGGAGAATTCCGGGAGTTGAAGTCCACCCATCTTAAACTTGCATGATAACTGGGGGATCCTGGGAGTTGAAATCCATCCATCTTAAACTTGCATGATAACTGGGGGCTCCTGGGAGTTGAAGTCCACCCATCTTAAACTTGCATGATAACTGGGGGCTCCTGGGAATTGAAGTCTACATCTATTAAAGTTGGCAAATTTGAAAAACAGCGCGATAGACCTACCTCCCCCTGCCATTCTCCAGCTTTTAGTCTCTCTCTCTGTGTGAAGGGCTTGTTCCTAGCAAGTGAACCAAACTGAAAACGGTTCATCTCCGGATAGTTTTGTACTTCTTTCATAACAATGACAACATTCATCAACCATTTTGCCGGCATGTTTAAAATCAGCCGCAGACTAATTGTGCAGAAAATGCAGCTGCTCGACTCAATTAAACGTTGTGTAACAGCAAACTGAAATAAAATGGCCTGGATCCCATCCGTTCTGCCATTCATTTAGAAAAGGGGCCGATCCAATTTTAATGCTCCTCGAGGTGTCAAAAGGGGGACATTTCCACAGAAACCCACACCAAAGGATTGGGGATATTGGATAAAGAAATCGCCAGGTCACCCTGCTTGGTGTAACCTTGCCAGGGGACAGATGGATTGGTATTTGTCAAGGCTCTTCCGGGACAGCTTCCTCTTCTTTTGATGTATTTATCTGTGATGGCCAAACAACTTCTTTCTCCTACAATCGCTTTCCCTCTCAGGTCCATTCCCACATCATCAGCCACCTCAAGAGGGAGATGCCATCCGTCTTTGGCAAGGACAACAAGAAGAAACAGCTGATCAACAAGCTGCCTGTCATCTTTGCCAAGATCCAGCTGGAGCATCACATTTCGCCTGGCGACTTCCCCGACTGCGGCAAAATGCAGGTGAGGACAAGAGTCATCGGATGAACAACTGACAAACCAAGCCGGAAGGGACCTTTGGAGGTCTTCTCTCCAGTCCAACCGCTTTAACTTACCTCACTGGGCATGCGCGTGCCTCACCGCTGATTTTCAGCTGGTCTGAGGCCCTTTTTGTCCTCCCAAAAGGTTTGAGGAAGGCTTCTGCAGGCTTTGCAGGCTGAAAACGAACCTGTTTCATCACTTCCTGTTTTTCCGGAAATACCGGAAGTGACAAAACGGGCCTAGTTTTCGTCCTGCAAAACCTGCAGGAGCCTGCCTCGAGTCTTTGGGAGGCTGAAAAAGGCCTCAAACCAGCCGAAAATCAGCTGTGAGGCACTGTGCAGGTAAGGGGGTGGGGTGGGGATTACACACGCATGTGTAGGGGGCGGGGGGATGCATTGCCTTTTGGGTGCTGGCACGCAAGCACAAGCATGTAAGTGCACGCACAATTTTTGGCACTGGAGCCCAGAAAGGTTAGCCACCACGGGCCTATATCCATTTGGGTCAAATGGCTGTCCAGTCTCTTCTTAAAAGCCTCCAGAGATGGAGTACCCACAGCGCCTGGAGGCGTGTCATTCCACCGATTAATCGATCAGGGATTATAGAACAACAGAGTTGGAAGGGATTTTGGAGGTCTTCTAAATAGATACTCCTTTGGTCTTTTTAGTTGCCAGCAGAAAGGGAGTGGGAGAAAACAGGGCATTCCTTAAGTGCCTCAGATAATCACCCCGGCAGCCCAAAGGGCAGGCTAACTCTGCCACAGCCAGGCGTTCAATTCTGACCGGTTCAAGATTGACTCAGCCTTCCGTCCTTCCGTCGGTTGATAAAAGGAGGACCCCGATTGTTGGGGCAATAGGCTGACTCTGTAAACCGCTTAGATGGGGCTGTAAAAGCACTGAGAAGCAATATATAAGTTAAGCGCTATTGCTATTGCGATGGAGGGAGGGAGGGTATTCGCTATGCGATTGCTATCCTGAGTTACAGACGGCTGAAGCTTCCGTCCATCTTCTTCCCGGGTTTCTTTCTAGGAGATGCTGATGGTCCACGACTTCACCAAGTTCCACGGGCTGAAGCCCCGCATGGTGGAGGCCCTGGACGAGTTGCTGACCCTCGACATCGCCAAGCTGATGCCCCTCTTGCGCCAGGAGGAGGTGGAAGTCCCCGAGCAGATCGTCCAGGGGGGAGCCTTCGACGGCACCCGCAACGGGCCCTTCGTCGAGGGGGCCACCGAGGGCGCCTACGAGGGCATGGATGAGGACGAGTGGGTCGTGACCAAGGACAAGCCCAAGTACGACGAGATCTTCTACAACCTCTCCCCCATGGATGGCAAGCTAAGCGGCACCAAGGCCAAGACCTGGATGGTCACCACCAAGCTGCCCAACTCGGTTCTCGGCAAGATCTGGAAGTTGAGCGACGTCGACCGGGATGGCATGTTGGATGACGAGGAGTTCGCTCTGGCCAGCCACCTCATCGAGGTCAAACTCGAAGGCCACGGCTTGCCCGCTGACCTGCCCCGCCATCTTGTTCCCCCTTCCAAGCGTCGGCAGAAGGGCTCGGCTGAGTAAACCGCTTCCCGAGTTTGCTCCCCACCCGCCCATCCTTCCTAACCACCAGGCTTGAACTACTCCAGGAGGCGCTGGGCCTTCTCCAATTTTCCTTGAAGCGAACTTCCAGGCTTGATTTCCTGATGAAGGCCTCGCCTAGCAGCCGAGCACAGCATAGGAAACCTGCTTTCTGCTCTTCTCTTCAAGCGAGGCTTCCGGCTCAAACTTCTCCATCCCTTCTGGGGTTTTTTTTAAAGCGACTCCTGTCCACCTCAAAAAAAAAAAAAAAAGCCTCATTTCCTCATGTAGAATTAAACCAGTTGAACCCACAATGTCAACGATCTACAGTATCTACCGTGTTAGACTTCTTGCAAGGGTCTTTCTTCCCAGAAACCAAACTCAACTTCATTGGCTTCCTGAACCAGTGAAAAATATTACTTCCTCCACGCCTAGTTCCAACTGTTCCTTTAGGCCAAAGTCAGACACATCTTAAGGTTTTACTTCTCTTCGTAGTCCATGGCCAGATCTTGCTATCAACCTATGCTTCAGATGGACTGAACCTTCTAGCTTTCTTTACCTTTGGTCTCCCTAGAAATGGTCAACATCTTTCCATCTTTGCAGTTTTTGTCTACAACCCGCTTTGCTGATTGCTTCTCCCATGACTAGTTATGATGGATGGATGGATGGATGAAAGGAAGGAAGGAAGGAAGGAAGGACAGATAAAGCGGGGAGCAGAAATAGTTGACTGGAAGCAGTCCATCAAAACCCCAAACAACGTTGACCCCAGAAACCATGGTTGAAGGTGGATCTGAAATGATCGTAGATGAGTCCTCGAAACGTTTCCCTTTAGAAGCAGAGGGACAGCAGAGATAGAGATGGAATGAGATCCTTCTGGCTTAAAGCAGGGATGTTCCATACTTCCTCCCCTCTCTCTTTCTTCTGGGATGGAGTTGGCAGAAGAGACTCATCGTAGAAGACCTTTCTCAAAGCAAGAACAGGCGGCGAGAAGACTACCCCCAGAGGACACCATGGAGATTGAGGCCCAGAAATGAGGCCTAGTGTTAGAGAAATTCATACATCGGGTCTGTGGAGGTTTCCTCTTTCGAACTTGTACAACGAAAGCGGTTTCTTTCCCAACCCCTAAACATTAATTAATTAATTGGGGCGATTGTTGGAATCCTGACAGCTGCTGTCTATCCAGCATTCCCAGGATGGGACAATAAGAGTCTTATTCTGGAGATCAAGGGATCTTTCCTAATTTTTCACACACACACACACACACACACACACATACACACACACACCTTGGGAAGCGGCTAAAGAGAAGACAATGGAAACCAGGAGAATCCATCACAGTTGCAGCGATGAAGCGCGATAGAAGGAAGACCACCCACCCCTTTAAAAAAAAAATCAGCACTGGCTTTCAAAGAGAAAGAAAAGCAACAGGAAACGAGAGGAAGGAAGGCGAGCAGGAAGAAAACCAGAACCGGGGGCCTTTGTTAGAAGGAAAAGCAGGAAGGGCTTTTGTTCCCCAGGAATTCGGTCCCGGGATCTCCCATCCAATGAGGAAACCCATCATGCGAAGTCTGAACTTCACTTGCGGGATGCGTCAAGCCAGCAGAGAGATTCCTGACATTTCTCAGCCTCGGCTGGAGGCCGATATTTAAGGATAGGGACACCGCAAGCCCTCCGTGCCGCAAGAGAACAGCTGCCTCTCAATCACATCTAGAACTAAATGCAAATAACGTGCAGATATATATTTATATTTTAACGCCCTAGCCATGGGAAGCTTGAGTGGTGCGGTGGCCTAGAGATGGCCTCACAGTCAGAGGAGGCCGTGAGTTCGATCCTCGGGAGAAGCAAATATTTCTCTTTCTCTCTCTGGGCACAATGAGAATATGTCCACCGGCGGAGGGGGGAAAAAACTCCGCATCGGCAACAGGAAGGGCATTCGGCCAGTAAACACTCCGCTCCATCCAACTGCCCAGACGCCACCCCGCTGCAAGGGATTACAGGGCCGTTATAAAAGAAGGTGAGGGCAGCAATGAGAAGCTTGAACAGCCCAAAACTGCACAGCCCAAAACCAGAACCTTGTGCTGCCTTGGCATCCATGCTCTTGATCTCACATCAAGCTGGACTTTTCCATCCAAAGGTCATCGTGGCTTTTAAACATTCACAGCCCACACCAGGGCATCCGGTTTTGCAACAACGATGCCGTTCTCACTCATCGCCCCAATAATAATAATAATAATAACAGAAATCTCTTCTGGAGGACCATGGGTGGTCTGGAAAGGAGCTATCCTTTGGTGCTTGACCCAACTGGAGAGCTCCATTTGGTGTTGAGGATAACCCTCTCCATCTTGACCTCCTGCAACCTCTGCAGAACCATTTTTTGTGTGTGTGCCGGGGGGGAAGACAACCTGGGAGAAGGTGAATATGTCACCCTGAGTGCTACCAAGTTGCTTCTTCAGTTCTGGATGAAGGCTGTCCCAGATTAGGACCTCTAGATTAATAGTGGCTTCACTCAAAGGACATCACTTGCAGAAAAGTGTCCCACAGTAGAAAAACACACACAACCTGGAGAACTGCGGAGCAAAATAACAAGCCGATGTGTTTTTGGTGTCTCTTCGGTGGCCACACCATGCGATTTCTTGAAGCACCATGCATTTTTTGGAGGGGGGGGGAGGAATCCCATCTATGCATCCTATACCATGTGGTATAGACAGAAGAACCTTAAACCGTGGATGGATGAGCTTTCAACATTAGACTCTTGGCAGGGGGGAAAACATGGGATTTTTAACAGCCACTGGCTTTAGACTCACTTCTGGTATGGATCGAGGATCTAAATATTGTTTGCGAGCCTTTTCAAATCATCCGTTGAGCCATTGGGATATATAGCAAGGTGTACAATTAACCTGTTTAGGATTAGGACTGGATAGAGAGAAATATTACCCAACACAAGGTTTCTATTTAAAAAAAAAACAAGGCTAAGGACAAAAAAAAATCCATATATAACTAGAGGCTAAAGGATGTTGGAACCAGATTTAGAGGAATATCAATTGAGATTTCAGTTCAGAATGCTAAGCCCAAATCTTTTATAAGCATCCAGATTTTTCCGATGTCTATTTGTATGCATTTTCTTCACTTTGCATAGCTTTTTTGCTATTCTAATCAAGGGCGGGGGGGGTTTAAAAAAGTAAAAAGATTTAAGAACCTTTCCAACCGTTTCTCCCCCACATTGAGGTCTAGCCACTTGCTTTAAGAGAAGTGAAAATAAAGGTGCAGCTTGCAAGCTTAATATTAACAGTGCATATCAAGCCCCCATTAGCTTTATTAAGCAAATGAGCAGAACAAGGTTTAATTCGGCTTCCGGCTGCCGTGATGACGAGGCAGGGTCCAAACCTCCTTTTATTCCATCCATATTTGTTTTTTGTTTTTTAAAAAAACTTCTTTTTTTTCCCCCTGTAGTTAAAATCCCACATTTGACCTGCTACCTTTTCAACGTTCACCCCTCAATTTTTATCATAATGTATTGCTACAGCAAAAATGACATGCGTATTATTATTACTATTATTATTATTTTGTTTTACCAGTAACACATTTTTTATTTTAATCTACCGATCTCGCTCGGATGTTGTCCTCAGGATGACTAGAGGCTGTTTGGGGAAAATCTGGGGACGTTTCTTCCGTGAGCGGAACTGAAAAAAAAAAAAAAGGAATAAAACCAGAACCTGGGTGGGAGATTCAGGTGGAGGCATATCTTGAATTTTTTATTTTATTTTATTCCTGCTAAATTCCCTTAAATCTGCTGCACAATCCTGGTGCCCATCTGATAAGCCGGGATGGTTATCTCTATTTTCTGCATTGCCAGGGACAATTCAGCCTCTTGAAGCCAAGACACCCCACCTCCAAGTGCGCAACCAGGACAACGATGCAAATTTAAAACATAAATACAAGTACAGGCAGTCCTTGACTTAAAACAGTTCATTTAGTGACCATTCAAAGTTACAATGGCACTAAAAAATGGGGCTTGGAACCAGTTTTCACACTTAACGACCTTTGGGGGCCACTCCAGGATCACGTGAATAAAATCCACGGGCTCGTATTTACGACAGTACTAGCATCCCCGGGTTACGCCGTTCCCCCTTTTGTGTCCTTCTGACCAGCAATGGGGAAGCTGGATTCACTTAACAACCGGGTTACTCACCGAGTGCGGTGATTCGCTTAATGACTAAGGCAAGAAAAGTCGTAAAAACAGGACAAAAAAAACCCTCACTGCGTAGATAATCTCACTTAACAACGGACATTTCGAGCTCCATTGTGGTCGTATGCCGAGGATGGCCTGTGATCCTCCATATACGACCAGAGTTGGGAGCAGAATTTCCACGGCTGAGCAAAGCGGTCGTTGAGTAAGCCGTGCCTGATTTTACTACTTTTCCCCACAATTATTACGCAGTCATTAAGTGAATCTGAGTCCCTTAAATGAATCTGGCTCCTCCCCCATTGATTGTGCTGGTTGGAATCCAGCTGGGAAGGTCACCTGGAACGCTACAACGATCCTACATACTGGTTGCCAAGCCCCCAAAGTTTCATCACGTGTCCGTGGAGATGCTACAACGGTCGTAAGTGCGAGGAGCGATCATAAGTCACTTTTTTCCGGGCTGTTGTAACTTCCAATGGTCTCTCGACAGACGTTATAAGTTGAGGTCCACCTGTTTTCTTTTGGGGGGGACTAAGGACGCTGAGCTTATTGATCAGAAAGGCCGGCAGTTCGGCGGTTCGAACCCTCAGCGCCGCGTAATGGAGCGAGCTCCCGTTCCTTGTCCCAGCAGCTTCTGCCAACCTAGCAGTTCGAACGCATGTAAAAAAAGTGCAAGTAGAAAAACAGGGACTCCTTTGGTGGGAAGGGAACAGCGTTCCGTGCGCCTTCGGAGGCGTTTAGTCATGCCGGCCACATGACCACGGAGACGTCTTCGGACATCGCTGGCTCTTCGGCTTTGCAACGGAGATGAGCACCAGCGCCCCCTAGAGCTGGAAACGACTAGCACGTAGGTGCGAGGGGAACGTTTACCTTTTTAGCTTGGCTGGGTCCTTCTGCTCCCACCAAAAGCCCAGATTTCCTGTTCTACACCTGTAGAACACACCTTTCTCCCTTCTAAAGAAGTGGAGGTGAGAGCCACACACCTTTCACTCACTGGGATGCTAAGGAAGAATAGGGCAGTTCCCGTCCAGGTGCCGAGGTGGCTTCACTCCGTTGCTATGGGGCAGGAATAGGGATAGTCCAAATATCTGGCTTAACCACCTTGGGCTGGGAGTCCGAATGCAATCAGGGCCTCCTGTGCGGTTCCCACGACACAGCTCTGCTATTGTAACAATCCTTCCGTTGGAATAAATATCGTATTTACCGATCTGAATCATGCCTGGCTGTTCGCTGTGTTTTGCTTTGCACAGATAATGCGTGGCGGTCTTAACAAACAGAAGGGACTTCGAAGGTCTTCTAGTCCAACCCCTTTCTCAAGCAGGAGATCCTATACTATTTCAGGCAAATGGCAGTCCAGGCTCTTCTTCAAAACCTTCCCGTGTTGGATTATCCACAACTTCTGGTGGCAAGCTGCTCCACAGGCGGATTGTTCTCCCCGTTAGGAAAACAGGTTTCATGGGGGGGGGGGGGGGAAGGCTGGGGCATTCTGGGAATTGAAGTCCACGTGTCTTAAAACTGACGAGGTTGAGAAATCCTGGCCTAGGAGTTACCCGCTGCCTACAGATCTCAGCAAAGGCCGTAGAAAGTGGCACCTGAGCCATCCTGCATCACACACACACAACCTGCCAGGTGTACGTCTACGGCGATTCTCCGTCCTGCAGGTCAATGGATGTCCCAAAGATATTTTTTTTCTCAAGAGGCAACCGGATTTTCTTTCTTTCTTTTTTTAAGAAAAAACTTTATTAATTTTACTTTTAAAAGAAAACAACACAGCTACAAATTATATACAACAAAAAGACAAACAGGTCTTGGCATAGGCCAAGAGGGAAAGAGAGGAAGGCTTGAGAGAGGAAAGAGGGGAAGGTAAGGGAAGGGGGGGAAAGAGTAGGGAAAACAATTATAATAAAACCATATTTTTTGTGACTGTCTGTAAGGTCCTTTCAGAGGAGGGTTAGCCCTGCCAAACTGGGAAATATATCATACGGCAGCCACCCTACTATGGACAAAGGATTGGGTGAATCTAACCAACAAAAGAACACGAGGCAACCGGATTTTCATGGGTTTTCTTTGAAGACGTTTCGCTTCTCATTCAAGAAGCTTCTTCAACTCAGAGTGAAGAATTCCATTCCCCACCATCCAGTCTGAGCTGAAGAAGCTTCTTGGATGAGAAGCAAAACGTCTTCAAAGAAAAAAACGCAGAAAGTCCAGGGGAAAAAAAAACAGCCCCTTAGGGACACTCCAGGCAGAGGTGGGATTCACCAGGTTCTGACCGGTTCTGGAGAACCGGTAAGTGGACATTTTGAGTAGTACGGAGAACCGGCAAATCCCACCTCTGACTGGCCCCGCCCCCATCTATTCTCCACCTCCCGAGTCGCAGCTGATCGGCTGGGTCTCCTTTGGTTGCCCTGCCCAGGAGAACGGAGTTGGAAAGCAGGTTAGTGGGGTGGGGAAGGAAGGGGGATTTTGCAGTATCCTTCCCCTGCCACGCCCACCAAGCCAAGCCACGCCCACCAAGCCACGCCCACAGAACCGGTAATAAAACATTTTGAATCCCACCACTGATTCCAGGTGTAGCTGAAAAACAACACCTCACCACCTAGGGCCCTAAGTTGCCAACCGGTTGAGTTTTGGGTGTGTGTGTGAAAATGTGCCTTTTCTAGAGCCCCCATTTCCTCCTGACCCTAACTCAGGGGTAGGATTCAAAAATGTCAGCAACCGGTTCTCTGCCTGGTGGCTGGGTGGGCGTAGCCATGGTGGGGGTGGCCTAGCCGGCCTCCTGCATCATGGCGGGGGTGTGTGTGCATTTTTGCCCTCCCCGGGCTCCGGAGGCTTTCCTCGAGCCTCCGGGGGAGCGAAAACGGCCTGCCCCGGGCTCTGGAGGTTGGAAACAAGCCCATTTCTGGACTTCCGGAATTTCCGGGAGGCCCAGAGCCTCCGAGCACACCCCGCACTTACATGGCTTCCAAAACGGTCCACGTGGGGACTCCTGGGTAGGGAGGGGCCAGCCAGTCCTTGCAACTACCAATTTGGCCGACCAGAGGTAAAATTAGCATCCGGTTCACCTGAACCGGTTCGAACCGGCAGAATCCCACTCCTATCCTAACCCTAACTCAGAGGTCTTCAAACTTGGCAACTATAACACTTTGTGGACTTCAATTCCCAGAATTCCTCCTGACCTCCAGTCACGTTTGCTCAGGAATTCTGGGAGTTGAAGTCCACAAAGTCTTAAAGTTGCCAAGTTTGAGGACCCCTGCCCTAACCCCAGAGGTTCCCCCTCCCCTTTCCCAAAGGTGGCTCTAGCAATGAGATGGCTGGTCTAAAATCGGGCTGCCCTATGTGGCCTTCAAGAACCCAGACGGCCACGAGATGGCAGCACAGACCACGCTCCACCAGGGGAGGCCAATGTAGACCCCTGGAACATCACAACTGGGACGTTTGTAGCCGGTTTTTCGTCGAAGTCTACGGACTGGGGAGGGACCTTGGAGGTCTTCTAGTCCAACCCCATGCCTGAGACTTCATACAGGTAGTCCTCGATTTACAACCGAGCCCAAATTTCCGGTGCTTAAGTGAAACATTTGTTCAGTGAGTTTTGCCCCGTTTTACAGCTTTACTTCCCACGGTGGGTTAAGTGTATCACGGCCATTATAAAGTTAGCAACATGGTGGTTAAGTGATTCTGGCTTCCCCACGGACGCTCCTTGCAAGAAGAAGCGATGGAGACCAGGCAATCGTTGTAAACACGAACCAAGGGTTTGAATTCTGATTACGTGGCCACAAAATCGCAGGAGTCGTCAGTGCAACCAATGGTATTTAAGTCTCTCTTTTTTTTCAGTGACAGTTTAACTTTGACCGGTCACTAAATGTAGTGAAAAGTAAAGTCCTACACTTAGGCAAGAAAAACCAAAAGTACAGACATATAGACTGGGTGAAACCAGATTTCTTCATAACAGGAACTGGGAGAGGGATCTTGGAGTCTTAGTGAACAACCAGCTAAATAGGAGCCAGCCGTGTGCAGCAGCAGCCAAAAAAGCCAATGCAATCCTAAGTTGCATTAACAAAGAGATACAATCAAGATCAAGGAAGGTACTAATAGCACTCTATAAAGCCTTAGTAAGACCACACCTAGAGTACTGCATCCAATTTTGGTCACCACACTATTAAAAAAGATGTGGAGAAAAAGTGAAGAGCAACCAGGATGATGCGGGTTGAAGAACGGTTGCAGGAACTGGGCCTGGCTAGTCTAGTGAAGAGAAGGACCAGGGGAGACAGGACAGCATCTTCCAATATTTGAGGGGCTGCCACAGGGAGGAAGGGGTCAAGTTATTTTCTAAAGCACCTGAAGGCCAGACAAGGAATAATGGATGGAAACTGAACAAGGAGAGATTCAACTTGGAAATAAGGAGAAATTTTCTGACAGTGAGAACAATCAACCCGTGGAACAGAAGTTGCCTTCAGAAGTTGTGGGAGCTTCATCCCTGGAGGCCTTCAAGAAGAGACTGGACTGCCATCTGTCAGAAATGGTGTAGGGCCTCCCGCTTGGGCAGGGGGTTGGACTAGATGACTATAAGGTCCCTTCCAACTCCGATTATCTGATCTAAATGATCTGTTGTAAATCGAGGACTACCTCTACTGTACTATTTCCCTTCGGAGGGGTTGCAGGACGAATGTTGGATGGCAAAGCTTGGATTGACATTGGAAGGGTGCAGCTCGGAGCCCCAGCCTCTGAGTCAGCAGAGCCTTGAGCTGGTGCCAGCCTCTCCCAGGCTGGGCAAAGGAAAAAATAAAATAAAATTTGCATTCTTTTTCTCTCCGTCGGAAAAAAATAGGCGTTCCCTGGCTCCAATCACGGGCATGGGGGCAAAACACGGCCTCTCCTCTCCCCCTCCGTTGGCCTGGAAAAAGGAGGTGGAGTGGGTAGAGCAACGCTTAGATTTTTCCCCCCTTCCGGTTCCTGCAAATGCCTTTGGGCCATATTATTTTTGGTACAGCCCAGAAACATGATTTTCAGCTGATTTCAAGGCCTGGCCTTGGCAGGGTTTGGGCTATTCATGATCTGAAATGCAAAGGGAAACCCTCCAAAATTCCCAGCATTTTAAAAAGCTGCAGCAGCCTTGAATATGTACCAGCGAGAAACCAAAGAGCTTTTCCAAATGCACCAGCCTAACTCAGCTGTATTTCTATCGATCATTTGCAGTTTGTATTCCCTCCACGCTGCCTTTCCAATTCTTCGATTTTCTGGCAAAGTTCCTCTAACCAGTTGCAAGGAATTGATATGTATTCACCATTGGTAAATAGAAGAAATGCTAGTCAAGAAACGTCCAGGGACATTTTGAACTAAGACTAGAGACTTTAGGTATTAGGTACAATAACAGGAAAATATGATAAGGAAACAGAATAGCTAAGGCTGTATTAATTAACAGCGGCAAGAATGATTTTGATCACACAAAATTGGAAAAAAGGATAGTAGGCCACTAGAGGAAGATGTGATAAAGAAGATATTAGGGTGTGCCGAGATGGAAAAGCTGACCAAGGAGACAAAAGATAAGAGAAGAAATGGATTATTACTTGATGTGGAATGCATTGTATGATTGGCTATATAATAGATATAGAGATGAATAGAGAATAGGACAATACGACAAAAGGCAAACGTTGTAGTGCAGTGATAGGCAAACCTTTTTGTTGTGGCAGCCTGCCCCTCTGCGCATGCGTGTTCAACACCCCGCCTTGTTCCCTTACCTGCACTGCGCATGCGTGCGCCTCCCAGCTGGTTTTCGGCCCATTTGGGGCCTTTTTCACCTTACCGGAGGCTCAAGGAAAGCCTCTGCAGCCTCGGGAGGCCGAAAAACGGGCCTACCGGAAGTGCCCGTTTTCAGCCTCTGGAGCCCAGGGGAGGCCAAGCCTCGGGAGGCTGAAAACAGGCCCATTTTGGCACTTACGGTATTTCCGGAAGGCCCATTTTTCGGCCTCCCGAGGCTGTAAAAGCTTCCCTTGAGCCTTTGGGAAAGCGAAAAAGGCCTCAAACGGGCCAAAAATCAGCTGTGAGGCACATGCATGCGCAGTGCAGGCTAGTTTCACTGGGACTCAGGTGCCCACAGAACATGAGTGCCTGGCGGGGGGCGAGGGGGTGTTTCTGCCGTACCTTCCTGGTGAGACTGAAAGGTCCAAATGCACATTTGGGATTAGGAACAGAACCAGAACGTGCCAGCCCCTGTCCTGCAGCTCTGCCCCACATGCATGGAGCGGAAGATGGGAAAAACATAAAAGGGAAACATCCAGGGCTTTCCTGTTCCCTGCTGTCTTGTGTATGTTGGATAGGGAAAAAAACCCCTTTCTGACAGAAAAAGAAAAAAGGAAAGGAAAGGAAAGGAAAGGAAAGGAAAGGAAAGGAAAGGAA
>NW_020769385.1:2095359-2108167 GCF_900518735.1 Pseudonaja textilis
CTTTCTTTCTTTCTTTCTTTCTTTCTTTCTTTCTTTCTTTCTTTCTTCCTTCCTTCCTTCCTTCCCCCCTCCCTCCCTCCCTCCCTCTCTCTCTCTTTCCCCCCCCTCTCCTCTCCTCCCTTCCCTTCTCTTTCCCTCCCTCCCTGCAGTTTCCTTGACAAAATTATTGGAAGTGGTTTACTGGCATTTTTTTCCGTGCAGAGGGAGGGAGAGGGAAAGGGGGGGGGAATTGGTCCAAAGTCACCCAGCTGTTTTTTACAGGAGGACTTGAACCCATGACCCACCCACACACACACACACACACACACACAGAGTTTCTCTTGGTGCCCCATCCACATTGCACCAACCTAACCAAATTGTTTGACTTCACCCAACGTGCTAAGCTACCCTGGTCTGCGTTGTGCCCCCGGACCCCAGAAGGAATTGCGGGGGTCACACCAAGGCAGCTGTTTGATTGGTAACTGTAACTTGATTAAAGCCCATTAATTGGATTCCTGGGCTACACAGTTAAGTCTGAACCAGATTAAAGGAAGCGCACTTGCTACGCTCCCAGAACACATATCGCTTTTCAAATGGAAGCACATTACGGCTTCAAGTGGGCGGGTGCTCATTAGGGTTTCCAGTGAGTAAAGCAAATCCAGGCTTTGGATCCCCCGGATCCTCACGGCACAAAGTGAACTTCGCGCACGTTTTTCGAGGTATTTCAAGCAGGGTGTGCGATGGAGGCGGGGTGGGATTTTATCGGTTCGGACCAGTTCTATAGAACCGGTGGTTACCATCCTGCACTGTTTGGAGAACCGGCAAATCACGCCACTGGCTGGCCCCGCCCTTCCCTGCTCGCCCCTCCCCTCCCTGCCCAGTCACTCCTTATCTCGCATGCGCGCCATCCAACTTGCCTGCGTCGTGCAAGCAAATGTTATGTGACAGACTCAGGCAGCAGATTGCAGAAAGGTAGATCTCTGAGTGAATCTGTGCTTCCACAAGCAACTCAATCGGCCTGCCTGCTTTGCCTGACTTTGGGTAAAAGCTGTTCTTTTTTTAAATAAAAAATTCAATGTTTACAGAAATATTTATGTTTATGTACAAGCCACGCCCAGCCAGTCACGTGACCGCCAAGCCACACCCACAAATTAGGCCACACCCACAGAACCGGTTGTTAAGAAATTTGAATCCCCACCCCTGGATGCAGGCTGTGCTAAACAGGCAAAGCTTCAATCCCACCATCACAGCTGTCCACATCATCACCATCATTATTACTATTATTACTATTATTATTATGGCAAAAAAATCTCCTTAAAGTTGCCCCTTGACTCTGCAGAGCGACCTTCGTGGGCCAGGCTGCCTCAGTCCAAAGACTTTCAGTGGGCAAATGCGCTGCTGCCATTTCTCCTCGCTGCTATTAACAAGTGTAAAGTCTTAAATGTTGCTTAATTAATTTGGTTTTAATCGGCTACTGGAACGGGAGCACAAGCAGCCCATAGCTGGTGCATTTCAACAAGGGAGGTTGCCTGAGTGGCGAAGACCTCCCTTCCCATTGGCCATAGAACTGGGGATCGAGGGAAGAACCGGGGATAGCGACAACCCTTAAGGTCTTAGGGACCGCTTCACGGGGCGTTTACGGCCCTCTCTAAGCGGTTCACAGAGTCGGCCTCTTGCCCCCAACCATCTGGGTCCTCATTTGACCCACCTCGGAAGGAAGGAAGGCTGAGTCAAGCTTGAGATGGTCGGGATCGAACTCCTGGCAGTGGGCAGTCAGCCTGCAATATTGCATTCTAACCACGGGGAGGGAGGGAAGGCGGAAGGAAGATCCGACAGCAGAAAGGGGTTGTGTGGATTGTGTGAATGGAAGGAGGGAGGGAGGGAGGGAGGGAAGGAAGGAAGGAAGGAAGGAAGGAAGGAAGGAAGGAAGGAAGGAAGATCCAACACCAGAAAGGGGTTGTGTGGATTGTGTGAATGGAAGGAAGGAGGGAGGGAGGGAGGGAAGGAAGGAAGGAAGGAAGGAAGGAAGGAAGGAAGGAAGGAAGGAAGGAAGGAAGGAAGGAAGGAAGGAAGGAAGGAAGGAAGATCCGACACTAGAAAGGGGTTGTGTAGATTGTGTGAATGGAAGGAGGGAGGGAGGGAGGGAAGGAAGGAAGGAAGGAAGAACTAACACCAGAAAGGGGTTGTGTGGATTGTGTGAATGGAAGGAAAGAAGGATGGATGGACAGACGAATGGAAGGAATAAAGTAGAAAGGAGAAGGAAGGAGTTGTATTTTGTTTTAGCGAGATGGGATAAGATACAGAATAATAAAGATAATAGAAGTGAGAGTGACAGATGAATCCATGGATGGATGGAGTGACAAATTAATAGACAGATTAGAGAGAGAGAGAGAGTCGGAGAGATAGATGGATGGATGGATGGACGGATAATTAGCAGTTATATTATCTGACTGCAGAGCACTGATTGATGAAGTTAGAATTATGGGAGGGGCAGGAAGGTCCAACGGTTTGATTTCAGCCTCTCAAACAACCCTGGAAACAAAACGAGAGGAACAACAAAACCCACTTTAGGAGAAAGTTTTGGGAGAACGAAAGGCTGGGCCCGTGTCCCATTGGAGGAGCAGCCCAGGTGAAGTGAGGGGCTTGGCTGAGGGCCCGTGGGCGCACCTTCGTTCCCCAAGTCTGTCTTGGCTCAACTCAAGAGTCACGACTCTTACCGTAAGGAGACACCAGCCTGTTCCCAGGCGTGCGTGAGGGTGGGTGGGCGGAGATGGTGTAAGCCCCATTCAAGACCCTGAGATGTTGGGCTTGAGTGTCGTTGAGTCAACAGGGCGTCCCGGCTGCCTGCCCGACAAGAGGACTGTTTGCTTAAGCACTCGGACTGGTATTCCTCGGCCTCTGCCAGCTGGCTGGGCCCCGGGGGTTGAGTCAGCCACGTTAGCTGGGTGGCCAACCCTTCGGGAAAGTGGCCCTCTTGAAGGCGACTGACCTTCCTCGGGGCCGTATTTGTTTTAGCGTGGCGTTGCGCATTGTGTGTTGACTCGGAACAGAAGGACCGGGAGGGTTAGATGAATTGTTATCAAATCAACGAAGTAAATTATAGCCGTCTCGCAAAATATGAACCAATAAAATGATTGTCAAACGATCGATTAATAATGATACCAGGGTATTCAATTTCCGATTGATAATATGAGCCATTATGCCACGTAACTGTTAATTGAAGGACTATGAAATGGATGCACACGAAAAATTGGTAAACCAACCGACACGCTGCTTGTATACTTATGGAAGAAAGTTTGATGATTTTTATGGTTTGTTTGTTTATGCTTGTTTAAAAACATATTTTATTTTATGTTTAAAAACCAATAAAATATACCAAAAAAAGGGGAAAAAAAGAACAGAATAACCAGAGTTGGAAGGCACCCTTGAGATCTTCTAGTCTACCCCCCTACTCAGGCGGGAGACCCTATCGCGTTTCAGACAAAACCTATCCAGAGATTGGTTCCCCACAGCCCCCACTTCCTGTCCTTCAGGCCTGAAAAGCCCCAGCGAAAGCCCGTTGGATCTGTTGGTGCTGGTTCGATCCCTCCCTTGGCCCCCAAACGCTTAAAAGATAACACTGAATCTGATTATTACAGAATTTGGGAGAAGTTTTACCACTGGTTTAAAAAAAGAAAGAAGTAAATCTAGCAAAGATGATTAATATTTATGTACATCTGTAAATTTGAGTTTTTTTGTTATGTATGCACCACATTCATTGTTTTTAATGTTTTTTTTCTGTTTGTTGTTAATATATTATTTTTTTTTTAAAAAGAAGAGACTGGACTGCCATTTATCAGAAATGGTGTAGGGTCTCCTGCTTGGGTGGGTGTGGGGTTGGACTGGATGACCTACAAGGTCCCTTTCCATTCTGTAATTTCATCAGTGGAACGACTTGACTCTGGAAGTTGTGGGGGGCTCCAACACCAGAGAAGAAGAAGAGATTGGACTGTGGTTTGTATGGAATGGTAGAGAGTCTCCTGCCTGTGCAGAGGGGGTTGGACTAGAAGATCTCAAAGGGTCCCTTCCGACTCTGTTATTCTCCCGCCAAGTTAAGAAGGTTGAATTGGACACCGAGAAGGAAGCCTAAAGGTGATGCAGCCCACCCTCCAGCAAGCGTTTGGGGGCCAAGGGAGGGATCGAACCAGCACCAACAGATCCAACGGGCTTTCGCTGGTGTTTTTCGGGCCTGAACAGCAGGAGTGTGTGTGTGGGGGGGAACCAATCTCTGGATAGGACCTGCCCCTGGGGTCATTTCCTGTTTGGAGTGACCCACCTTCAAACAGTTGGCGCCTTTAATCTTCAGCGAAGAGAGGAAAAGTCAACAAGATTGCGTTCCTCGCTGGCGCCACCGGGAACCCGCTTCTTCCCAAGTGCTTTCGAGCAAGCAAGCAAAAAGTTGTATTGGTGGGGGGGGGGGAGGAACTGGGGAGGGGAGGAAAGGAGAGCTGTCAATAAGGACAGTCAATATTGGAGAAAGCCCTTGAGGAGCTGAACTGCATGAGCTCACAGCATTCTTGAAGACCGGGATGGGACGTCCTGTACAATTCGGAGAAGCGGACTAACACAATGCAGAAGGACGCCCTTTGAAAGGGACCTTGGAGATCTTCTAGTCCCGCCTCTTCTGCTCCTGCAGAGGAGACCCCCTGAAACAGGAGACGAGGAGTAAGGAAAAGAAGGACTCGGGGGGTGACGATCGTAGCCGTGCTCCGGTATTTGAGGGGCTGCCCCAAAGAAGAGGGAGTCAAGCTATTCTCCAAAGCACATGAAAACAAGACGATGGAAGCACCGGAGGGACACTAATCAAGGAGAGAAGCAACTCAGAACTAAGGAGGAATTTCCTGTCAGTGAGAGAACAATTAATCAAGGGCCTCTAGAAGTTGTGGCTGTTCCATCCCTGGAGGTTTTTAAGAAGAGAACGGACAGCCCTTTGTCTGGAATGGTATTGCGCAGGGGGTTGGACTAGATGACCCCCAAGGTCCCTTTCAACTCTGTTACCCTGCTACTACACCATTTCAGACAAATGGTTGTCCCATCTCCAATCTTGAAAGCCTCCAGCGATGAAGCACCCACAACTTCTGGTGGCAAAGCTGTTCCACTGATTAATTGTCCTCACCGTTAGGAAGTTTCTCCTTAATTCCAGGTTGCTTTCTGTCCTGGATTATTTATTTATTATTTTATTTTATGTATTTTGTCAAAAGCTTACAAGACAACAGAAACAAGGGTAAACCTAAGTTTAACAAGAAATAGGAACGGATAATTGGGGACCATAGGACAGGGACGGTAGGCACGATGGTGCGCTTATGCACGCCCCTTGCAGACCTCTTAGGAATGGGGTGAGGTCAATAGAGGTTAGTTGGAGGGTAAAGGAGTGGGAGTTTGAGCAGGTGACAACAGAATCAGGTAATGAGTTCAGGACATTGACCGCTCTGTTGCTGAAATCGTACTTCCTGCAATTGAGTTTGGAGTGGTTTACATTAAGTTTATATTTGTTGTGTGCTCTGTCAAGATTAATTTTCATCCGTTGCTTTCTGTCTTCCCTTCTGGTGTTTTGGAGAATAGGTTGACCCTTTCTTCTACTGTGACATCCCTTTAAATACAAGTGGTCCTCTCTAGTTGAGTGAGTTTTGCCCCATTTTATAACCTTTCTTGTCCCAGTCGTTAAACGAAACACCACAATTATCACACTAGCAACAGGGTTATTAAGTCAATCTGGCTTTCCCATTGCTTGTCAGACGTTGTAAAAAGTTGTTTTATAGGCTGGATTGTTTAACCAAATCTAGAAACTACATTTCCCACAACACACCATACACTTAATTAGTTTTAAATCTGTTCTTTCATTTGTGTGGTTATTCAGGAAGGGAGGCCTTAACGTAACTATGTAGGTAAGCTACCTTTTGCAAAAGTGAGAACATATGCAAATTCAATACGAAAGTTAAAAACATGTTTTTGTGTGAAGCACGGAAAAGGGGATATCTGGAAAAAAATACACTATTTTTATCTTTAACACCTATTAGAGCAAACTTCCTTTCAGGCCCCTTGTGAATATATTTGCGTCTTTTATTAATATTTCCTCTGGTGTGTGGGTGTGTGCGTGTTTAACCAGCATTGTCACAAAGAAACTATGTTAGTCTGTTGGCAACAAAAAGTAAGAATGCTTTGAAAAAGTCACAATCAGGTAGATTTACAACATAGATAAGATCCTCGCAAGGAAGAATAGAAACTTGTCTGAGGTAAATGAGCAGAAATTGAACACCCCCTGACAGAAAATGTGTTTTTTAGGTGATCTGAAGAAGTTTATTGATAACGGCAAGCTAGCAAGTCATTCATAACGGAGAAAAGAGAGTGGTTTTATGCGGATGCTGGGAAAAATTCTGGTGGTTTTAAACACACGTTAAAAATAAACCATTGAGGAAGAAAAAGAAATTGCAGTGAATGTTTTTTGGAAAGGACATACCTGCCAACAAATATATTGGGAAATTGTATACTCTTCATACTGTCTTATTTCAACATATAAAGCCACAGATTTCCTTATAGATTTCACTTCAGTGCTACAGTGTCTTATAAGTTTAAGGAAGGGCTGCCCCAAATCCGGGTAAATTACCCAAAATTAGATTAAAAAGTGTTTTGGCTTTTTCTCCCTTTGGGCTCAAAGGTTTGCTGGATGCTCTGCAGTGGATAAGAAGATGCTTTCCTCTTTGAAAGACATTGCGAAGACCAGACTCCTCTCTAGAGCACAAAAAATCTCCACAGACCGTTCTCATCCGGGATATTCATATTTCGAACAGTTACCTTCAGGGAGGAGTTATAGGCGTCTTAAAATGAGGACTAACAGACTGTGAAACAGTTTCTTTTCCAAGGCAATTGTCTTGAATCAAACAGTGCATTTGTGATTTAATCCTATATTATTATTATCATTATTATTGTTGTTGTTGTTATTATTTTAATTTTTAAATACTCTGTAGTGTGATTGTGATGTGGTGTTTGCAGCACTGTGCTGGAGTAGCTTTCAAATGTCCTTGTATTCGTGGAATGCAGTGACGCTAAAGGTATTTTAACCGGGCTCAAACCCATTGCTCGGTCACCGCAGAGAAATTGTAAACTGACCCCATCACTGGAAGTGTTCAAGAGGTTGGACCACCAATGAAAAAGGATCTCTTCCTTGAGCTGGGGGTGGGGGAGGGGTTGGACTAGAAGACCTCCCGGGGACCCTGGTCTCTCCCAACCCTATTATTCTATGTTCTAATTTGCATTTTTGGGTATGAAAGGCTTCCTGATAAGGTGGAAAACAGATCGGGAAGCCCTGCTTTCATACTTAAGCAATCTTTTCAGCCTGCAGAGTTAAAGTCATGCAGATGGGTGTTTTGTCTTTGCAAAGGGGGCCAAGCCCTTTCCACCACCACCCCGCCCCATTGTAGTAACTTGGCACTTGAAAGTTGAGGATTAGGGCCATTTCCAGACCCCAGAAGCCTGAGGGCCAGGATCAGCCTGGGTTACCCCCACCCCCCCTTGGCTGAGGTGGTTAGCCTCCAGCTCAGTTCTTTGCCCCTAGGCAAAAAGGCCGCACATTTGGATTCCTTCCTAAAAGCAGCAGCTTTTCTCAAGCTCATGAATTTTTAAACCGGGTGGACTTCAACACCCCCCCCCGCCCACCCCAGAATTCCCCACGCACCCTTGGCTGAGCCCCCAAACCAGGATTTGCACCCCCACAGAAGCCAGCCGCTGCCCCCAGCTGAACCTGGGGTGCCCACATTGCAAGCCCTGGTCCAAAAGGGCCCAGCGGAGATTCTACTACCTGAGACTTCTCAGGAAACAACAACTGAATGAAAAACTGCTGGTGACCTTTTACTGCTGCACCGTAGAGAGTATTTTAACTCGCTGCAACCTGTCTGGTTTGCCAATTTGCACCGCGGCAGATAGGAAAGCGCTCCAGAGGGTGAACATCATTGCAGAGAAGATCATGGGTTGCCCTCTCCCCTCTTTGGAAGAGCTTTAGAGCTCCCGCTGCCTTAAGAAAGTTCAAAACATCCTCAAAGATCCATCTCATCCTGGGCACCCCCCCCTTTTTTTTTGAACTATTACCATCTGGCAAACGGTACAGGACAATAATAAAAACAAGGACAAACAGGCTGAAAAACAGCTTCTATCCCAGGGCAGTAGCTCTCTTGAATTCTGCTCTATAGTGCAATATTAATGCCATATCAGGGGTTTTCAATTCAATGCATAGAATGAGAAGGAGGTGTGTTTATGTTTTATTTTTATTTTTTTAACGTATAATGCATACTGAAGATTTAATTTCATTGCACGAGGGGATCCGATCCAGTTGACCCGCAGCGCTTTTCCTCCATCCCAAAAGCTGGAAGACTTTCAAGACTGAGGCTCCTTGAAAAGGCTCGAATGCTCAGCTAGAACCATGCAATGGCCTATGGAACTCCCTGCCACATGAAGTTCAATTGGCCTCCCTCATTTTAGCCTCCTGTAACACCGCACAAAGTCTTAGCTTTCCACCCCCACAAAAAAATTCTACCAAGAAGAGTAGATTGAGTCAGATTCGAAACCAGGTTATTTGCGGTTTCTAATCGTCTTGTCGGCTTCGTTTGGTCATTTTGATATGATTTGATTTGTCTTTTGAGTTTGGGAGCTGTCCAGCTGGGGTTGGAAAGACCGGCACAGGTATATAAATAATAATAAATCTATATAGTATTAGCATTAGTATTTCATATATTATTAGTATTATTAACATGCTCTGATGCTAAGGAGTTCTACCCCCCTCCCCACCTGAAAAGAAATCTGTTCCAAATGCAAAACACAAGCAGAGGAGAGGAGTTTCAATTTCAGTTTCACAGCACCAAGCAGCTTTAGTACAGAACAGTTGAGCTAAGCCACGCCCAGGCTCCTTGCTGTCTCCTTGCTCACACGGCAAATACTCTTTCCGTTTCCAAACAGCCCTCAGCTCTCTCACACACCGACAGGACACTCACCAGATGAATACCGATGGAGGCTGGTAGGCCGAGGCAGAATTTCCCCCCCCCTGCCCCGCTTATTTTCCTCCCCCAAAACTAAGCCCCACCACATAGTTTCGTAGCGAAGCGCACGGGTATCGAGCCAGTAATAAAATAAAATAAAATAAAATAAAAAGTTCTTGTCCCGGAGTGGCTGGGCTCCGTCGCGCTCCTGGGATGGAGCAAGTCATCGAGCCCTGTCCCGTGGGACAGACTACCAGGGTTTGCCAAAGAGAAAGTCGCTTTCGGGCGTTTCGAGGCCCGGCTGGGAATCGGCAGTGGAGCTGGAACTGGGGGACAGGTGTTGTAGGAGGAGCTTCTCTTCCATGGATGCCTGGTGGAACGGGTAGCCCCCGGGGTGGGCCACGGTGCTACTGTCACACGGCGGGGGTGCCTCCTGCTGCAAGCTCACCTTAACCTCCGTCGGCTGCCCCCGCAGCTTCTTCAGCTTGTAGCGGTGGTTCTGGAACCAGATCTTCACCTGGTTGGGAGTGAGGCGGGTCACGGTGGCCAGGTGTTCTCGTTCCGGGGCCGTCAGGTATTTCTGCATCTCAAACCTCTTCTCCAGCTCCTGGACTTGATTTCGGGAGAAAAGCACTCGGCGTTTGCGCTTGGAGGGGTTTCCCGCAGAGAAGGGGGGCTGTTTGGCCAGCTCTCCAAAGTAGCCCATACAGTCTGCTCCGGACATGCTGAAGGCAGGGGTGCCCATAAACCTGCAGACTGGGGGAGGGAGGAAAAATAGGCAAGAAAAACCCAAAGTACAGACATACAGACTGGGTGAAACCAGGCTCAATAGCAGTAACTGGGAGAGGGTTGGACTAGATGACCTACAAGGTCCCTTCCAACTCTGAATAGCTGTTATCTGTAACCAGGGATAACTCCTCAGGGAAAGCTCAGATCCGAAAATGAAGTGGGTTTTCTACATTTTCCACCCTGGGTCAAAAAAGGATCTTATTTGGCCGAATTGAGTTCTACCCACCATTTTGAGATATGCTTTGGGCTAACTCCTCAGGGAAAGCTCGGATCCAAACGTGAAGTGGTTTTTCAGCGTTTCCCACCCTGGGGAACATGAATATTCATCTCTTTTCGAAATCTGAGCTCTGTGTCAAAGGATCTTGGAGTCTTAGTGGACAACCAGCTAAATAGGAGCCAGCCGTGTGCAGCAGCAGCCAAAAAAGCCAATGCAGTCCTAAATTGCATTAACAGAGGGATACAATCGAGATCAAGGGAGGTACTAATAGCACTCTATAAAGCCTTAGTAAGGCCACACCTAGAGTACTGTATCCAGTTTGGGTCACCACACTATTAAAAAAGATGTTGAGACTCTAGAAAAAGTGCAGAGAAGAGCAACCAAGATGATGAGGGGACTGGAGGCTAAAACATACGATGAACGGTTGCAGGAACCGGGCCTGGCTAGTCTAGGGAAGAGAAGGACCAGGGGAGACAGGAGAGCATCTTCCAATATTTGAGAGGCTGCCCCAAAGAGGAGGAGGAAGGGGTCAAGCTATTCTCCAAGGCACCTGAAGGCCAGACAAGGAATAATGGATGGAAACTGATCAAGGAGAGATTCAACCTGGAAATAAGGAGGAATTTTCTGACAGAACAATCAACCCATGGAACAGAAGTTGCCTTCGGAAGTTATGGGAGCTTCATCACTTGAGACCTTCAAGAAGAGACTGGACTGCCATTTGTCAGAAATGGTGTAGGGTCTTCTGCATGGGCGGGGGTGGGGGGTTGGACTAGATGACCTACAAGTTCCCTTCCAACTCTGTTAATCTGTTAAAGGGGAAGGGTGAGACATTCTCAGAGTTAATTTATCCAGGTTCTGGATTCTTGGGAACGCAGGTAATTTTTGACTTATGGCCAGAACAGAACCCAAGATTTTGGTGGCTAACTAAGCAAGACGGCGGTTGGGAGCTTCGTCCCACCTGGTGACCTTCCTTGCCATCGTTGTTAAGTGAAGCACTGCAGGGGTTACGGGAATCGTGCAGGCATTAAGGGGATCTGGCTTTCCCCCCCACTGGCACTGCTTGTCAAAAGCTGACTGGGAAGTTTACAAACACACGACCTCAGGACAATGCCACGCTCATAAATACATGCCAGTTGCTAAATGCCCAAATTTTTATTTTGTGGCTGTGAGGATGGTGCAAAGAATCCAACTCTCTCTCTCTCTCTCTCTCTCTCTCTCTCTGTGTGTGTGTGTGTGTGTGTGTGTGTGACTTGTATATAAGGAGAGCAAACCCACTCCTTTCTGGCACTGATGATGTTCCCTAGCTGGGTCATGAAAGGTCTGCAAGAGAACCACAAACCTCAGACAGCACCAAGGACCCCTCTTTCTCCTTCTCTTTGCAGATTGCACTCTGTTCTAGCACTGGGGATGTTACCCAGCTGAGTAAATGTCCACAAGAAACAAGAATCCCAGCCCTCCTCTTCCTCTTTCTCCTCCTCCTCTCTGCAAATCCCATTCCCTTCTGGCACTGATGACATTACCTAGTTGGCTAATGAAACGTCTGCAAGAAAACCACCAAGCTCAGAGAGTACAAAAGGCCCCATAGTTCTCCTCCTCCTCCTCCTCCTCCCCCCAAGACGAATAAACAAAAAACATATATGTTTCTAATCAATTAGACGGTGTGTTCTTTTCTCAAAAACAATTTTTCTAATTATCATTTCCTGTTTCTGGTAAATACTCTTAATCTAACCACTTTATTTTTTCCATTCCTTATCTTTTTATTCCCTATATTTTTATCCTTAATCCAATTGTACCATTTTTCCCAAACTGTACTATATTTTGAGTCGACCTCATCCTTTAACGTTTGGGTAAGGACGTCCATTTCGACACAGTCAAGGACCTTCTGGATTATCAAATTGTTTGTTGGCGTTTGGTTACCCTTCCAGCATTGTGCTAACGTGATTCTTGCTGCAGTAATTATATGAAGAATTAGACATTTCATTTCTTTTGCGTGAACACCTTTTATCATCCCCAATAAAAAGATTTCGACCTTACATTCTAATTGAATATTTGTAATTTCTTTTATCCAAATTCTGATTTTTTCCCCCCCAAGTATTTTTTTTACTTTTTGGGCAAAGCCACCAAACGTGGAAGAAGGTACCCCTCACTTGCTTTCATTTCCAATAAAGCGGACTTAGTTGACCCCTTTTCTATGTAGCTCTGTGATCCAACCCTCCCTCTTGCCTGGTATCTTCCAGATGAATAAGATTACAACTGGCCACTCCTGAGAACAGCTGGTTCCTTCGGGTAAAACATGCCGGACATATAATTTTGTTTTGTAAATAACTATTTAACTTTGCTCTGGAGCAAATATTTGGAGCCCCACCAGGTCAGAGGAGGGTCTCATAACACCCTGAGTGCGTTGACACATCTCATCTCGCTGTGGCCCGAAACTATAGTTTACAAGCCATCTTGGCTGCATTTATACAAACAGACACAATCAAGATCAAAGAAGGCTGAGAATCAAGGATCATGTTTGGCTGAAAGAAATGACTGATGTGCTGGGGCTTAAAGGCTGGGGCTTTTAAATAAATAACCTGTTAGTTTGAAATGAAATAGCCAAGTTCCTTTTGATTTAATAAAGGAGAATATTTGTAGCTCGGGATTGAAATGAGAGGTCCTTGGTGATGTGGGGTCTGGAGAGGAGGAGGAGGAGGAAGAAGAGGAGAGGAAGAAGAAGGAGAAGGAGGAGGAAGAGAAGAAGAAGGAGAAGGAGAAGGAGAAGGAGAAGGAGAAGAAGAAGAAGAAGAAGAAGAAGAAGAAGAAGAAGAAGAAGAAG
>NW_020769385.1:2128747-2141135 GCF_900518735.1 Pseudonaja textilis
CAACACTTAATAATAGTCAAAGGGTACAATAAGCAATCAAATCATACTAGGAAACAGTCGATATAAATCATAAGGATACAAGCGACAAAGTTATAGTCATACAGTCACCAGTGGGAGGAGATGGGTGATAAGGAGTGATGAGAAGATGAACAGTAATAGTAGTGCAGACTTTGTAAATAGTTGAACAGCGTTGAGGGAATTATTTGTTTAGCAGAGTGATGGCATTCGGGGAAAAACTGTCCTTGTGTATCTAGTTGTTCTGGTGTGCAGGGCTCTATAGCGTCGTTTTGAGGGAAGGAGTTGAAACAATTTATGTCCGGGATGTGAGGGGTCTGTAGATATTTTCACAGCCCTTTTTTTTGACTTTTGCAGTATACAGGTCCTCAACTGAAGGCAGGTGGGTAATCATTGTTTTTTTCTGCAGTCCTAATTATCCTCTGAAGTCTGTGTCTGTCCTGTTGGGTTGCAGAACCAAGCCAGACAGTTATAGAGGTGCGGAGGACAGACTCCATCATTCCTCTGTAGAACTGGACCAGCAGCTCCTTTTATTCCCTTTTAACAGCTATTTGCATGTTCGCCTAGCTTCCGCGGGCGGAGAAAGGAAGAAAATGGGGGGAGCGTTATTTTTTTAAATTTATATATTTTTATTTTTTTAAACCCTCCCTGCTCAGATCTGCGTCTGTCACGTGACTCTGGTCGCCGCTAGGCTCGTGTGTCGAGGGGCGGGCGGGGGGGGGGGGAAATATTGCTCTGATAGACGTAAATAAATAAGAAATAAAATCTAATATCGACGGGGCAATTTTTTGCCAGCGGGGGTTAAAGCTGATTTCAAACCCGGGGGGAATTCCAGAAGGAAAGCGACAACAGAAAGAGATTTATATATTTTTTTTAAACTTCCCCTTTCCTTCCTCCCCCCCCCCTGCGCGTTGGTATCGTCCGAACGCCGGGTTTTAAAAAGAACCCCTGGGCAACACAACATTCCAAATCAGAACCTTGGAGGTGCGAACGTTCTCTCGCCCCTTTGCGAGGCGGTGCGCGCGCAGCCATGGCGGTCAAGATCAAGGTGGTTTATTGGTAAGGAAATTCCCGGGGGATTCCCGTGGGGCGGGGGCGCCTCTGCTGCAGCCTTTTGGGGAAGGGGCTGCCAGCCGGGCGGGGCCGGCAGTGCCGTTTGCCTCCTTGCGGGATCTTTGGGGGGGGAAGGGTTTCCTCCCCCTCCCCCCGCATTAATACAGAATAACAAGAGTTGGAGGGGACCTTGGAGATCTTCTAGTCCAACCCCACTGCTGAAGCAGGACACCCTATATGATTCGACACAAGGGGCTCGCTTCCTAGGGCGGTTTACGGGTTTAATGGGTGGCGTTTTATAGCCGTGGGAATCTTGCTGCCTTTTTTTATTCATTTATTCCCGTGCAAATTTCTTTTTTCTTTTTAAATGAATGGGAAAAGGGGGGGCTCCGGATTGCGGGGAAAGGTTGCTGTTGCCTGGGGAAATGAATAACGCAGCCTGGGGGGCAAAGCAAGCTGCCTCCTTCGGTCCCACCGCAGGCGACAATAAGGAGCGCGCATCGAGCCAGGCACGGCGGCTGGGTTAGGCCGTTGGAGCAACCACCTGCCGGGAATTTCGGAATTTTCAAACCTTTTATTGTCGGAGGACAACCGGTGTACAATGAGATTGGGCTGAGCCTCCCTTCGTGCACCCCCCCCCCAAAAAACCCCCCACAATACAACTCACAGTGAGAGACAGAAAACCCCTAACCCAGTAGATCCTTACTAACAAACACACAATTCTATTGTATCATATGAACTTATTGCACGCTGTGTTGTTGTAAAGCTGGGCTATCCAAACGGGGCAACTTTTAAGGCTTGTGGACTTCAACTCCCAGAATTCCCCAGCCAGCCATGCATGAAGACCCTCTTGTAAAGTTATTTTCCATTCAGGAGTCCGACAGCCCACGGATTTATTTATTTATTTATTTATTTTAAAAGCCTGTTTGTGTGGCTGCTGCCGGTGCTTCCATACCTCCTTCCGGATGATATGAGAGTAAAGAGGGGACGGGGTGGCAAGTCCCTGGATTGGTATCATGAAAAAAAAAAAAAAAGGATCTGTGAGATTTGGGCTGAGCTGGTGAGGAGTGAAATCTTTCATTTTCTTGAACGTGAGATTTGCAAAAAAAAAAAAAAAAAATTGGCTTGTGTACATGCTGTAGAGCAGTGGCCCCCAACCTTTTTTGTGCCACGGCCCGGTACCGGCATCAGCACGCATGACAAGGCAAGGCGAGCCGAGCGACCGGCCAGCCACCTTCAACTCCTCCTTTGTACCTTTGTCAATGGGCTTCACTTCGGGACGGCTTTGGGACGGTCGCTCGGCTCGCCTTGCCTTGGGTGCTGAAAGAATCCTCGTGCCTTAGTTTCATTCAAAGTTGCCCCCCCTTCAATGAAACTAAGGCGCGAGGATTCCTTCAGGACCCAAACGCCGCTTTCCAACCGGAAAAGCTCACCCAGAAGCACTTTCTCATCAAACAAGATGTCACCCAGTAAACCGGCGCCCCGGTAGGAAATGTTCCATGGCCCAGGACCGGTCCACGGCCCGGTGGTTGGGGACCCCTGCTGTAGAGTGCTTTTGGGGGTGGAGGGGGGTGATTTTTAAACCATGGCGCATTGAGGCTGCCTTTTGGGGGATGGAAATGCATTAGGAGTCACTCAGCGAGACGGGTCGAGTCAGGGTTCCGGAGATTGCCCTAATTAAACCATGAGCCTCGGGCCAAGCTTCAAAAAATTTATTAGGAGCAACCTGTCGGCACTGACCTAAACGAAGCCAGCTCTGGAATATGTAATATACAGTCCCCTGTGCCCCCCTCCCTTCCGGGTATGTCATAAATCAGATTCTCCAATGAAGCAGGTGTTCACAGGCTGGGTGTCATCAATCACATTCTCCAGTGAAGGATTTTCCCGGGCAGAAGATCCGGTAGCCTAGCTACAATCTTTGTAAGATAAGGGTGGAATGCACTTCTGGTTTGAAACTGCTGTACTGCTCCTTCAGATTCCCCCTCCCCTGTTCACAACAACTCAAAAACAGTTGACAGGTGGTCTCTTGACTAGGATAAAGAAATAAAATTAAAAATGCCTATGGGTATTTAGGGCTAGGCTTGGACTGTGTACAGACAGTCCTCGACTTAATGACTGCAAGGGAGCCCAGAATTTCTGTCATTAAGAGAGACATTTGTTAGGTGAGTTTTGCCACATTTTATGACCTTTCTTGCCACTCGTTGCTAAGTGAATCACTGCAGTTGATAAGTTAGTAATCTGGTTTCTGGATTTGTCATTATAGGGATCTGATTATGCATAATAGAGAATTATGATGATGAGGCAGCTTCCTGTGCTGTCAAATGGGAAGTAATGTGAATTTTTCCTTTTGTTTTGCTTCTAGTGGAGCCTGAGGCTACAAACCCAAGGTAGGTCAATTGTTTTTAATTGTGAGCTGCCTTGTCGTGTGTACGAAATGGGCATCTATGTGCATAAAATACAATAAATTTATTCACTTAGCAAAGATACTGTGTGACTGATTGAAGAGCCCAGATAAGTGACTTGTCACATCTGGGAGTTCTATCTATCTTTTAATATGCATGTTTCAAATGAGCTTTAATTTCTCTGATAAAACGTTTAGCTGTGATGGACTGGCAATTGAAAAAATGACGGGAGACGCAGGGAAGACGTCTGAGCAACTGCCAGCCCCGAGAGCCCTCGAGTAGCAGTATTTATTAAGAAAATGCAAATACAAAATCAAAACAATGACTTCAACATTAGCTCAGCAACATTATCTAGCTAGGCCTCAGCGAAGGTGATAAATTTCCCGTGAGAAAGCAGGGCATCAAAGGTCCCATGGGAATGGCTCAGATAGGTACTGTGAACTCCCACACACATTCCTGGCCTCTGAGCTTTGCAGATAACAGGATCAAACTCTCATCATAAAGACACTACTGCCCTCATGAGGAGCGTTTGTGATACCCCCAGATCTTACAAAGCTGTACAAGAACTTGCAGAATATGATGGATATATTACCACATTTAGCTTTGATTTTTCTGAACTTTACAATTTTCTCCTTTTTTATCTCTTGTAGTTTCAACAGCTCAAGAAGGAACTCGAAAAAGAGTTTCCGGGCAAGCTGGAAATTGTGAGTCTTTCCAGCCATTCGTAATTCCACCTTTCTTTTCTTCTGGTCATCTCCTGGGTAAATGAGATGACCGAAATGAGTAGATTTGGGGGTAAGAAGAAGGCTTCTGTCATTTGGCTGGCCATTTTTAGTAATTTATCAACTGCACTTTAATTAAAGGTCTTGTCTCTGTAAAGACACATGACGCAAGTTGAAAAACTTGCTTTAAAAACGTATCTTTTACAGACCACTTCCATGTAGTAGAGTGAAAGTTGCTGGGGTTGAGAAACCCTTGAGAAACACTGCAGGTAGTCCTTGACTTACAAGTTTGTTCAGTGATCATTTGAAGTTACAATGGCACTGGGGGTGGGGTGGGGGGGGAGGGACATGGCCCTTTGCCACACTTGACCGATGCCACACCCCCATGGTGACTTACATTTGGGTGCTTGAGAATTGCATCCAGGTTAGATTCAGTCCATACGCAGAGTGTTGGAGAGGGATCTAGGTTCAAAGATTGGGAGATCCCGGAATGGAGAAAGAGGGCGAATGGCTTGCGTTTCAGCCTGTGGTGGTGGTGACGATGGTGTTTTGGTTCCATCTAGAGCGGCGAAGGGACTCCACAAGTCACAGGATGGTTTGAAGTGATGGTAGCTGGGAAGATGGTGCACTCCAAAAAGGTAAGCAGCTCAACAACGAAACACCTTTGCACTGAAGTCAACGAAGAACAAAGTTGCCGGGAGCTCAGCTGTAAAAGTTCTGATGGTTTATGAAATCAGCTCTGGTTGATTGTGGTTAAACACCACGTCCTGTCAAGACTAAAGCTAAGTAAACCATAGTATGGCTTAGCAGGATGTCTGGATTCAGGGTTAAGCTAGGAGACATGGTGCTGTCTGGAAGACAATCGGGGTTTTGTCTGCAGCTATTTGAACTCTGGGGAGTTTGCGTAAAGTCCACCACGGGAAGGGAACCATGGCGTCTTTGTGCCCACGAGCACATGGGCGTGGAAGGAGCTGGATTGTAACCCTGCTTTAACCGGTATTTAAAATACACAGGAAACCTTTCATTGTGGAAGAACTCTTGGGAGGGAGTCCTGAAATGATAGTTCAAGATGACAAGAATGGAATAGAATAACAAAGTTGGAAGGGACCTTGTAGGTCTTCTAGTCCAACCCCGCTTGTCCTGTCCTCAGGTGTTTTGGAGAATAGCTTGACTACCTCTTGTTTCTGGGCAGCCCCAGAGATATTGGAATTCTGCTTATCATGGTTGAGCTTTCTTTCTTTTTCCCCACTTCTATAAATGATTAATTTCTGTTGCATTGTGAATAATGCTTCCTCTCATTAGGAGAAAATCTAGTTACAAGGGTGGACAAATTTGCTCTCCCGGGAAGAGTAATGAATCTGCCTGGAGGCAATGGCTTTGAGCATGCCCTGGCATGAAAAGGCTTTGTTATTCTTAGAACTGTAGCAGCTTCCTTGTGTTGGTTACGCGGCAGACCTGGAATCTTTCCTTCTTTTCTCCAGAACGGAGATGGCTTTGTGGACAACAATGCCAAACTCAACAAGATAATCGAGGCCATCAAAACAGCTTTGGCATGAGGACGGCTTTAGGTCATGGCTAGCAGCTCAAAATGCAAGAGGTAAAATCCGGACTTAGTTTGAAGTTCCCTTTATTCCTCGTATTCTGAAAGACCTGTGTCTAAAAAAAAAAACCTGCTGTAAAGAATGATGATTCTGGGGCCTCTATAGGGATGACATCGCTTTTTAACTTCTCAAAAGGGTCCCAGTAAAATGTTGCTTTTTCCCAAATGGGAATGCACAAGCTCTTTTTAAAGAATTTATTACAGAAAATACTTCTCTAAAGGCTGGTCTGGAGGTGGATCTTTTATTAACATTGGCTTGGAGAATTTCTACAGATGGCTTTGTCTGTGTACTACAGATCTGAAGCCTAAAAAGGCTACCATGTTTGCCTCCTGCAAATAATCAAGTGTGATTACTTTTAATGTTATTTGCAAAAACAGCTACCAATATTAGCAATCCTTCATTCTAAAGAACCTTTTGTTCCAGGTAGTATTTATGAAATTTCAACCCATAATCAGCGGTTTATGATTCAATTCATATAGAGTATTTTTAAGCCACTGTGAGGGGGGCTCTGCCCCGCCCCCCAAAACCTAACCATAGCTAGTCTATATCTAAAAATGGGGCACGCCTTACCAGCTAACGTGTGAAACGTGTTCAGATCTGCAGGAAACAAAAAGTATTTTGCAGAAAGACATGGTGCTTCAGGGCAAACAACGGCTAACTTTTCCTTCCACATGCAGGATTTTAAAAACAATTTTCTCCTTTATTTGGTAGCTCAAGATAAAAATCTGTTTTGTTCATCTTGGCAAATCGCTCAATGATGGGAGCTGCTGAAATGTTGCCCGACACCTGGCAGTTCCCTGAAAACTCTGCGCTGGATGCCAACTTGATCAAGGCTGGATGGAAGAATTTGTGCTCTAATTCAGCGTTTGGGTGTGAATTAAGTCTGCAATTCCTAATATATTTGTCTTCAGTTTTCATTGTGTGCTGCATGCAAATATGGCTTTCTTTGCGGTTCTTTTTTTAAAAAAAAAATACTTGCATTATTGGCTAGTAATTTTGAGAAAGGATTACTGAAAAACAGGAAGAGTGGAAGATTCATCAAATATCTGCTTTCACCGTACACAAACACTTCCAATGTATGATGGAACCCGATGTAAAAAAACCTCTGCCTCAAAGTACAATTTTAGAATCCTAAAACAACTTGAAAATGTGCATTTTCTTTCTTTCCCACTGCTCCTATCTTCCCTCTTTCAGAATTGTGTGCTTTATAACCACTTTTGACTTATTTGCTCAAATATTGTCAAATGCACTGAACATTTAATAAAATGTTACTTCCAAGATGTTGCAACCTGTGTGAAAGCACAAGACTCAATCTGCCCTTATGTCACAGTAACTCTTTAGATCTATTGGAGATTGATACATTACTTATTGACTGCATTTATATAATCACCTTTTCTTTTACAGAATTTTTTATTGGCCAAATGTGATTGGACACACAAGGGGTTTATCTCCTGTGCAGAAGCTCTCGGTGTACACACATATAACAAATATATTTAGACTTATATACCGCTTTACAGCCCTCTCTAAGCGGTTTAGAGTCAGCATATTGCCCCCAACAATCTGGGTCCTCATTTTACTGACCCTGGAAGGATGGATAAGTCATAGAGCATAAATCATAGTTACAATAATTAATCATAAGATGCAAACAAGTGATAAATCATAAGATTAGCAACAGGAGATAGTAGGAAGGATGAGAAAATATGAATGTCACACACACACAGGACTTTGCTGCAATGGATACAAGGGTGAGGACTGGCCATAAGTCACTTTGTAGCTCTGAACAGTTGCTAGCCAGTTTGGTCTAGCGGTTAAGACAAGCTAGAAATTTATAAAAGTCCATTAAATGACTTTGGACCCATCACTCACCCTCAGCCCAAGCCACCACACAAGGTGATGGTTGTGGGGTAAATATGAATAGGAAACAGTATTAGATACATTTGCTGCCTTGAATTATTTAAAAAAAATAAATGGAATATGTCAAATAATGGCTGTAATTATAGGACTACCTGTATATGTATGTAGTCCTCAACCTGTGACCACAATTGACCCCAAAGTTTATACTGCTAAAAGCAAGATTGTTACGGGAGTTTTGCCCCATTTTACAACCTTTGTTGATAAAGTTGTTAAGTGAATCACTGCAGTTCAGTTAGTCACAAGATTAAGAATGAACCTTTGAATTGGCTTGTCATAAGGACGCAAAAGGGAATCACATGACCCCTTTCCTACCGTCATAAGTTTGAGTCTGTTGCCAAGCGCCTAAAATTTTGATCATATGGCCATTAGGATGCCGCAAACGGTCGTATGAAAAATAGTCCTAAGTCCCTTTCCCCCCCACTTTGGGTGGTCACTAAACGAACTTTTCTAAGTTGAGGACCACTTGTATATATACGTCCATCTATCTATCTATCTATCTATCTATCTATCTATCTATCTATCTATCTATCTATATCTATATCTATATCTATATATATATATATGAGAGAAAGAGAGAGAGATATGAGATCGAGGGCAGAGAGATCAAGAAATTCCCCTCAGAAAGGATCCGTAACGTCTCCGAGCGGGAACCTTCTGCGCCCCCTTCCCGCGGGGTTCCACGGGTATCCTGCGAAGCCAGATTTATAAATCCTCTATTTATCCCCGGGATGCCTCATCCCAGCCACCCTGGAGCCGAGAACCACGGCTTACGACGACGCCAAATCCTCTCGGGCTCGTGAAAAAGCCGAACGCGGCGACGGGAAGGCCGCGGGTCCAAGATGGCGGCCTGCGCGCCATGTTCACCTTAGCTGACCCTCCCCCTTCCTCTCCGCTCCCGCCTCCTTCTCCAGCCGCGATGCATGACGGATAAAAAGCCTGGCCCTGGAACCCGCCATTTTCTGTGGGGGCAGGCGGGAAAGGCGGGAAGTCGGCGAGGAGGCAGCGCGAGCGCGGCCGCGACACGACCCAACGGCGCCCACGGTCGCAGAAGCGCGAGGCGGACGAGCTGAGGTAAGCCCCACCGCCGCTTTTTCCGTTAGCCCCCTTTCGATGGCGGGTGTGTGAGGGGGGGCAACGGGGGGAAAAGGGGGTGCGCATTACAAACTTGAGGTCGTTTTGAGGCGATGCGTTTCATCTTCCTGCCCCCCCCCCCACACACACCCGTATAGCTTAAATCCCGCCTTCCGTGTGCTTCCCCCAGCGATTGGTCGAAAGGGCGATGATTACGGTCGCGTTCGTGATAGGTTGGAAAGGTGGAGGCTGATTGGCGCCCAGTCGGTGTCAGTCTGCCTGGAGCCTTTGAAGCTATCCCGCCGGGGTCCCCCCTCCCCTTGCTCTTTAGCGAGCCCGGGCTAGAAGGCGATTGGGTGGCGGCGCGCTGGCCACTGGGAAAAAAAAGCTTCGCGGCGTACGTGCGTTAGGGGGGAGGCGGAGGTATGGTTGGTGTTCCTAACGTTCCGAACAGCCAATAGGAGGAAACGGTTTCCGCAAGGGCTTCTGGGGCGCGGAGTCTTCTCTGGTCTCGCGCAACCCAGACGGCTCAGTGCAGGTTTCACTTCAACTCCCAGAATTCTAAGCCGCATATTCGGGACAGGAGCTTCTAAGTAGGAATTCTGGGAGTTGAAGTCCGGTGGGCCCTGACCGTCCCGGGATAGTATATCTTTAATTATTTCTAGATGTTAATTATGAGGCTGCCCAGTTTTTTGTTTTCTTCCTCGTTTTTGTTCCTGGGCGCTGATCCTACCTTAATCTCTCTTTCATTTATTACAAGGAACTCTTTTTCACTTTTAATGATTTTTTTTTTTAAAAAAAGCTTTTTTGCGGCCTCTTCATCAGAAGTTGCCATATGACAAGAAAACACGTGTCCAAAGCTGTATTTTCATGTCTAGGTTTTTTTTTGCAAATATTTAAGATTTTCCTTGTGCTGCAAATGTGTTACCTGCCATTACGTTAAATCCCTATTTTTACAGGTAGTCCTCAACTTATGACCGCAACGGAGGCCCATGTTTTTGTTGTTAAGACATTAAGTGCTAAGTGAGTTTTGCCCCGTTTTGCGACCTTTCTTGCCCATGGTCATTAAGTGAATCGCTGCCATTGATAGTAACCTGGTTGTTAAGTGAATCTGGCCTCCCCCCTGTGACTTTGCTTGTCAGAAGGTCTCAAATGGGGGACACTGCGACTCATAAATATCAGTCAGTTGCCAAGAATCTTCATTTTGATCATGAGGTTAAAGGTCGTAACTCTGAAAAACTCAACTTCTTCCAGTGCCATTGCAGTTTTGAACAGTCGCTGAACAAACTGTTGTAAGCCGAGGACTACCTGCATTTACTGCATCTTCGGTGCCACTTCAATTAGAACAAATGGCTTATGGCCTTAGCGAAACTCTCCCCCCACGCATACACCCAATGGAAAAAAGTACGACAAACTAATCAGACTAAACAGATCCAGCACCATTTAAATAAAAAAAAAATTAAACAAATTTTCTTATATACAACAAGAAGGGAATGAGTGGAAATGACGCAGCAACATTTTTTTTAAACCTCAGAACAAACACGGCCTCAAGAAGATCATTCTTCTCAGAAATATGAAAGTTAAGATATAATTAATGGATTAATTAAGGATGTTGAAGGATAATAGATTTTTTTTAATAGAAACAACTAAGCAAAGAAGAAAGATAAAGAGTGATATTAAGTACAATAAGGACGATAAGATAAGATTAGAGAATAACACCAAGTAATATGACTGTAAACACTAACTGTATTGCACAATATTTTTGTATCCAGACGACACGTCAAATGGAAGAAGATATGTTTGTAATAAAAATTATATACATATACATACATACATACATATATTTGTTTTTGTAGATTTTCATGGGTACAGGTAATGTAGGTCTAGGTGTTTTCGAGTCTTTTCCCATATAAGATTAAGAGTATCTTGGCGACATTTCAGCGAGGTCCCACTCGCCATCCTCAGGCTGGTGCTTTCGGCTTCATGCCAGTGCAAGCAGTGTGTCACAGACCCGAGCACACAGCTTTGTTCAGGTATTTTCCCACATCATTATATTTGTGCTTTTAAAGTTGTAGCACAGACCCGAACACACCTAGACCTACATACCTGTACCAGTGAAAATCTATGAATATACGTACATACGTACGTACGTACATACATACACATAGTATTCAGCTTTTCTTCGGGTATTTTCCCACATCATTATAGTTGTGCTTTTAAAGTTGTAGCGATGTTTCGGCAGAATCTCATCTGCCATCATCAGGCTTCTGTATTGTGTTCATCTGTGAGTCAGACTTTCACAGCCGTTTCTGTTTTAAATTTGGGGCAGTAGGCTAGCCCTTGTAAGCAGACTGTTTTCCGAGTTGATTTTGTAAATCAAGATAAATATTTGAAAATTGTCTGCGGGCTTCTTAGTGTATTGTTTTAAAACAAGGACATGTTGGAAGAGTGCTAATGTCTTATAATGAAGGACCTTCTCTTTGTTAGCAGACGTCTTGCATCCTGAGAAACTTCCACAATGGCCCGTACCAAGCAGACTGCCCGTAAATCCACTGGTGGGAAAGCGCCACGAAAGCAGCTGGCCACGAAAGCTGCTCGAAAAAGTGCACCGTCGACCGGTGGAGTGAAAAAACCTCACCGTTACAGGTATTTGGATTAAGGCTTTTGGTGGAATTGGGGAGTGGGTGGCAACCCAACCAGGCCCCCTTCTCACCTCCAGAATTATTGGTCCATTGGGGAAGTTTGCACGTCTGTTTTGTTTGATTGCCACTATTAATAACTTTTCTGTGGAAATCCCAAAAGTGTTTTTTTTTTTTTTCAGGAGACAATTGGACTTTCTTGTTGTTTTCTTTGGAAGACATTTCGCTTCTCATCCAAGAAGCTTCTTCAGCTCTGACAGGATGATGGGGAATGGAAGGATTGATGCTCCTTGCAGGCAGCTGCTCAGAGCTGAAGAAGCTTCCTGGATGCAAACGTCTTTAAAAGAAAACAACAAGAAAGTCCAGTTGCCTCCTGAAAAAAGCACTTTTGGGATAACCATGACCTGGAGGGCTGAGAATCTCTGCAGACTTTTCCTGTGGAAAGAACATTTCTGATTCTCAAGGGATCCTGGGAGTTGCTTGCGGGAGGTGAGCCATGTTAAACTTACTTCCACATCCTCCCACCCAGGCCTGGCACTGTGGCCCTGCGAGAAATCCGGCGGTATCAAAAATCCACAGAGTTGCTGATCCGGAAGCTGCCCTTCCAGCGCCTGGTCCGTGAAATTGCTCAGGATTTCAAGACAGACCTGCGGTTCCAGAGTGCCGCCATTGGGGCTTTGCAGGTCGGTGTGTGTGTGTGTGTGTTTGTGTCCTGAAAATCTCTTTTCTCCCTGCTTTAAGGGGCAGTTAGAGAAGTCTTCCGCTGACAGCCAAAACTATCTCAAAAGGCCCTTATCGGTTGTAGGGCTGTACCCCCTAATACTACCAGTGCTAATCACCTGGCACATAAGCTTCTGCCATTTAGTGGGCTTTCTTCTGTAATGAGAGGCCTCTGGAATTCTGCAGGGTTTTTCCTTCCTCTGCCACGCTAGGTCTGGGGAAGTCCAGAGTCTGGAAAGCGTTTTTTTTTT
>NW_020769385.1:2141235-2152822 GCF_900518735.1 Pseudonaja textilis
TGTGTATGTGTATGTATGTATGTATGTATGTATGTGTATATATATATATATATATATATATATATATATATATATATATATGAAAGTGAAATACCCCTCATGCATCATCACAAAATCTGCAGAACCATAAAGCCTACAAACTTGAAATTTAGCATGTATGTTCCTCTTGGCTTCTAAGGGCTCACTAAGAAAGGGTTTTTCGAAATGACCCTCAGAGCATTAATATTCCCTATATTATTATTATTATTAACACGCTCTGATGCTAAGGAGTTCTACTCCCCCTCCCCACCTGGAAAGAAATCTCTTCCAAATGCAAAACACAAGCAGAGGAGAGCATTTCAGTATTAGTTTCACGGCACCAAGCAGCTTTAGTACAGAACAGTTGAGCTAAGCCACGCCCAGGCTCCTTGCTGTCTCCTTCTTGCTCACACAGCAAATACTGCCTCAGTTTCCAAACCGCCCTCAACGCTCTCACACACTGACAGGACGCTAGGCAGATGAATACCGATGGAGGCTGGTAGGCGGAGGCACAATTTTTCCCCCCCTCCTTATTTTCCTCCCCAAAAACTAAGCCCCGCCACATAGTTTCGTAGCGAAGCGCACGGGTATCGAGCTAGTAAATTGATAAGGCTTGGGGTGGGGTAGGGACGGGAGGACCTTTCCTTCTTTGACATTGGCGGTATCGAAAGGGCAACAATTGCCAAAATAGGGTAGCCGCCGTATGGATGAGACCCGGGGGGGGGTCAAGGAAAAGCCCGAAGGTTACGGCGAAGTGGAATTTCCAACTCCGTCCCGTCTTCGATTGTGTAACCATCAGCCCCCTTTTCCTAACCGTGCCTTTTCTGTGTCCTTCAGGAAGCCAGCGAGGCCTACCTGGTGGGCCTGTTTGAGGACACCAACCTGTGTGCCATCCATGCCAAGAGGGTCACGATCATGCCAAAAGACATACAGCTGGCCCGCCGCATCCGTGGCGAACGAGCTTAAGTTCCGGCTCGCCTTCCGACACTTAAACCCTCATGGCCCCACCCGGCTCGTGTATTAGAATATACACTCCAGGTTTTTCTTTCCTTCTCCCTCCCTCCTTCCCTCTCCTACTCCTGTTTGTAGTAGCTAGGACACGTGAGGAAACTTGTTAGATAATCTATCATAGTAGCTCTCTCCAAGGTTCGGGGAGATCCGATTGCTGTTCATCATGTACGAGCGGGAAAAAAAAAAAAAGGAAACCTTTGAAATCTGCAAAGACGTCTGAATAATGTTTTTTCTTTTTCTTTGGGGGAATCAAACTTTTTTTTGTTTCCAGAATTGCAAAAAAAAATAAAATAAAAAAAGGGGAAAAGGGGTGGGGTGTGGGAATCCAAACCCAACAGGGGACATTTTTGAAACGATCCGGTTTTATATACAAAACTTAAAAAAAGAAAATATAGTCGTAGGCGTTTTTCAGCGATATAAAAAGAGTTTTTTTTTGGTCTTGCGTTTGTAAAAGTGTTTTTGCAAAACACTACACACTTCTGTTTACCGTGTGGAGTTTGTTTTGTTTTTTCTTCCTTCTTTGTATTTAGACAAGGAGTGCTTTCTTTAATTTCCTCTTTTCCATTTGTCTTGTGTCTGTGACTCTTAACCTTTGTATCTATAGGGAACCACCTCGAGACTCTAAGGAAACAAAATAAATGTTGAATGAAAACAATCTGGCTTCTTTCCTTTCGCCTTAACATAAGAATACTTTTTTTTTTTTTTCAGACAGACAGAGCTTTGCTGGTTGGTGAAGCTCTTCAACCAAATGGAATAGGAAATAATATAATAATAATAATATGGAATAACAGAATAGATGGAAGTTCGGAATAACAGAGTTGGAAGGGGCCTTGTAAGTCATCTAGTCCAACCCCCCACCCAAGCAGGAGACCCTACACCATTTCTGACAAAGGGCAGTCCAATCACTTCTTGAAAGCCTCAAGTGATGAAGATCCCACAATTTCTAAAGGCAACTTCTGTTCCATTGGTGGATTGTCCTCACTGTCAAAAAGTTTCTCCTTATTTCCAGGTTGAATCTTTCCTTGTTCTTCCATCCATTATTCTTTGTCTGGCCTTCGGGTGCTTTGGAAAATAGCTTGACCCCCTCCTCCTCTCTGTGGCACCCCCTCCTCAAATATTGGAAGACTGCTATCCTGTCTCCCCTGGTCCTTTTTTCCCCTAGATTAGGCAGGCTCAGTTCCTGTAACAGTTCTTCATATGTTTTAGGCTCCAGTCCCGTCATCATCCTGGTTGTTCTTCTCTGCACTTTTTCTAGAGTCTCAACTTCTTTTTAATAGTGTGGTGGCCAAAACTGGATGCACTACTCTAGGTGTGGTCTTACTAAGGCTTCATAGAGTGGTATTAGTACCTCCCTTGATCTTGATTGTATCCCTCTGTTAATGCAGCTTAGGATTGGATTGGCTTTTTTGGCTGCCGCTACACACTGCTGGCTCCTATCTAGTTGTGTCATTCATAAAGCAATCTTGAATGGAAACCTTGATAGCTTGTGCAGCAATCCTGTATATATCTATATTATTCCCAAGCAGAAAAAAATGGGTTTTATATATATAAAATATATAAAGAGAGAGGCTCCATAAGTACCAAAAGGATGACTCCCAAACACATTATTTTAAGGAATAAGGTAGTGAGTTACAAGGCAGCCCACACTGACAAGTTCTGGCCTTACGTGTTGAGTACCAAACAAAGTGAGTACAAAATTTACATGTCAAAATGCACTGAGTACCAAATTCAATGAGTTTCAAGGGGGGGGGGGTTACCAGTTCGCACCTATTCGCTAGAACCAGTTGTTAACATTCTAAGCAGTTCGGAGAACCGGTTGTTAGAAGAAATTCCTGGCCTAATCCTGTAAGGAAGGCAGGAAGGAAACATTCTGGTGTTGCTTACAGAAACTGCCTCTCCGTTAACCCTTATTACATTCTTGGCAGGACTAGACTTCCTGTCTCAGGAACTTCTCTGGAGTTTTTCTCCCCTCCTTTGCTGGTACTTTGCTTGTGTGGAGTGACCATTCAAAGTTACAATGGCACTGAAAAAAGTGACTTATGGCCCTTTTTCACACTTACGACGGTTGCAACATCCCCACAGTCATGAGAAGCCAGGCGAGGAGATGCGTGCCTCGACATGAGTGATGTTGAGTTGGCCAATAACATGACCACCAAGCCATGTCCGCCCGGTCACATGACCACCAACTAAGCCACACCCACAGAACCGGTTGTTAAAAAAATGGAATCCCACCCTTGGTTTCAACACAATTGAGCACCAAGGTACCACGTTACAAAAGTTTTGTGCGGAAAAAAAAAAGTCCCAACACGGAACTTCCTGTAAAATACCTTCTGATCAGCAGAGGGCGGTAGAGTCTCATTCAAATGTATGCAGAATGAGATTTTCATACACACCAAGTGGGACAAACTCAGCAATACTGGGCAAGCCCATCGTTCCTGGAATTAGAACAGAGTCCCCTTGGAGGTCAACTAGTCCAGCCCCCTGCTCAAGCAGGAGAACCTTATATTATACCATTTCAGACAAGAGACTTTTTTTGAATTTCAGCTTAGCTAGTGTAGTGGCTGCTGTATATTTCCAGGACATGATATGCCCAACCTTTTTTTCCCCTCTTGATTTTGTTCTTAATAGAATAGAAGAATGAGTTGGAAGGGACCTTTGAGGTCTTCTAGTCTAACCCCCTGCTTTGGCAAGAAAGAAACCATATACCATTTCAGACAAATGGTTGTCCAATCTCTTCCTAAATATTTCCGGTGTTGGAGCATTTACAACTTCTGGAGGCAAGTAGTTCCAGCGGTGAATTGTTCTCACTGTCAGGAAATTCCTCCTTAATTCCCAGTTGCTTCTCTCCTTGATTAGCTTTTGTCAATTGCTTCTTATCCTGCCCTCAGGTGCTTTGGAGAATAGCTTGACTCCCTCTTCTTTGGGGCAGCCCCTCAAATATTGGAAGACAGTTATGTCACCCCGTAGTCTTTCTTTTCATTAAACCAGACATGCCCAGTTCCTGCAACCGTTTGAAGATTAACAGAGTTGGAAGAGACCTTACAGGTCATCTAGTCCAACCTCTCCCACCCATGCAGGAGACGCTACACCATTTAGGCCTCCAGCCCCCTAATCATCTTTTATTTTTTTAACAGCAAACACAAAACAACAAATGAAACCTTCTTTTCAATTGTACAGTGTGTCGGTTGGTACATTTATCTTGTGCATAATATCAACATCCTTTCCCTCTTAAGTTTAGATTAAAATTCATACTATATAAATCAGCTATCCATATCATAGATGTTGTTATTAAATCATCATTAGACTCAATCATCTTTGTTGCTCTTCTCCGTACTCTTTCCGGAGCCTCAACCTCTTTTTTACATCTCTCCGAGTTCTTCGTTATGCTGTTATTTATACTTGTGAAATATTTTTTTTTTCATAATTTGGAGCTGGGGAGCTATAACGCCTATGGATTCATCAAGAGATCTCAGGATTTCCCCAAGAAGCCAAGGAAGGACACATGAGCCCTGGATTCAGTCGTGTGGGTGGTCCTCGACTTTAATGCCCGTTGGTTTAGTGACCGTTTGAAATTGGCAACATCACCGGGGGTGGGAAAAATAAGACTCGCGATCCGTTTTCACTCTTAGCGGTCTTTGCAAGCTTCGCGTGTAGATCAAAATCTGGGCACCCAGTTGTGTTTAGATTTAGGACAGTTGTGGCTTCCCCGGGGGTCACACGATCACCAGTTGCAACCTTCCCGGCTGGCTTACCGACAAAAGTCGATGGGAGAAGCCCTATTTGCTTAACGACGGCATGGTTTGCTTAACAAAGGCGGCAAAAAGGTGGTAACGTGGGGCAGAACTCAACAAAGGCCTTTTGTGATGACCCCGGGGCGTGACACAAAAATAACATCACAAAAATAGAATAAAGTCCCTTTAATGTCTCCAGCTTGGGCCCCAAAGTCCAATTATCCTCATCTGGGTATCAAACTCTTAAAGAAAACAGTCTACGGAGGGAGTAAATGCAGTCTGAACCCAAAGTAAAGTTAATTAGAAATAAAAAAAACCCAACACAAACCACACCTAAGGAATTATTACAGCAGGCAAGGATGATTAATTGCAGACTTCTACCAGATAACACAGCAACCACAGTTGGGAGGAAGCCAAAACACGGATAGGCTCCAACAAGAATGATACACGCTTTGCTTCCAGCAACTTTACCATGCGCAGTTTGTCCTTTTAAACAGTCCTCCCAGCTGCAGCCCATGAAGGAGATCAGGGCCCTTTCCTCCCCCGTAAGCCACACAACCCACTTTTCTCCCTTATCAGCTCCTCCCTGCGTGCCCTAGGATGAAGAGGGGATGGGCCTGGGTCTTCCTCTGAATGTCCATCCGGCCTGTGCCCTTCCCCAGTTTCCTCCACAACCACCAGAGCCACACTCCCACTCCCTGTCAGCTGTTCCATCTCTCCCTCGGAGTCAGACTCCAACTGGGGCATGACACCTTTCTTAGCACCAGAAATTGGGCCGTTAAGTCGAAGACTACCTGTCCAGGGTCCAGTCTGTTCCTGTTTCCCCCACCCCACCGCACCCCCTTCTCCCCGCATCCCTCCTTGGAACATTTCTGAAGGTATTAACAAGAGCTTGGAATTCCTGGAGGGATTTGCACACAGGGGAAGTTTTGTCCTGGCTGTGGTTTCTTCCCCCCTTCCCCCTTGCGCCTTGGGGCTGGGGAGTTTGGAGAAACGGCCTCACTGAAAGGGTCAACTGTATACTTTGAGAACATAGAATCCTAGAGCTGGAAGGAGACCACGGAGGTCTTCTAGTCCAACCCCTTACTCAAGCAGGAAACTCTACCATTCCAGCCAAATGGTTGTCCAGTCTCTTCTTAAAAACCCCCAGTGTTGGGAGCACCCACAATTTCTGGATTCAAGTTCTTCCACGGATGAAATGTCCTTGTCTTCAGGAAATTTTTTCCTTCGTGGTAAAAAAAAAAAAAATGGAGTAAAATGTTAATTTCATTGACTAAGCTGCAGAAAGGTCATTGGAAAGAAAGATAATTTGACCCAATACTGTACTTTTTGAATGGACCTTAATCATTACATGCAACCTCAAGAGTGATTTTTTTTAAAAAAAAAATCTCTTGACACAAGAAATATCCGTGTCAAAAAATATATCAAGGCAATGTGATTCTTCTTCAGGATTTCTCTCCACCCCCCCCCATATCAAAAGGGCTTCTCCCACATGCAAATGTGTATGTTTTTGCATGCAAGATTGTTTTGCTGCAATGCAAGCCTGTTCTTGCGTGCACATTTGTTTTGGCCCAAATGCAAAGATCTAAAAACCTCAGTCTCTCAAAAGCCTATGAGATTTCCTTCAATAAAGATTTTACGATGGAATGAGTGAAGTGTTTGTTTCCTCTTTATTTCTTTGTGCTTCCAGAGTCGTGAAGGGTTATCTCTCAACCTTGGCAATTTGAAGATATGCAAAGTTCAGCTCTAGGAATTCTCCAGCTATCTCTCAGAAATGGGAGCAGGATAAGGCAGGGGCTACTTGGCCGGAGGACAATTAGTAACGTAATTATTCGACCAGTCTCCGGAAGATAAGACATCATTTGGAGATGAATTGAGAAGATTCAGCTTGCGGTGGCAAATCTGCTTCCAAATTAGCTATTTCCTTGTGAAATTGTTAATGCAACGAGCTTCTTTGCATCTCCAACCAAACACTGAAGAGCAACAAAAATGATTAAGGGACCAGAGGCAAAAATGAAAAGTTGCTAGAACTGGGTATGTCTAGGGAAAAGAAAGACTAGGGTGACATGAAAGCAGTCTTCCAATATCTCAGGGGCTGCCCCAAAGAAAAGGGAGTCAAGCTATTCTCCAAAGCACCAGAGGGCAGGACAAGAAGCAATGGATGGAAACGAATCCAGGAGAGAAGCAACCTAGATAGAACTAAGGCGACATTTCCTGATAGGTAATTTATAATAGATAATTTCCTGAAGGATTTCTTTAAAAAAAAAAAAGAACACTCTGCAAATTAGCTTTTGCTCAATTCTTTGAATTTGGCAACTATGGATTTTGCAGGACAAAACAGAAGACAGAAACTTGTATTTTCCCACTGTTTCCACTCAAAGGACCTCTAGCATCCTATATTGGGTAAATAAACCAGCACCTTCAACGCTTCTCAAAATCTGTGGATTCCTGCAAGATTAGAAACCAGGCAGTTTCCCTTCTCTGCTCCAGGGTAAACACATCTATCTATCTATCTCCCTTATTTGAATGATCAAGATGTCCCCTTAAACTGGCATTTGTTCCAAACACTTGTTTTTCCCTCTAGGTTTTCTGCAGGAGAGAAGAAAGGTGTTAATTGGGCTCCTGCCCCTGGGGTTGAGTGAATGAGAATGCCTGTTTGTAATCTCAAATTAACTCCATTTCCATACTGACTGTGTTGATTCTAATTAACCAACAAGGAAGAAAGGCTCCCTGGTGAAATGGAAAGAGGGAAGCACAGCAAAGAGTAATAAATTAATTGCAGCATACAAAACTCCGGGTGTTTCCGGAGTCACTTTTGACTAGCTAATCCCCCAGCCTATTGTTTCGGCCATGGACTGTCAAAATGTTGGTTTAATTTTTATTCAAACTCAGCATCATCCGCACGTTGGGTAAGAGATTGATAACTGTTTTTTTAAAAAAGGGAATATTTGTTGCGGCATCTTGAGGATTGTGTTCTTAGAAACAGATGAGTTGAAATTGTCCTTTCTAATTAAACAATGTTTGCTTAGGCAGTTTAGCAGGGGTTTGGATTGTTCCTTGAAATTAACCAACTATAGATTTGAATTATACTCGACTTGAGAGTTAACCAATCCTGTTATTTTATTGATTGTGGCTTTACTACTGGCAGTTGTGTGAACCTGGTATCTGTGGTTTGTCAAACACAATTTATGGTTTAAAATAATTATTTGGTGAATAAAATGTAGTTTAGCAAATGGTTTTACGGCTTAGCATAGGGTAAGAATCGGACAACTATCTATCATATAGAATAGAATAGAATAGAATAGAATAGAATAGAATAGAATAGAATAGAATAGAAATGTAGATGGAATTGCTTGGGATATTGTTTCTTTGAACACGATTGCTTCAATCTACAATCCAGCTGTACTATACTACAATCCAACATTAAACTTCCGATAGAAGATAATTCCACTGTGGGGTCCTTGGTGCTCTTTGAACTTAGTTCTTTGCTCACAGACATTTCATTACCCAGCTAGGTAACATTGTCAGTGCTAGTGAATGTTGAGTTTGCTACCTCCTTATAAACAGTAGCTTGCCCTGCCAGTGTTGGTGTCAAGTGTTCCAGAAAACCTCCACTCCAACAAATAACGCTGAGATGGACATCGTCTCCAAAGTTTCTTTTTTTTATTAGAGTAATAAACTGGCACATCTGGGAAATCCCAAATCTGAAAATTCTGGGTTTCCTTGCAATAAGTAAAAAATTACAAATCCACCCCCTGCCACCCATCATGGCATCACACGCCCCAATCACCATCCATCCCAACTTGAGACGTTCTCTCAGCCAGGTGCAGAGATAACATGACCTTGAGTTAGAAGAAGAATGCTATTCTGTCTAACCACATACACTCCAAGAAATTCCCCCCTCCCATTTTCCCAGGCTCAAGAATGTGGCCGTGTGGAAGCGTCTGGTGCTCATATGGTTTTCAAAGCTGTGGAGGTATGCTTTTCTCCTCAGTTCCTTGATTGGGGTATTGTTTTTGGCTACATTATTTGTCTGGTGTCAATCCCTTATCTAGAGGTGCCTTGGTAGGAAGGATGTGTTCCGGCCCTCTTGTTTCCATCTTAGCTTTTTGCTGTCTCTTTTTGGACAGTGTGGAAAGGTGATCGATCTCTATGTGTCCACTGATGGCTGACCATTAATCCCTTCGAGAGCAACCTGACTATACTCATGAGCAGTGGTCGCCAACCAGTGGGCTGGGGACTACTGGTGGTCTGTGAAAAAAATTTTGGTGGTCCGCAGAGAAATGTTACCCTCAAAGCAATTAATCCAGGCTGCGCAGGAAGACAAGGCTGCACCACCCACATGGCCTGTGGAAACACAAGGCTTGCGTACCTTGCATTGTGAACAGCATGAGGTAGTGAGGGGAGGGGGGAAAGGGGGGAGGGGTGAACTTGCCCCACTCTCCCCACGCACCTGGCCTGGCCACTGGGCTGCCTCTTTCCGCTTCTTTCTTCTTCTGTGTTTGGCTGCACGCAAGGAAAGCAGCAGAAGTCTTTCTTTCTCTCCCCCAAACTCCACCAGAAATGAGTCTTTGGGACCCTGCAAGGCCTCCTTGCTCCAACAGGCTGCGCTGGCAAAGACTCATTTCTGGCGGAGTTTGGGGGAGAGAAAGAAAGACTTCTGCTGCTTCTGCTGATTTCCTTGCATGAAGCCAAAAGTCTCTCTTTCTCTCTCTCTTCCCCTGAGAACGGAGCTGGAGACGGTATCCTGCAATCCAAAATAAAGAATGATCAATCGGTAGGAAAACGGGGTGGGGAAATTTTCCTACAGACTTTTGGGGGGATTTTCCCAGGGACTCTGGTCCGCGGGATTTAAAATTATGAGTTTGGGGGTCCCCGGGGTCCCAAAGGTTGGCGACTTCTGCTCTAGGGCAACTTAACAGCGTTTTATTCTAATTACTCTTAACAGCGCTTTGTGCAATATGCTAAAGCCGTCCGAATGAGTTCAGGCACTTTTGCAGGGAGCATTTTATTGAAATAACTGTACAGCTGTTTTTCCAGCATGTTGCATAAACTGGGCCTTTCTGTTAAGCTTTAATGTACTTTACTTGTTTGGATGCTGATGCGATAGGAACACAAGCATTCAGATTTGTGGCTTTGTAAATCTTTAGTTGAGCGCAACCCAAGTGTGAGCGAACATGGATGCAGGCCACAGAGGCTTAATTTCAGAATAAGCAGGCAGCAGAAAAGCAGGTCATTCATACAATTGAGGAAACTCTACCCTCTTTCTATAACCGAATCAGAATATATATATATATTTAGATGCTGGAAGGGGACTGCAAGGATCATCCAGCCCAGCCCTGTGCAAGAAAAATCTATTAAACTTTCCTTGACTGGTGATCATCCAGTGGCTTCATGAAAACCTTCCAGAGATGGAGAAACTACAACCTCCATAAGAAGGCAGTTCTTCTGTTCTATAGGTAGTCCTCGACTTACGCCTACGACTGAACTCAAAATCCCCGTTGCTAAGCGAGACGGCGAAAGGAATATTGTCCCGTTTTATCCCCTTTTTTGCCAAGTGACTCAGTGTGAAGTCGGTAACACGGCTGTGACGTGAATCTGGCTTCCATATTGACTTTGTCAGAAACAGAGGTGGGATTCAGCCAGTTCGGACCAGTTCTGGAGAACCGGTAGCGGAAATTTTGGGTAGTTCGGAGAACCGGCCAATCCCGCCTCTGACTGGCCCCGCCCCCATCTCTTCTCTGCCTCCCATTGAGTCCCAACTGATCAGCTGGGTCTCCTTTGGTTGCCCTGCACAGGAGAACGGAGCTGGAAAGCAGGTTAGTGGGGTGGGGAGGGAAGGGGGATTTTGCAGTATATCCTTCCCCTGCCACGCCCACCAAGCCACGCCCACAGAACTGGTAGCCAAAAAATTTGAATCCCACCACTGGATCACGTGTGATTGAAACTTTCTTTTTAAAGGTGCGTGAAACATGCAAAGCACACAGAAAAGAGGTGAGGCTTTGGTAGTCCAGTCCCAGCTACCATTTTGACTTTTTTGACCCCCGCCAACGCAGACATCCCCAAGCAGACCGGCTAGGAAAATTTGCCCCCAATGACGTCACCCACCTGCCTGATTCTGTATCTCTACAAATATCTTTCCTTTGCTCCCTCCCCTCCCAGCCGAGACCGTGTTTGCAAGACGGTTGCAAATTGTGGGGTTTCTCTCCCCCCCCACCCACGAATGCTTATTTATTTCATCCACCCTCCCATGTCTCTCACTCTTCCCCCACCCCCTGCTTGGTTTTTTCTTTCAAACTTCCCCCTCCTCTCCTTTTTACAATTTCCCCAGCTAAGCCTGTTGGACAAATTAAATTGTAAGCGTGTAATTGCAGGCAGCCTATTTTTGGTGGTGGGGGTGGAGGAAGGTTGTGAAAATTTGGTAGTTGGATTAAGCTTTGCCGGAAATCCATTTTCATCTGCGTTTTTAATAAGTCGAGACCTGCTGCTTTAGAATCCAAGACTGGATGCCAGATCCTCACTGCTGCTCCTCCGTGCCATAATGGAAAAACACGCGTGGAATAAAGGCGGCTGTAATTCCAGGATTATTAGCTCACTGAGGTCATCTGGATGCGCATGTGTACAAAGGCTTGTGTGCAAGAGAGAGGCCAGGGGATAGATGTGGACGCTTCCCGTCCAAAATCGAACACGGGGTTCTTTAACCTTGGCAACTTGAAGATGGGTGGGCTTCAACTCCCAGAATTCCCCAGCCGGCATGTTTTAAGATGGATGAACTTCGACTCCCAGAATCCCCCAGCCATTGTCTTTTAAGATGGGTGGACTTCGAC
>NW_020769385.1:2171226-2182113 GCF_900518735.1 Pseudonaja textilis
AAAAAAAAAAGTTTCATTCTTAGGGTTATTTTGTTTTATATGGTCTTCCTCTTTCTTTTACGCCTCTTCTTTCTCCTCTTCCAAACCATCATTAACTGAGTAAGCGAAAAGAGAGAGGTATTAAGGTGCTTTGTTTCCTGTGAATAACATCTGATATTTCCTAAATATGCCAAAAAAGAGGAGGAAGAGGAGAAAAATGTGCCCATTATTTTCCTTGTCCCCCTTTCCCCAATAACCGGGAAAAGAGGGAAGACTTGCAATAAACTAGTGTAAAGAATTAGGCTTAAACCTTTGCACTCGTTCATTAAATGTCCACATTTTTTTCTGCTGCTTGTTCAGTTTTAATTGGACTCTAGGATGGATCCAGGAATAAAGGAACAGCTTAGAAATTAACACCGGAGTCCTGGATCTTAATTTCCAAGCCACTTTGGGATCTGGTGCTGTTATTAAGAGAGTGTAAGAAAGAAATACTCTGCCCATGCTCAGCCTTATTACTGTCAGAGTTTTAAAGAGCCCACCTCCCAATTTAGCCTTGAATGTAATTCAAACCTACAAACCCACAAACCCATCAGCCAAGGATGAGAATTTAGCTTGGATGCAGCTAGCATTTTCAAGTTATCTGCCGGGTTTATCATTTCATCCATGCTGAAAAACAACCCCGTAAAATAGCCATTATGTCAGCCTCAGATTGTAAGGGGTGGGGGAGGCTATCCCACGTTGTTTTCATCTGCATGCAACCTTTAACAGAGGTTTTTAAGAGGCAGGGCTGCCTTTTTAATTTGGAATGATAGAGGGCCTCCTGTTTAAGCAGGGGGTTAGACTAGAAGACCTCCAAGGTCCCTTCCAATTCCATTCTTCCCTAATTCAGTCACTCCAGAGCAAAATAAAATCTGGACTGGGACAGGAACTAGAAGAGGGAATGAACACTGTTTCAAAATCTGAATTTTGCCAGGGTTTTAAGTGCAATTTTGTTTTTTCCTGGAAGAGTAAAATCACCTACTGTAATGTAGACCCTCTACCAGCCTTTTTTGGGGGGTTGAGGCTGCAAAAATAAATGCAAAAGCCCCGAGGGGGCCATCCATAGCATTTAATGAGTTGATTTAACCTGTCCATTTGAGTAAGAATAGACTCACAAAGGATGCGGCTGATTGGTTTGCTGGAGAGCCATTAGCTTGGTCTTTTGAGTTGCTAAAATCCCAGCCCTGTTGGCCCCTCCTTCACTCTGGATGGAGTTCCCTGTGTGTCTTTGTATAGGTGTGTGTGTGTGTTTAAAGGCTTCTTGGGGGGGTGGGGCCCCAAAGTCAAGTTTTGAAAAAGCCCCATTTCTGCAGGAGCTCCTGGCAAGGCTGGAGAGCATCAGCTATTAAGTTGCGCAAGAAAGGAAAACCAGAAGGCCAGCCGGTCTTCTCCAAGCCTTCCCACCATTTCTGAAAAGGGCTGGGAGAACCTCTCTCGTCTCCTGCTCTCCACTGGCCAGATTCTTCTCTTACCTCTGGTCCCTTGGGGTGGAGACCACCCATTTCCTGTGGGGTCTTTCCTTTTTTTTTTTCCCAGTTGCCTTTGGATGCTGAGTGGCCAGGATAAGCCCAAAGTTTGCCTTCTCAAAGTTCACTGGAGGACAGAAGGAACCTCATCACCTTGACTCCAAAGCCAAAGAGAAGACTTGGAGACACCATTTCTCTGAGCATGATGTCCTACATCAAGCAGCCACATTATGCCGTCAACGGGTTAACTTTGGCTGGACCTGGGATGGATTTATTGCATTCAGCTGTTGGTTATCCGAGTAAGTGGATTTCTTTTTTTTTTCCTCTCTCTCTCTCTCTCCTTGTTTTGATCTTTCAGTATTGTATGGATTATCATGTTCTGGACACCGAGAGTCAATGTGGTTTGAAAAGGAAGGAAAACCCTGTACATTTTGATAGACAGTCCCCTCCTTCAAACTTCCTGCACTGGCTTAATTCATATTAAATACAGTAAAAAATATTTTGGGGGAGAGATAAATAATCACTTTTAAAATGTAAAAAGCTCCTGCTTCATCATTCACAGAAAGTTGAAATGATAAACTTTTGCTTTCTTAAAAAAGAAGAAAAATAGAATTTCTTGAATTCAGAAGATTTGGGCTGTTCTTTTGTAAATACAATTATGCAGGAGAGTTTTAACTGTTTTAGTCCTGGCCTGGAAAATGGCTAGAATAAAAATAGCTGTTCTCAATCTGCTATCTTTCAAGCTGTACTAGAGTTTCCAATAATATGCGTGTGTTTTTTTAAAACAACGGCTGTGATCTGTTCATTGTTAGTTTATTTCTTTTCTGTGGATCTTAGGAGAAAAATTACATTTCTGCTTAAAACTACCCCCCCCCAAAAAATAAAAATAAAAGAAGGAGGTCATGGTTGATTCTCACCTGGAAAGTCTTGTGAAGAATTAGAAGTTAAGGCAAAGGAAAGAAAATTGAAAGGCAAGATTTAGAGTAGTAAACAAATAAATCAGATTTCCCCCCCCCCAAAAAAAAACGTGACAACTTTAAGATGTGTGGACTTCAACTCCCAGAATTTCCCAGCCAAAAATAATATTTGTTTATAAGAGGTTCTCAGTTCTTTAGGCACAAAGACACCTATTTCTATCTTTTTTTTGGGGGGGGAGAAGAAAATGATAATATATCAAGCAGTTTATAATATAGAATACAAACTTTACAGAAGGCAAAGTTTGTAAAACAGAATGGAAAGCAATTTGTAGTATAGAAGAATAATAACCTAGAATGTATTTGTTGGAATAAAACAAAACTGGCTTGTTTTTCTGTCCAGAAAAAAGGGGCCATTGGTGGATTTTATTTTATTTTTTTAACAGCTCAGGACTATGTTAAAAATGTGGTTTCCTCAAATCTGGATTTTAAAACCATTCTTCAAAATTGGCCCATTCCCTATATAAATATAAATGCATGTTTGGAAAGGGGCTGAATATCTAATCTTAACTAAGCTATAATGGAATATATTTTTATTATGCCAATTGCAACTCGAATGAAGCATTAAACTAATACAATCCATAATAATCAGTGAGGAAGAAGAGAAAGATTTTGGAGACGCTTTCAGCTAAATTACGCTTTACTTTTTCTAAAAAAAATATACTAATGCTGTTTAAAATTATTCGGTCTCCAATTCCTTTTTGATTCCATTGTGCAATTTGCTTTTATTATTGCATTCACTGTTCTGCAAATCAAATATCCATTTAATAATCTTTTTCCCACACTTCCTCTGAGGAGTTTGGTATATGTACCTGGAAATTTCAATAAAGTTTAGCAGTTGGAACTACACAGGTTGATGTGAAGCTATTAACTTCAGCTTAAAATCCCTTTCCTAAGTCAAAAGCAAACATTATACCGGCAAAAATCAGCAGAAAACAATTCCCTTGAGATTTTATATCTAGTCAAGTGAGCAAAAACAGCCAACTTTATTGATTATTGATAGCTATTCTGATGTAATCAAGATTATTAATATAACCCATAGCCACAAAAATGCCTGGTCTAGTATTTAGAGGGTAATGGTTGAACCACGTTGCCTTCTTAATTTTAAATTATTGTGCAGAAATTTCAGCCTATCTACAGCCCTGGGAGTGTTTAACAATCTTTTTGAGGGTCTTTATTAATAATTTTTCATATTTCCCCCCCACCTGGCCTCTGAGGAATTGGGTGGACTTCAACTCCCAGAATACCCCCAGCCAGCTTTGGGAATTCTGGGAGTTGAAGTCCTTCCATTGACCAAAGTGGAGAAATACCATAGATCAGAGGCCCCCAAACTTGGCAACTTTTAGACTTATGGACTTCAACTCCCAGAATTCCTCAGCCAGCTCTGGGAGTTGAAGTCCACAAGTCTTAAAGTTGCCAAGTTTGGGAACCTCTGCCGTAGACAACTGAAAAGCATCAGCTAATTTTGTTCCAATTTTTGCACCATTTGGGTAGTTTGTCCAGCACCTTCCTTTGGGTTGCCAGCAAATCCGTCTGGGAGAGCGACGCATTTTAAGCCATGCACTTTTTAAGTGATTGTGTGCATCGCATTTTGCTGATCTACCTAACTGTACCCAGGAGTGATGGTTTAATACAGATTGTCCTCAACGTGAGACCACCATTTTCTGACGCTAAGTGGTACCTTTGTTAAATGAGCTTTGCCCCCATTTTATGACCTTTCTTGCCACCGTTGTTAAGTGAATCATTGCAGTCGGTAAGTTAGTAACGAGGTTCATAAGTGAAGCTGGCTTCCCCATATGTGGCTGGGCAAAAGGTCTTGGGATACAGCAGTCGTCGTAAGTATGAACCAGTGGCCAAGCTTCTGGATTTTGTTCACAACCAACTAGGTTTGGACCTAAGAAAGGACTTTACAGAATGCAAAGTTTGTAAACCCATGACCTTCCGGTGTCTCATCTTGTGCCTTTACACCAAACTGGCTCTCCCTTACCACCATCACGGCTAAAGTTTGCTTTTTAGAAGCTGGTTTAATCTGTCTTTAAACCATCAAGCAGGGGATGCAGTAGAAGAGAATATATGTAGCTCAGGACTGAACTGTTGGGACCCTTGGGTGCTAAGTGGGAAGGAGGAGAAGGAAGAGGAAGGGGAGAAAAGGAGGAGCAAGGGGAGAAGAATAGGATAGCAAGGAGGAAGGGGGCCAGGAGGAGGAAGGGGGAAGAAAGAGGGGGAGGGGGGAGGAAGGGAGGGGGAAGAGGAGAAGAAGAGGATAACAAGGAGGAAGGGGGCCAGGAGGAGGAAGGGGGAAGAGGAGGAGGAAGGGGGAAGAGGGCAAGGAGGAGGCGGGAAGGGGGGAAGAGGAGGAGGAAGGGGGGAAGAAGAGGAGGAGGAGGAGGAGGAAGACTGTGGGGTCCTTGGTGCTCCCTGAGCTGGGTGGTTTTCTTGCAGACATTTCATGACCCAGCTAGGTAACATCATCAGCGCTAGAAGGGAGTGAGGTTTATAAACCCCATTCCCTTCTAGCACTGAGGACGTTACCTAGTTGGGTCAGGAGACGTCTGCAAGAAAACAACCAAGCTCAAGAGAGAGCACCAAGGATAAAACACTAACCCGTATTATTTGGGGAAATTCATGACCGAGGTGAAGGGAACAGATGCCAACAAGAAGAGGAATTTTTTGGGACGGGGGCGAAACGGACCGTGACTAGAGAGACGAAGGTCGAGATTGAACCAGCCTTGTTCTGATGGTAGAGCATGCCTTCTTTGGCCTTCTCTGACTCCCGTTCCTTTTCTCCTGCAGCGACTCCACGGAAGCAGAGGCGTGAGCGCACCACCTTCACACGGGCCCAGCTAGATATCTTGGAGGCCCTGTTTGCCAAGACTCGCTACCCGGACATCTTCATGCGCGAAGAGGTTGCCCTGAAGATCAACCTGCCTGAATCCAGAGTCCAGGTGAGCTTTCTGCAAAGCCTTGGTCTCTTGTGATTATCGTTATGCTTTTATCTGCAGGGGAAACACTTGATCACCAAGGACGGCGATGGTACCACCAAAGAATTGTCCACAATAGCGATTAGGTTGAATGAAACCCAAGAGAAAGGATGGGGTCAAGATCCATAGAAAATTAAAACTACTACTGTCTTTTAGTGTAGTGTTAAATTGAGGCCATCTAGAAATATAAATGCTCCATTTATAGAACAGAAACGGATGGATGGATGGATGGATAGATAGATTGATACCCTGGATGGATGGAGGGATAGGTAGGTAGGTAGGTAGGTAGGTAGGTAGGTAGATAGATAGATAGATAGATATAGATAGATAGATAGATAGATAGATAGATAATAGATAAATGATAGATAGGAAGATAGATAGATAGATAGATAGATAGATAGATAGATAGATAGATAGATAGATAATAGATGATAGATAGACAATAGATGATAGATAGATGATAGATAGATAGATAGACAGACAGACAGACAGACCGTTTCCCCAAAAGACCAAACCAGAAAATAAGCCCTAGCGTGATTTTTCAGGATGTTCATCTTTCTTTCTTTCGGTCGCAACTGCTCAATTTGTAATCTATGTCCTTAGTTTAAAATAAGGATTTTCCTGCACATCCTGCAGTGATAGAGCCTTGGTTATCATTTCAGAAACTGTTGTTTGGGTTGGGGGAAGGGGGTGGGTGGGAATTCAACTTATTTTGTTGATGAATGAAAAAAAAATAAAGTGAAAATGTCTGGATGGTTTAGATCGGGGGTCCCCAAACTTGGCAACTTTAAGACTTGGGGACTTCCACTCCCAGCTGGCTGGGGAATTCTGGGAGTTGAAGTGCACAAGTCTTAAAAGTTGCCAAGTTTGGGGATCCCTGGTTTAGATGTTGGTGGAGCTGGAAAATTCAGGAGGAGATGTTTTTGCCACTTTTTGGGGATTTTGGTGTGTGTCCTCTGCCCTCTAGTGGACAGAGGTCTTCTTCTACCCTATTAGACCTTCCTCCAATTTGTCTCCTCCAGAGGTTTTCTTGAGTGGTCGCTGGTTGGGAATTGGGAATTGCAAACCCCGCCCCCCACACCTGGCTGGTCCTTCATGGGGCCCCGGTGTGTTCCAAGGGCTGTGGGCCATCCTTGAGTGGATGGATTGCTTCCTTCCCACAGGGACCCCTTCCGAATTCGCTCTTGGAGAGATCTGGTGGGACATTCCACCATTTCTAGTGCTCTTGGGGCGATTTGGAAGCCAAATTCGAAAGCAGGGTGGAAACCACTGTTTGTTGTTGATACTTGGCAGAGGTAGCAGACAGAAATTAGGTGACCCACTGCTGCTTCCTAGATTCGTGCAGGTGGTAGGTTCACGAGATGGAAGCTGGTAGCAGTTTAGTAGGTTGAATAACTCGGGTCTTAAGAAGATGACCAGCCAACAGGAATAGATTCCTAGCTCCTGATATCCCTTGTCATTAGGCCGTGACGGGATTGTCCCAGGAGAGTCAGTTTAGTCTTGTGGTTAAGCATCAAGCTTGGAAGTGAGAAACAGTGAGCTCTAGTTCCAACTTAGGCATGAAAGCCAGCTGGGTGACTTTGGGCCAATCGCCAGGCGACTGTGAGTTCTAGTGCCTAACCTTTCCCACGGGGTTGTTATTGTGGAGACAGGAGGAGGAGGAAGGTCTGTTGACTACGTCCACTACTTTGAATTATTTGTAAAAATAACAATGGAAGACAAACAAGCGACGTTTCCAGGCTTCCGCCTCCCTGTGTTGCATTTAAATGCCTCCTCCGCCGCCTGGAGGGAAACGTGACCCTTCTTTTCAGTTCCACCTGAGCAGCCTTCTTCTGCCCTGCACACCTTGCCTTCCTTTCTTCCAGGTGTGGTTCAAAAACCGCCGGGCCAAATGTCGCCAGCAGCAACAACAGAGCAGCGGACAGGCCAAAGCCCGGCCAGCCAAGAAGAAAAGCTCTCCAGCCCCCGAGACCAGCTCCGAAACCAGCGCCAACGGGCAGTACAGCCCTCTGCCCACCGGCACCTCAGTGGCGTCCAGCTCGAGCGCCAGCGCCACCGTCTCCATCTGGAGCCCGGCCTCCATCTCGCCACTCCCAGACCCTCTGGCCTCTTCCACCACCCCCTGCATGCAGAGGTCGGCCACCTTCCCCATGACCTACACCCAGGCGCCCGGTTACACCCAGACCTACGCAGGCTCGACTTCCTACTTCAGTAGCCTTGACTGCAGCTCCTACCTGTCTCCCATGCATCCCCAGCTCTCTGCGCCGGGCGCGGCGCTGAGCCCCCTGGCCACCCCAACCATGGGCAGCCACTTGAGTCAGTCCCCGGCCACCCTCTCCAGCCAGGGCTACAGCGGGGCCGGCATGGGCTTCGGCTCGGTGGATTGCCTGGACTACAAAGATCCCACCGCCTCCTGGAAGCTCAATTTCAATGCTGCCGATTGCTTGGATTACAAAGATCAAAGTTCTTGGAAGTTCCAGGTCTTGTGAATGGTGGGCCTGGAGACCCCCACCCCCAATCTCTGGGCGGAAGTTCTCCTTCTCCTTGATCTTGTCTTGGTGGGTCAACCACCCTTCTTCTCTCCCCCTCTTTGAACTGAGATATTCTGCCTCCATCTTCTCGTCTTTCCTTTCCTTTCCTCCCTTCCGGCCCTGCCTATGTAAACACCTGCCCTAGCTTTTGCTACTATTTGAGAGGTGGAATAGGAGGAAGTTAGGAGCCCAGGCTTGGAGACACGATGGACCTGCTTTCAATCAGGACTGGGGCGGGGCGGCGCTCTTCACCCTTCAGCACCCCAGCAGCAGTTGAACTAATGGTTAGACTTCTGGAAGAACAGAAAGCGCAGAGCGAGGAGGGCCATCTCGCTCCCAGCAGGACCGAACTCCACTCCGTTGGAAAAGTCAACAGCCCTTGTCAACGGGACCTTCCAGAATTTAGCCTCCCGAGGAATCTGTTTCTTCTGAACATAATCTTTCACCTCTGCTAGGGTGAGCAACCCAGCTGGCAGGTGTCCATCCCAGAAGCCATCCCAGAGCAGGAAGAAATTGGGTAGGAGTTGATGGTTCTCCAAGTGTTGGTCTGGACCAGAGGTAAACCTCCATCTCTTCGTCCTCACCTGTGTTTGTGCAAGACAGCTTCCCAGGGGGGTGGGTGGCTTTTGAACTGACCAGGTTGCTGACAATATTTTTCATTTCTTTGGAGGGATAGGGTTGTTCAGTTTTTATTAGCTCATCCTAGAGCCTTACGCCAGAACCAGTTGTGAGTTCCTGTTTAGTTATCCTCCAGGAATCTTTGTCCAACCGTCACCTCAACCCACGGGGCTCGTTCCAACAGGAAGAGAAAGCTCATCCATGAAAGAGTCTGAAGCGATGGACAAGCCTCTAAAGGTTTGCCACAGATCCTCCAGGGACAAAAGTCTGCTACTTCCATCTTAGCCAACAGCATGTCCCTTAAGCCTCCTTCTCCAAGTCTACCTGAGAGGGCTTTGCTCCATAATGAGGTCCCCTTAGCCTTCTCCTCTTAGCTGGTTTCTTCTCTGGGCAAGCAACTACGCTGAGAAACTTAAGAAGCTTACCTTGGGCCAAGGAATTAAAATTATCTTTTAATCAACCATCTCCATTTGCAGAGGAGCGAAACCCCGGGATCAATCCACCTAATTTGTCCTCAGAAACCTGTTAAGAATATTCCAGCAATCCCCCCTTTTTTTTGGCTTTCCTATCTTCCCCACTGCAACCCCGCTCCTAAAAAAAGCAATAGGTTTAGTTGCAGAGGCTAAAAGAGAAGAGCTGACCCAGGTATGTACAACCTTAAAGCCATAAGATATCAGATGGTGCATGAAGACTGCTGACCCTTCCTGAGGATTTTTTCCCTCTCCCACCCAGTGCAAAATATGTTTTTCAAACATATGAGCGATCTAGAGATTTCAATATCTCCGATTCCCTTAGACAAATGAGATTCTAGACCTAGTGAAATATCGAAGGTCAACCCTTCAATTATTTTGTGTTGAATCTTGCACGAGAAACAATGCAGAAAATCTCTGGGTTGTTTTTTTTTTTAATATAAAGGCAGCAAGATTGGCCTTTTAATCAGGGAACTCACTGTTTCTTTCCTACCCCAATTTTTGTAAAAAACAAAAACAAACCACCACCTAATAAACATTCCATTCATTTTAAAAAAATATATATATGTAAAATAAGACAGCATAGGTACCCTGGAAAAAGGTTGGTAGAAGGAGAATAATTGTCCTCTTATCAAAACGTCTTTTTAAGTAGGAAACACTTTGATGGGTTTTTTTTTTCCTCTTCCCAATTTTTGATTTTAAAAAAACATAATCAAAGTGCTAACTGGATTTTTAAAAATCATAAAGTAAAACTGCATGGGCACCCTTAAAACAACATTAGTGGAAGGAGATATAATTGCCAGCGTCTTTTTAAGTAGGAAACGCGTTTTTTTCCCCTGCCCAAATTTTGTAAAAAAAGAAAAATGCCCAATAAGAATTCCATCTGAAATTTTAAAAATATATAAAATAAGCAACATGGACCCTTGAAAAAAGTTGGTGGAAGAGAATAGCAAATTGTCAACTTGTCAAACCATCTTTTTAGCTGTTGCTTTGATCTGCAGATGAAATGTTTTGCTAATTTTGCACAATTTATGCTGAATCCACGGTTGATTAAAATAAGAATCCACATTTTATATACAACAGTCCTAGAGATCATTTTGCATTTGCGCCTAACCTGGAGGGAAGTTTTTTGTATTTTATGTACATTAATCCTTTAGAAATTGAAATGGCAATGAAACCTCTTTTGCTAGTCATTTTTTAACAGTGGGTTAAAGAGGCGACAGTAGGCTGGAATTAAATAAATGTAGAAATCTATCGTTTTCTATAGCTTCATTTATCAAAGCTGTATTTTATTAAACTGTACAGATAAAAACAGTGATAAGTGTTTAATATATATATATGTGTGTGTGTATGTATGTATGCATACATGCATACACACACACACACACACACACACACACACACATTATTTTTACTCCTCTCCAATGCATTTAAGACCTGGACTTTTCAAATTTAAAAATAAATGCTTGGGGTGTGTGTGTGTGTGTGTGTATATATATATTTAGTCTAGTTATCTTAGTCACTTTTTTTAACAAAAGAAACAATTGTCCTTTTTCTGTAGGCGAAAAACATTTCATGCAAATTATTTTTGTGGATGGATCTCTATTTATTATTGTCTTAGTGTGTGGCATGCTGTTTTCCTGTGCAGTTACATCAAATTGTTGGTGGCTTTAAAAAAAAAGGCGAAAAATATTAAAAATGTTTAAAAAAAAAAAACCACATCGAAATTTATTAAAAGCAAGGATGGTTTTTTTGTGTGGGAGGGTAATGTGTTGTCGTCTTAATTCCTGGTCAAAAACAATTGGTTCTGCAGTGACCAAATAAGGGGA
>NW_020769385.1:2220156-2232583 GCF_900518735.1 Pseudonaja textilis
CACGTCTTAAAGTTGCCAGGGTTGGACACCCCTGAGTTAGAGAGACTGAGGCGAGCAAAATGCCCTCGAAGAGGGTGGATTTGAACTTTAAAAAGGGAGATTTTCTGGAAGAGAATAAAAAAAAAGAAAAGAAAAAAAAGAATCATTCCTCCCCTTTTCTCTCTCAGGGAAGAAATCCGATTGGCAGGTAGACTCCCCCTGAATGAGGAGGTTCTGCTTCTCAGAGGGGGCTGGTGATAAGAGGAAGGGCGGAGTGCTGCTTTTCAGGATGCAGCTGTGAGCTCACCTGGAACCCTCTCCCCTGGGGGAGGGGGAAAGCTCTTTTGCATATGCAGATAGATGCTGGTTTATCCTGGCTTCCTCCCCACCCCCACCCACACCCACCCCACCGTACATAATTGGGGCTTTACCCATCTCAGTTTACCAGACCTGCCAGGTGAAGCTCCACTGGGGGTGTGTGTGTTGGGGCTTTGTTGAGAGCTCTGGGGTGTAAAGTAGCAGCTGCAAAGCACCTGAGCTCCAGCACGGCTGCAGGCGGTTGATGGAGAAAACACAGGGGGTTTTTTTTGAGTCGTGGTGGTGGTGGTGGTGGTGGTGTTGTTTCGCAAGTGGGAACATGCCTCGGCCGGCAACAGGCAGGATTTGCACGAAGCCGCCCTTTGCCACAAGCGGAGTAAGGGTGGGGGAGAAGGCGTGGTGGGGCCTGGTCGCCCGAGCGTGCCATTCCATGGGTTCTTTGCACACACGCACACGGAGCACTTCCGACGGTCCCCTCTCCCAGAGGCGTGAAGAAGGTAGGAGAACCGCCTCACGGATTCAGCCTGCGGAAGTCGTCCTCGGTTCAGCCAAGGCCTCACCTGTAACCAGGTGAGCTTTTCAGCCTAAGCGGGGCGGGGGTGGGTGGGTGGGGAGAGAGGTCTTCAAACATGGCCACTTTAAGACGTGTGGACTTCAACTCCCAGAATTCCCCAGCCAGCCATGACTGGAGGAGGAATTCTGGGAGTTGAAGTCCACATGTCTTAAAGTTGTGCCGAGTTTGAAGGCCCCTGGCCTAAGGCACCTGGCCGGGTGATGATTAAGAGTGACAGGTGGTTCTTGGAGCTCCTATTGCTCTTAACTGCAGCTAGTCCTCAACAACCTACTCGTTCAGCAACCGACGGCACTGTGGGAAAGAAAAAGCCAACTTAAATGACTGTTTTTCACGCTTAGCAACCGTTGCAGCCTCCCCACAATCAAAATTCAAGGCGCTCAGCAGCTGGTTCCATATTTACGTCCCCCAGGGCAGGGGCCTGTCATGCTACTTTCTGACGAGCTGAGTCGACAGGCGAGCTGGATTCCCCCTCAACATCTGGGTTGCTGATTTGGATCCACCGCAGGGATTCAACGGTGGCAAGAGAGGTTGTGAAAGCGGGGAAAAAATCACTGGAGCAAGGCCCCTCTTGCTTCGACAGCCAAAATGTTGGAGCCCGTGTTGGTCATACATCGAAGGCCCCGGCTGCCTGGGTTCTGTAGTTCTCCACCCTGAGTGAGACTAATCTCAATCTCTCTCTCTTTTTCTCTCCCTCTCTCCCTCCCTCCCTCCCTCTCCCTCTCCTTCCCCCTCTCTCTCCCTCCTCTCTCCCTCCTTCCCTTCTTCCCACCCTCCCTCCCTCTCTCGTCTGTGAGTCTCTGCATTCCCACTGCAAGATTAATTTGTGTGTGTTTGTGTGCATACGTGTGTGTGTGGTATAGATCTACCCCTTTTGAACTGTGAGGTCTCTTTTCCACCCCACCCCCTACCCCAATTCTAGAGAAAGAGGTTAAGTGTCGTCACCCTTTATTTTTAACCGTCTTGCCTGAATCTTCTCCCACCTGGCCGAGTCGCAGCCCCGTTTTATCACCACCTTCGGTTTCTGGTTAGTTCTGAAATGGAGGTGACAAAATTGTAGGTGATTAAATTGTGTAATGAGGCACAAGGCTCCTCTGACACACTATGACGCTATGCCCTAGACTGCCAGGTGCCTTGTGAGTCCTTCCTTCCTTCCTTCCTTCCTTCCTTCCTTCCTTCCTTCCTTCCTTCCTTCCTTTCTTCTCTTCCTCGTCCTCTTCCAACTTCCTTCTCTTCCTCCTTCTCCCTTCCTCTCCGTCCTTTCCCTTTTTCCCTCCTTCCTTCCTTCTTTCTCTTCCTCTTACACCTTCCTTCCTTCTCCCCCTCCCTCCTTCCATCCCTGTCCTTTCGCTTTCCCCTTCCTTCCTTCTCTTCATCCTCCCCCCTCCTTCCCTGCCTTTCTTTCTTTCTTTCTTTCCCTTTTCCCCCTTTTCCTTCCTTCTCTCCCTCCTTCCTTTCTTCCTCCCTCTCCTCTTCCTTTTCTCTTCCTCTTACATCTTCCTTCTCTCCCTTCTTCCTCCTTCTCCTTTCTCCTTTCCTTCCTCCTACTCTGTCCTTTCCCTTCTTCCCTCTCCTTCCTTCCTTCCTTCCTTCCCTCCCTCCCTCCCTCCTTTCTTTCTCTTTTTTTCTTTCTCTTTTTTAAATTCTTAGACCTTCTGCGGTTTGACAGCCGACAAGTTTGTGTAGGATTTCTTTTTTTCCTCTTTTTTTTTTAAAAAAAGATGTGTTACATGTGAAATTCGCCAGGGATATAAGGCAACTCGCTAAAAATGGAACTTTTTTGTCACACCTCTGAGCGTTGCCCACGGCTCCTCAGTTCCCTGAGGAGTGAGTGTGTCTTTATCTTTCAAGCAGCTCTTTGCTGTCATTCTTGGGTTTTTTTTCCCCCCATTGGGGGCAATTTCTTCATTAGAAGAGCAATGTCATGCGCCCCTGGTGGAGATTGACTCTGAGAGAAAGGAGGGACAGCCGGGCTGCAGCTATGACAACGATAAGAGGACAGACATGCATACGGGAGAGCGCTGGAAACAAAGCATGGAAATATCTCTAGTTTTGTCATTCCTCCCTGAGTTTGTCGTCCTTCCCAGGGTGTGTTATCTGTGGACGTTCTCCAGCCCTTACCTTGCCTGGTTTGTGTTGCTTTTTCCCTTCTTCTTGTAACTGTTTGTGTGGGAGTTTTTTGTCTTCCGTCCAAGATATTCAGAACTGGAAGCAAAGTGGAGGAATAAAAGGGGCTTCACCTGTTTTCTGTGACTGTGTTTGTTTTGTTCTGGGTCATCACAAGCTACTTCTGTTTCTCCTTGAGAAGAGTGATATAGGTAGTCTTCGACGTACGACCAAAATCAAGCCCCAAATGCCCATTGCTAAGGGAGACAGTTGTTAAGTGGTTTGGGCCCCGTTTTACAATCTTTCTTGCCACGGTTGTTAAGTGAATCACTGGGGATGTTAAGTTAGTCCCACGGTTCTTAAGCAAATCCGGCTTCCCCATTGACTTGGCTCCTCAGACGGTCGCAATAGGAGAATCACGGGATACTGCAACCGTCATAAATATGAGTCAATTGCCGAGCGCCTGAACTTCGATCACGTGACCATGGAGATGTCCTAATGGTCATAAGTGTGAAAAATGGTCAAAAGTCACTGTTTCTAGTCCCATCTTTGGCATGAAAACTGGCTGGGTGACTTTGGACCAGTCACCAGGAGAGAGTGAGTTCTAGTCCCGCCTCAGGCATGAAAATCAGTGGGTGACTTTGGACCAATCACCAGGAGGTGGTGAGTTCTAGTCCCGCCTCAGGTATGAAAATCAGTGGGTGACTTTGGACCAGTCACCAGGAGGTGGTGAGTTCTAGTCCCGCCTCAGGCATGAAAATCAGTGGGTGACTTTGGGCCAATCACCAGGAGGTTGTGAGTTCTAGTCCCTCCTCAGGCACGAAAGTCAGTGGGTGACTTTGGGCCAGTCCCTCCCTCTCAGCCCAACCCACCTCACAGGGTTGTTGTGGGGAAAATAGGAGGAAGAAGATCTATATGTTCACCACCTTGAGTTACTTATAAAGCAATAAAAGGCAGGATTTTTTAAAAAAATCCAATAAAACAGATAATAAACTCATTGCTTACTCCATCCTGCTAAGCTATGATGCCCAGTTCTGGTTGTGCCATGATGGCCGCCTGGGAATTTCTGCCCTTTCCCCAACTACTTTCACACAAATATATAAAGCATTTGCTAAGTGCTTTTCAGAGTACTTGGCAAATTCCTCCGCCCTCGTTTAGGATGCTCGCCCCTTTTTCCAGATGAGATAGCAAAATAACACACACCAAATACTCCTTGGTGAGAAGAGCACCATTAAAGGTCTGGGCATCTGCTTTTATTTCTCAACGATTGACAGGTCAATATAAACGTAAGCTTGACCTAGCACAGTGTTTTTTCACAGTGTTTCACAGTGTTTTTTCACTTTTAAAAGAGGTGTGGACCAATTCCCAGAAACCCGCAGCCAGCCTCAATCCCAGCAAGTTGAGGTGTGGACTTCAATTCCCAGAATTCCTCAGCCAGCCTCAATCTTGACAACTTGAGGTCCGGACTTCAACTCCCAGAATTCCTCAGCCAGCTTCAATCTCAGCAACTGGAAGAGGTCTGGATTTCAACTCCCAGAATTCCCCAGCCACCTCTTCCAGTTGCTGAGATTGAGGCTGTCTTGGGAATTCTGGGAGTTGGAGTCCACACCTCTTAGAGTTGCTGAAATTCAGGCTGGTTGGGGGATTCTGGGAGTTGAAGTCCCGGAATCTTGTTGCTGAAATCGAGAAACACCGCTATAAACAAAAGGAAAGCTGCAAGATCACACGCACAGCGACAGTTTCACTTAGCAACTGCTTCTCCTAACGGCCAGGTCGCTGGTTCCAATTGCGGTCACTAAAGGAGGACTACCTGTAATTTATTTCTTGCAAGCTGAGAGAACTTAACCTGTGGGTTGGTGACTGAAACCTACAAGGCTGTACTGGAGAAACCAGCATTTCTGGATCTTCAAGTTTGTAATATCTATATATCTAAGTGTAGGAATAAAAGTGGCCGATGATTGGCTGCCACTTTCTGGTTTCCGATGAGATGGAAATCTGATTGGGAAGCAGCTCTAAGAGGCAGGGATTTCAGCAGGACTGGCTGGGGAATTCTGGGAGTTGAAGTCCACACCTCTTAAAGCTGTCCAGCTTGACTGACCTAGACTGACCCACACATGTCAAAAAGAATTTGACAGGGAGTCCTTGACTTAACGGCCACAATTGAACCCCAAATCTCTGTTGATAAATGAGACGTTGGTTGATTTTTTTTACCCCATTTTATGACTTTTTTTTTTAGCCACGGCCATTAAGCGAATCACTGCAATTGTTAAGTCACTCACCTGGTTGTTAAGTGAATCTGGCTTCCCCATTGACTTTGCTTGTCAGAAGGCCACAAAAGTGGAATCACGTGACCTTGATGGCTGCAACTGTCATAAACACGAGTCAGTTGCCAAGCATTTGAATTTTGACCGAAGGACTCCCAAGGATGTTGTAATGGTCATAAGTGTGAACAAATAGGAGCCAGCTGTGTGCAGCAGCAGCCAAAAAAGCCAATCCAATCCTAAGCTGCATTAACAGAGGGATACAATCAAGATCGAAGGAGTTACTAATACCACTCTATAAAGTCTTAGTAAGACCACACCTAGAGCACTGCATCCAGTTTTGGTAACCACATTATAAAAAAGATGTTGAGACTCTAGAAAAAGTGCAGAGAAGAGCAACCATGATGATGAGGGGGACTGGTGGCTAAACCATACAATGAACAGTTGCAGGAACTGGGCCTGGCTAGTCTGGTGAAGAGAAGGACCAGGGGAAACAGGATAGCATCTTCCAATATTTGAGGGGCTGCCCCAGAGAGTAAGAGGGGGGTCAAGCTATTTTCCAAAGCACCTGAAGGCCAGAAGAAATAAAGGATGGAAATTGAACAAGGAGAGATTCAACCTGGAAATAAAGAGGAACTTTCTGACAGTGAGAACAATAAACCCATGGAACAGAAGTTGCCCTCGGAAGTTGTGGGAGCACCATCACTTGAGACTTTCAAGAAGAGACTGGACTGCCATCTGTCAGAAATGGTGTAGGGTCTCCCGCTTGGGCAGCGGGTTGGACTAGATGACCTACAAGGTCATTCCAATTCTGATTATCTGTTCACTGCTTAATAAATCATCATTTAATCATTTCAGCAGAGCTCCGGCTAATTCCCGGGCAATTCAATATAATTAAAATATAGAATCCTCCCTTTCCCCCCCACCCCATTAATGCAGGTCACATTGTGTTTGTTATGGGAAAATCTCCATGACTCTGACAGACGCCTCTGCTGAAACATCCTTTGTTCCCATGGGGCGGTTTCTTGTTTTCATCTGGAATAAACATTCCAGTCTCTCTCTCTCCTCCCCTCATCTGTTTGGCAAGCTGTGAAGCAGTAAAAATGAAAGCAGCCTGAAGACACTTTGAAAGCTTGACATAGTAGCCAAAAATTACGTCACTGAAAAAAAGTGACCGATGACCGTTTTTCACACCTGGGACCGTTGCAGCATCCCCTGTGGTCACCGGATCAAAATTCGGATTCGCTTTTGCAATTGACTCATATTTACGATGGTGGCAATTTTTGCAAATCTGGTTCTCCAACTTTTAGGGGCCTGGATGCTTGGGGAGCAACCAACAGCGACCTTTTAATTCTTGAAACGTTTTCTGCCCCCACCGGGAGCTGAACTAGTTTGGCTGAATCGGGTGGCCTGCGGGTTTTTCCCGCATGGCCCACCTAGTCATCCATCTTCCTCCCGCAAGGCAGAAAATTCTGCTGGAAATTTCCACCAAGCATTCTCTGCTCCGCCAGCGATGTGTTTGCACTGGATTGGAGGGTGCCAAACTCTGGATCTCAAAAACTGCCAGGATGTCAACATCGGCTAATTAGCGTTGACTTTTGCTTCCTTTCCTTCAAAAATATTAAAGAGTTTAAGCCTTAGCAGGCTGTCCTCGAGTTATGACCAAAATGGAACCCAGAATTCCCATCGTAAGGCGAGGCACCCAGGTGACCGGACCTGATTTGACACCTTTTTTGTGTGGTTGTCATTTAAATGTCGTGGCCATTAAGTGAATCAATGTATTCCTATGGGTGCTTTTGCTAGTTATTGGCTGGAAAGGCACAAAACGGGCAGAATGCAGGTTTGCAGGCTGACTCTGCCGACTGCCAGCAGTTTGATCCTGACTGGCTTGAGGTTGACTCAGCCTTCTACTCTTCTGAGGTCGGTAAAATGAGGACCCAGATTGTTGGGGCAATAGGATGACTGTAGTGTAAACCATTTAGAGAGGGCTGGAAAGCATTGAGAAGTGGTATATAAGTCTAAGGGCTATTGCCTTCCTTCCCTCCCTCCCTCCCTCCCTCCTTCCTTCCTTCCTTCCTTCCTCCCTCCCTCCCTCCCTCCCTTGTGGTTAGAATGCAGTATTGCAGGCCGACTCTGCTCATTGCCAGGAGTGCGATCCTGACCAGCTCAAGGTTGACTCAGCCTTCTGTCCTTCCTTCTGAGGTGGGTAAAATGAGGACCCAGATGGTTGGGGGCAAGAGGCTGACTCTGTAAACTGCTTAGAGAGGGCTGTAAAAGTACCGAGAAGCAGCATATAAATCTATTGCTAATCCTTTTGCTACTAATCCTATTGCTTTGTTAAAGGGATTACAGGATGTACCAGCTTGTAAGTTTTGAGGAAGGGAAATCCATTTCCTAAACAAGTGACTTTAAGAAATCCATGCTGGGGAAATTTCCCAGAAAAATCCTCCACCATGGTTTGGCTTGGGAATCGGTGAATTTTTGAGGGCTCCTGAAAAACTCCAGCTGGGAGTGTGTGGGTGGGGAGGAATTCTTATTTTTGCATTTTAATTCTTCGCACGGGTTGACAAAGGACATCTTCCAGCCAAACCTCCGTTAGGACAATTGCTTTGTTTTTAGTTTTGCATCATGAGTGATTGCAAAACAGGAAAAGGAACTGGTAGGTAAACATGTAAGATACTGGTAACCTTTAGCCTTCAATTCCTGGTTTTTCCAGCTTTGACACTTCAGTGCGGGTTCACGAGACCTCAAAGAAGGAAGAGGTTTCAGGCTCACTCTGCCCACTGCCAACTGTTTGAGCCTGACCGGCTCAAGGTTGACTCATCCTTCCATCCTTCCGAGGTCAGTAAAATGAGGACCCAGATTGTTGGGGGCAAGAAGGTGACTCTGTAAACTGCTTAGAGGAGGCCGTAAAGTACTATAAAGTGGTATATAAGTCTAAGTGCTATTGCTATTTTCCTTCCTTCCTTCCTTCCTTCCTTCCTTCCTTGTGGTTAGAATGCAGTATTGCAGACTGACTCTGTTCATTGTCAGCAGTTCGATCCTGACCGGCTCAAGGTCGACTCAGCCTTCCATCCTTCCGAGGTCAGTAAAATGAGGACCCAGATTGTTGGGGGCAAGAAGGTGACTCTGTAAACTGCTTAGAAAGGGCTGGAAAGCACTGAGAAGCGGTATATAAGTCTAAATGCTATGGCTCTTCTTCCTTCCTTCCTTCCTTCCTTCCTTCCTTCCTTCCTTCCTTCCTTCCATGTGGTTAGAATGCAGAATTACAGGCTGAATCTGCCCACTGCCAGCAGTTCGATCCTGACCGGCTCAAGGTTGACTCAGCCTTCCATCTTTCCTTCCGAGGTCGGTCAAACGAGGACCCAGATTGTTGGCAACCCTGGGACCCTGCGACCCGTCATAAACACGAGTCCTTTGCCAAGTGCCTGAATTTTAATCACGTGACCATGGGGGGGAGGGGATTGCAACGGCCATAACTGTGAAAAACAGTCCCTTTTTCCCAGTGCTGTTGTAACTGCGAATAGTCACTAAACGAACACTTGTAAATCGAGGACAACCTGCCACGAGAACGCCTGCCTCTTGTCTCTCGGGGTGGCCCTGCTTCTCTGCCGGGAACAGGGTGTCCTTTCATTCAGACTTTTCCTTGAAGCCCTACAGAAAGACAACAGCAAGCGAGGACAAAGAGGTCAGGTTATGATAAAAGGAGAATATTTGTAGCTCAGGGTTGAACTGGGGTGCTCTCTGAGCTTGGTGGTTTCTTTACAGACGTTTCATGACCCAATCAGGTAATGTCATCAGTGCTAGAAGGGAGTGGGGTTGGGGGAGGAGGAGGAGGAGGAGGAGGAGGAGGAGGAGGAGGAGGAGGAGGAAGGTCGGACTGTGGCTTCTTGATGTTCTCTGAGCTTGATGGATTTTTTGCAGATGTTTCATGACCCAACTAGGTAACATCATCAGTGCTAGAAGGGAGGGGGGTGGGGGAGGAGGAGGAGGAGGAGGAGGAGGAGGAAAGTCGGACTGTGGGGTCCTTGATGTTCTCTGAGCTTGGGGGTTTTCTTGGAGACATTTCATTACCCAACTAGGTAACATCATCAGCACTAGAAGAGAGAAGGTTCGTTCTCATTCTTTTGAAGTTCAACATTTATAGAAAAAGAAATCTGCTGTTATATCGATCATGATTGGAGCCTTCAGGGTGTTAGCAGAATAACAGAGTTGGAAGGGACCTTGGAGGTCTTCTAGTCGAACCCCTCCTCAGGCAGGAGTCTCTATTACACCATTCCGGATAAGTGGCTGCCCCATCTCTTCTTAAAAACCTCCGAGATACCCGAATAAGTTCCTCAATATCTAAAATATCGAATTTATCAAACCTGAACCGTGGAAAGAAGAGAGTCCACTCCTGGGCAGTGAGCCAAGCCGCGCGTGGGGTGCACTGCCCCGCGTGACAAAACCAGCATAGCAACAGATGCACAACTCCTAAGAAGCCAGCAGGTTGAGTAGGCAGGATGCTGAAAAGATTCTTCCCACGCTGTATGTGGTTAAGAAGACGACTCTGGCTAAGTGGGGAAAGGAAAGCATTTCTAAAAATAAGAAGGAAAACTTGGTTAGGAGTTTTATTTGCAAGCCTGGCTCAGTCTGTGCGGTTTCTGGTGGATAGATAGTTCTCCTCTAAACTATTAAAAGTCAGGTGCTGTATCTAAAAATAAATGCAAGGGGGGCATGGATGGATGGATGGATGGATGGATGGATGGATGGATGGATGATCTGGTAGGTAGATGATAGAGAGAGGGAGGGAGAGAGAACAGGATGGATGGATGGATGGATGGATGGATGGATGGATGGATGGAAGATAGACAAACAGAGAGGAATAGATGGATGTTGGATGGCTGGATAGATGGATAGATAGGTAAGTGGATGATAGATTGATAGATATAAATAACAGATATTTAAATAGATAGATAATATAGAAGATACCAGGAGATGATAGATATAGATAACAGATAGATAGACAGACAGATAGACAGACATGATATAGAATAAGTAGATAGAGGAATGGATGGAAAATGGATGAATGGATGATAGAAAGATAGAGGAATGGATGCATGATGATTGATAGATAGATGATAGATAGATAGATAGATAGATAGATAGATAGATAGATAGATAGATATAGATAGATGATAGATACATAGACAGACAGATATAGATAGAATAGATAGATAGATAGATAGATAGATAGATAGATAGATAGATAGACAGACAGACAGACAGACAGACATAGATTGGTAGAAAGAAAGAAAGAAAAAGAAAGAAAGAAAGAAAAAGAAAGAAAGAAAGAAAGAGAAAGAAAGAAAGAAAGAAAGAAAGAAAGAAAGAAAGAAAGAAAGAAAGAGAAAGAAAGAAAAAGATAGAGGTAGATAGATGATAGACACAGATATAGATAGACAGAAATAGGTTGGTAGATAGACAAGACAGACATAGATAGATATAGAAATAGATGATAGACAGACAGACAGATATAGATAGGCAGATATAGATTGGTAGATAGATAGATAGATGATGGATGGATGGATAGATAGATGATGGAGTCGGAAGGGACCTTGGAGGTCTTCTAGTCCAACCCCTTGCTCAGGCAGGAAACCCTGTCCCATTCCAGACCAGTGGCTCTTCTTAAAAGCACCCACAAGATGTTCCAGTGATTGACTGCAGAAACAGGCTTGTTTAAACTTGCTGGATTTAACCAGTGTCAGAAATGGTGTAGGGTCTCCTGCTTGGACAGGGGGTTGGACTAGATGACCTACAAGGTCCCGTCCCAACTCTAATAATCTGTCATTATCTGCATAGCTTTCTCACAGGAGTCCTCTCAATTTGGAAAGAGGACTGAATGTGGAATGTTCCTGTTTTCGTCTTGAGTGTTTATTTTTGGAGGAGAAAAGGAACAGTTGACACCCGAAAGCTTCTTAGGAAATGTTTGTTTTCTTCGCATTTGACTTCGCTTAGCCTCTTAGATCTGGTTTAGTTTGCTTCCATGGCTTCTTGCTGGGACAGAGAACAAAAACTTACTAGAAAATATTTGCTTTTTTAGTACTTGACTGAGCTTGACGTTAAAGGCATATTTAATTTGCTCCTTTTACGGCTTGGGGTTTGCTCAGGGAACTAGATTCTGGCACTCTAAGGACGGGCATTTACCAGCAGGCTGTCCAAGAAGGAGAAAGAGCATCTCTGAGCATATACAGAGGGCTTCCAAGTAAGCCCAAAGGAGTTAGAACTGGAAATGGTTCATAGGTCAATGACCAAAAAAACGAAATCAAGAACCGATCTGGCCCTGTTCTCCCCCTGTTCTAGGAGCTCAGGGACCCAACTCCCTCCCTTCTGGCTCCTTCAGATGTAATCATGAGGACTAGCGCCAGATTCCAACCTGCCAGCTTTAAATGGCTGCCGGATCTTCCTTCGCGGCGCTTGGCGAGCCCCCCCAAGAGATGCTCAGCCCTTCCTGGACCCATCCACGATTCCAGAGAGAGACAATTTCGCTGGGGAGGGGGTCCTGTGTGTACCCCCCCCCCGAATCGGGAGCGCACACGCTGCGCTTCCCTTGCTCCAGAGGCTTGGGCAGCGGGAAGAGGAAGGAAGAAGGAGAAACAGAAGAAGGATAAGAAAAGGGGAAAAGGGGAAAAGGAGGGAAGGAGATACAGAAGGATAGAGGAGAAAATAGAAGGAGAGGGAGAAGGAGAGGAAGTGGGAAGGAAGGAGAAGGAAAAAGGGAAGGAGATAGAGAGGAGGGAGGGAGAAGGGAGAAGGAAGGAGGGGAAAAGAGAAAAAGGTGAAGGAGATAGAGAAGGATAGAAGAAACAAAGAAAGGAAGAGGAGGAGTGGAAAGAACGGAGGAGGAGAGGAGGGGAGGAAGAAGGAGAACGGGAGGGGGAGAAGAAGGAGAGAGGAAGACAGGAGGACAAAAGGAAATGATAGAGAAGGAGAATCAGAAGATAGAGGAAGAGAAGGAGAGGAGGAAGAGAAAGGGAAGGAGATAGGAGGAGGAAGAGGGAAGGAGAGAAAGAAGAGAAAGGGGGGAAGGAAATTGAGAAGGATACAGAAAAAGAGGAAGTGGAGAAAGAAGGAAAGGGGGAGAAGGAAGGGAGAAGGTGAAAAGGGAAGGAGAGAAGAAGGAGGGGAAAGGGAGGAGTAGAAAAGGGAAAAG
>NW_020769385.1:2248057-2258769 GCF_900518735.1 Pseudonaja textilis
GCTGGCTGGGGAATTCTGGGAGTTGCAGTCCACACTTCTTCCAGTTGCTGAGATTGACAAACATCGCTGTAAAAGGGAAGGAAGATCATATAAGCACAGTGGCAGTTTCACTTAGCAACTGCTTCGCTTAATGGCCACGTTGCTGGTCCAGATTGCGGTCGTTGAAAAAGGAATACTTGCGAGCTGAGAGAGGTTTCCGGCTGAAAGTTTCAGGGCTGCTCACAAAAAAAACCTCCAACTTTTCCAGTTATGTTTGTCTAGCTGGGTCTATGCTTGGAAATCAAAGAGACCAATAATTGGATATCTCATTCTGGCTTCTGGGGCAGACTTTCTCCCAAATTGGAGAAAAGGAAGAAATCTTACTGGGGAAAAAGAGCCATTTTAGGAAAATTGACAGCTAGTCCTTGACTTACGACCACAACTGATCCCAACATTTATGTCGCTAAGTAAGACATTTGCTGAGTGACTTTTGCCCCGTTTTTATGACCTTTCTTGTCGCATTTTGTTATCGGAATCCCTGTAGTTGTTAAATCAGTAACATTGTTGTTAAGTCACTTTTTTTCGGTGCCGTTGTAACCTCCGAGGCCACTAAACGAACCATTGTAAGTTGGAGACTCCCTGTATTTTCAATTTGCTCTTTCAAATGTATTTGCCAATAATTCACCAGGCGCCTTCACCTGTTTGAAAAGCCTAGTTTTAAAATCTGTGCCAGTCCGGTGCCATGTTAGCACAGGTAGGAGGAAGCCAGTCACCTTGGAATTGGCAACATGAAATTTTAACGACCTACTCACAGGTGTTAAGGTACAATTCCAGATAATTGTTTTCTCCACAACTGGTTCATCGTCTCGCTTTTGCAAAACCTTCTGGCCAAGCCTGATGTCTTGCCCTGGAGGAGGAAGGTAAACAGCTGACAGGGAGTGAGAGTGTGGATCCCTTGGCTGTGAAAGAAACTGGGGAAGGACAAAGTCCAGCTGGGCAAAGCAGGGGAGAGGTAGAACAAGGGAGAGGGAATTCAATGAGGAAGACCCAGGCCTACCCCCTCTTCATCCTAGGGCACACAGAGAGGAACGGAGAAGAGAGCAACATGGGTTGCGTGGCTTATGGGGGAGGAAAGGGCCCCGATTCCCTTCATTAGCTGCAGCTGAGAACACAGTCTATAAAAGAGGAAGCTGCGCACACAGAGTTGTTGGGAGCCAACGTGAATTTATCTTGTATCGTAGTGGCTTATCTGGGTTCCTGGCGTCTTCCCAACTGTGTGAGTTTTGCTGTGCTTTCAAGTCTGCCATTCCTTCTCCTGCCCTGTCAGATTAATTACTTCAGTTTGGTTTGTTTGGATTTTAAATTACAGCTCCTGTGTACCTTGTTTTGGACTGAATGTTCTCCACTCAAAGGCTGTTCTTGGGAGAGATTTTCTCCAGCCAGAAAGTAACCTGGACACTGGGGGAAAAGTTGGAAATAATAAAGGGACTCTTATTGCTTATTTGACTGTGTTGTTTGTGCCACATCCCTGATCATCGCACCTGAATCAATGGAGGCTGAGGACCACCACAGTGGTGGAGAAGTTTTGATCAACTTTGGAGAAGAGCTAATCTTGTCCAAGAGGGGGGTTAAAAAAAGCTGCATTTGAGACAAATAAGACATAAGAATTTATTTGTCATTACACTCGCAAGCGGGTGCAACGAAATGAGGTTTCATTAAGAATATTTTAATGCCTTCTTTAAGACAGGCTTCTTGCTTACATAACCCTTACATAGCAAGAAACTTGGTGTAAGAGGCCATTAGAATATTCTTCCTGTTACGACATCCTGCATTTAATGACCACATTTGGGGTGGAGAGAGACAGTAAGGAGGTGTAATGGGATAGCAGGTTGTTTGCAAGCTCTTCAGCCTTCTCTGAAAATCAATTTTATGGGCTAAGCAGCAATGTTAGAGAAAAGAAGAATTAAGGGGGACATAATTCCAGTATTTGAGGGGCTGCCCCAAAGAAAAGGGGGTCCGTTTATTTTCCAAAGCACCAGAAAGGCAGGACAAGAAACAACGGATGGAAACTAATCCAGGAGAGAAGCAATCTGGAATTAAGGAGAAACTTCCTAACAGTGAGGACAACTAACCAGTGGAACAACTTGCCTCTAGAAGTTGTGAATGCTCCAACACTGGAAGGTTTTAAGAAGAGACTAGATAGTCACTTGTCTGAAATAGTATAGGTTCTCCTGCTTGAGCAAGGGGCTGGACTAGAAGACCTCCAAGGTCCCCCCCAGCTCGTTCTATTCTATTCCCAGAATTCCCCAGGCAACTGGTGTGTATTTATGAGGGTTGCATAATCCTGGGGTTATGGGGTCACCGTTTGCAACCCTCCCAGCTGGTTCCCAACCATCCAAGGCAATGGGGAAAGCCCGATTTGTTTAGGGACAGAATTATTTGCTTAAGAACTACAGCGATTCACTTAACAACTGAGGCAAGATTGTCATCATATGGAGAAAACCCGCTCCCTGTCAGCTGTTCGTCTTCCTCCTCGGATTCAGACTCCGACAGGGGCATGACAGGGAGCTATGCTGTTTTTTTTAGCTCAGCTGAGGCGCGGCACGAATCAGCTGAGCGAAAAAAAATCCAAGGGAATATAGGAGAGGTAACGGTGGGGGCAAGTGGGTGGGCCCAGCCAGAGGTGGTATTCTGCCGGTTCTCCAGACCAGTGGTCGCCAACTGGTGGGCCAAGGACCACTGGTGGTCCGCGAGAAAATTTTGGTGTCCACAAATTTCCCCCCAAAGCAATTAATCCAGGCTGCGCGGGAACACAAGGCTGCACCGCCCACGAGGTCCACGCACCCACTGGCCCCCACCGTTCGGCTAAGCGCAAACCTTACCTTGAGTAGAGCCACACGAACTGGAACTGGAAGGTAAGACCAACGGCGGGGAAGAGAAATCCGCCCCAGGGTGGCTTGCTGACGTTGGTGGGAAAGTCGGTCCCATATTCCGGAGCTGCAGGAGTCACAGGACCGGCCCTTTGGTCATCCCGGAGCAGCTCCTCCAGTCTATGGCAGGCCGGTGCACCCGGTTGGAGGAGCAGCTACTCCGGGGTGTCCAAAGGGCCAGTCCTGTGACTCCTGCAGCTCCGGAATATGGGACCAACTTTCCCACCAACGTCAGCAAGCCACCATCAGTCAAAATTCATATTAGTGGTCTGTGGGATTTAAAATTATGGGTTTGGTGGTCCCTGAGGTCCAAAAGGTTGGCTATCCCTGCTCCGGACTACTCAACATTTCTGCTACTCCTATGCCAGAACCAGTCCAAACCGGCTGACCCAGTTGTGTGAACCCAGTTGTAACAGTAACACGAATCTCATTATCTGCTTTTCTTTTCTCTTTGCATGCCGGCTACTTGTTCTCCGCTACCAGGAGGAGAAAAATGAATATTTCCCGGTGCCTCTCAATTGCCACAGCATTACTAACCCTGGTGGCTCTCAAGGCCTACATCGAATGGACGGCCGAGAAGGAGGAACGATACCCCGTGCCCCGTGCTGTTCGTTGGGAAGGTGGCTTCATCACCCCCATCCAGCCTTTCAAGGATATCTCTCCGGCCTTCATCTTCCATCACTTTAACGCCTCCTTGCAACAATTCCGCCACAGCATCCCGCGGGCGAAAGCTTACTGGAACGATAAGCAGTACAAAAACTTCCGGGCGTTAGAAGAAGGTTCGGCGGTCAATGCTTCCCGGAATAAATGCCCCAGCGCCGACGTGGAGGAACTGGCCACCAAGATCAAACACTTCAACTCGTATCCGGAGCTTTATAAGAATTTCATCCTCTACGGGGACTGCAGGAATTATTCCCTCCTGATCAACGAACCCCGTAAGTGTGCCGAGACGAAAAATAACACCTTCCTGCTCTTGGCCATCAAATCCGTGCCGGGCAATTTTGCCGCCCGCCAAGCCGTGCGGGACACTTGGGGGCAAGAAGGAGAGCCCGGCGGGCTGGCCGTCCGCACTGTTTTCTTGCTGGGCACGGCGGAGGGGCAGTTCGGGCCCCGCCTGCAACACTTGGTCCATTTCGAGAGCCGGAGCTTTGGCGACATCTTGATGTGGGATTTTGAGGACACTTTCTTCAACCTGACCCTGAAGGATTCCCTTTTCCTGCGCTGGACGCTGGACTATTGCCAGGGCGTCCGTTTCATTCTCAAGGGGGACGACGACGTATTCATCAACACCCCAAAAGTCTTGGGGTACCTGAGCTCGGTGGACGCTAACAAGCCCCTCTACATGGGGCAGGTGATGTCCAATGCTTCGCCCTTCCGGGTCCATCGGAGTAAATACTATGTGCCAGAGTCGTTTTACGTGGGGCCCTATCCTGCTTATGCAGGAGGTGGGGGCTACATAATCTCCGGACCCCTAGCCTCGTTGCTCCTCCTCATTTCTCAGTTCGTGGCCTTCTACCCCATCGACGACGTTTACACGGGGCTGTGCTTCCAAGCCCTGGGCATTCCTCCTCAGCCCCACGCCGGCTTCATGACCTTCGATATCGCCGAGAAGGACCGGGAAGACCCTTGCGTGCACAGCCAGCTGCTCTTGGTCCATCGGCGCAGCCCCCAGCAGACCCTCCACCTCTGGAAGCAAATCAACGATCCAAATCTCCGATGCGGACAGGAGGCATCGAAGCCCCAACCGCAGAAGCCGCCGGGATTCTGATGGAACTGAGGAACGGATGACGTGGGGTTTTTTCCGTCCTCTGGCCTGCAGTGGGGAGAGGCTCAGGCCCAAAATCTCATCAGAGTATTTCAAAGGGGACACCCTCCCCCACAACTTTTAGCGTGCTTTTGAAGGGCAGGAGCTGGGAATGTTCACCCCCTTGGGGCCTGGTCAACGTGGCTGCCATCGGCCTCTTCTTAAAATCCCTGTTTGTCTTTCTGGAGATACCCTGGTAGAAGGCAGAGCCATACCAAGAGTTCAGGAAACGCTGTTTACAGATCTAAGAACCATCCTTATTTTTCTACCAGGCTGGTTGGAAAAGGGACACAGCCTCTACCTGGCCTTACCTGAGAATGCCAGGGCTTCAAGTTTGCTTCCCTCACCTGGTGCCCTCCCAATTGGCCAGCAAAAGCTGGATTTCTAAGAGGAACCTTCCTCCACATCTGGAGGCTACTCAGAGAGCCAACCTGACCTGCCTGGATTGCAGAAGGTGAAGTATTGTCCACAAGTGTTTTATTTTGTTTTATTTTTTTTCCTTTGGGGCCCGAATGCTTGGGAGCCAATGCCTCCCTCCCACAGTTGGATAAACCAAGAAACCGAGGCACGAAGCCAAGCCTTAATAACCACGGAGCGCTTCAACGTGGCAGAAGAAAAGTGGAAATAAGGTTATCATCGGAAGTGACGATAGCCGTGGTGGCACAGTGGCGAGAATGTAGCATTGCAGGCTAACTCTGCTGATTGCCAGAAGTTTGATCCTGACCGGCTCAAGATTGACTCAGCCTTCTGTCCTTCTGAGGTGGATAAAATGAGGACCCAGATTGTCAGGGGGCGAAATGCTACCGGGGATGTAATTTGGACCCTAGGATAGTTTTGGTGCCCGATAGGATCTCCTTCTCCGTTCCACCGATCCTTATGCCTTTGGACTCCTTGACCATTTCTGTATCCTCATCTCTAGCAAAATTCATGCACTTTAAAATGTCCAGACCCGTATTATCCTTCACCTGTCAAGAGGTAATGGTCAGGTTTTGCAAGTCTGAGACATGAATCCGTAAATTGGTCAGAAAACTTCAACACTTCTCGAAATGCACTTGCTGTGTCGGGCCCATCCAGGTGAGAATATCTTCTACTCCAAGCCCCTGAAAGGATTTGAGATAGACAAATATGTATATATATATATCTCCTTTCCAGAAGAATTACAGGATTGAGGACTTGCAAACGTCAAACTGTTTCCGTCAGCTGCCACTTATGCTACGATGCAGGTGCTAAGGGAGAGAGAGAGTGGGGGACAAAATGTATTCCTTTAATGAGCCTTGTCCTAGGAGACCCTCCATTTAGTTGACTCTCTAAATCTTGGAGAGGTCTGCAAAAGCACCGCGTGAAGCGATAGCGAAGCCTAAGGGCCCTTGCTATTGCTGATGGTTTAGGGCAGGGGTGTCAAACTCAAATTCCAGGGGCCTGATCTGGCCTGCAGGGTGCTTAGATCTGATCCGCAGTGAAATTACAGTTAACAGATAATCGGAGTTGAAAGGGACCTTGTAGGTCATCAAGTCCAACCCCCCGCCCAAGCGGGAGACCCTACACCATTTCTGACAGATGGCAGTCCGATCTTTTCTTGGAAGTCTTAAGTGATGCTACTCCCATAACTTCCGAGGGCAACTTCTGTTCCATGGGTTGATTGTTCTGTCAGAAAGGTTCTCCTTATTTCCAGGTTGAATCTCTCCTTGATCAGTTTCCCATTCATTATTCCTCTTCTGGCCTTCAGGTGCTTTAAAAAATAGTTTGACCCCTTCCTCCTCTCTGGGGCAGCCCCTCAAATATTGGAAGGCTGCTCTCCTGTCTCCCCTGGTCCTTCTCTTCACCTGACTAGCCAGGCCCAGTTCCTGCAACCGTCCATCGTATGTTTTGGCTTCCAGTCCCCTCATCATCCTGGTTGCTCTTCTCTGCACTTTTTCTAGAGTCTCAACATCTTTTTTATAATGTGGTGTCCAAAAATTGAGTTTGACACCCCTGGTTTAAAGAGAGCTCAGTTGCTTTTGACTTGACCAAATGGGGTGGGGGGGAATGGGATGCCCCAGCTTCTCCTGCCCACGCTGTAACCACCTCCTGCTGTAATAAAAACGTGACTCGGGTACCATCAGTCTTGGAGAATGTCGACTGGCGATTTGTGTGAACAGGTGTTTCGGGGGAAATGTCGGGCTTGGATCTTGAAAGCAGCAGGTTACGGGTAGGCCTCAACTTAGGACAATTGAAAATTTCCATTGCTAAGCGACACATCTAAGTGAGCTTTTCCTCCTTTTAGGACTTTCCTGGCCACCACTGTTAAGTGAAACAAGGCAAGGGCTAAGTTAGTCACCCGGTTGTTAAGTGAATCTGGCTTCCCCATTGACTTTGCTTGGCGGAAGGTCGCAAAAGGGGATCACGTAACTCTGGGACGTCATAAATATGAATGTGTCTCGGTTTTGATCACAAAGATGCTGCAATGGTCCGAAGTGTGAAAAATGGCCGTGTCACTTTTTTTCAGTGCCGTTGTAACTTGGAACGGTCACTGTCATGCCCGTCGGAATCTTGATTCGGAGGGGGAGGCCGAGCAGCTGACAGGGAGCCAGAGTGTGGCTCCATTGGCTGTGGAAGAAACTGGGGAAGGGCAAAGGCTGGCTGGGCAGAGCAGGGAAGAGGTAGAACAAGGGAGAGGGAATTCAGAGGAAGATTCAGGCCCACCTCCCTCTTCATCCTAGGGCACGCAGTGGGGAAGGGAGAAGGGAGCAATGTGAGTTGCATGGCTTACAGGGGAGGAAAGGGCCCTGATTCCCTTCTTTAGCTTCAGCTGGGAACACCGTGTTTAAAAAGGGAAGCTGCGCACAGCAAGTTATTGGGAGGAAATCATGAGTTATCTGTTATTGTCGGGGCTCATCTGGGTTCCTGGCGTCTTCCCACTGTGTTTATTTTGCTGGCCTTTCAAGTCTGCAATTCCTTCTCCTGCCCTGTCAAGTTAATCACTGCAGGGTGGTTTGTGTGGATTTTTAGTTACAGTCTGTATGTACTTTATTTCCTGATTGAATTTCCTCCACTTAAAGGCTGTTCCTGGGAGTTTTTTTTCCTCCAGCCGAAGGTAACCTGCACACTGGGGGCAAAGCTGGAGATAATAAAGGGATTCTTCTTGCTTATTTGACTATGTTGCCTTTGTGCCACACTCCGGGGTCATCACAGTCACTAAATGAACTGTTGTAAGTCGAGGACTACCTGTATTCCCTGCAGAGCGTATCTAATAAAAGCTCAGATTTCTTTTTTTTTTGCAAAGAGGCAGCCAGGAAAACTATGCCAACACAAACACACACACACACACACACGTGCTGAGAAGAACATGTTGATACGTCGTGGGGCAGATGGTGCCCCTCCACAGGTATTCACACACACACACGGGCGCCATTAGCCCAAAAAATATATATATTTATTGATTTTCCAACTTGCCCCATATGTGCGATTAGATAGGCTGGCATCCACCCATTATTCCCTTTAACCCGCTAATAATTGTTATTTTCAGTTGTAACAGCTTTAGAGTAAGAATAACAGAACAGCGTGAATTCCACTGAAGGAAGAGCCGGGGAAAGAAAATTTTGCAGCAAATATCCACAAGGGAGACGTTCGAACTCAAGATTCCCTGCGTCTCGTTCCTTGCAATCCCCATATTTATTCATTTCTAAAACCAACCCGGGGCAAAGTTTTCCATCCTTCACCCCCCCACCCCCCCTTTGCTCAAAGTCATTTCCTTCCTGAAGAAAATCCACACTCCTTTGGCAACCGTTTCCTCGGAAAGATACCCCTTTAAGCAAGGGGTGGGCTTCAAAAAATTTTTAGCAACCGGTTCTCTGGCCGGCTGCTGGGTGAGCGTGGCCATGGTGGGCGTGGCCTAGTCGGCCTCCTGCGCCACAGCCGGGCGGGGAGGGGTTGTTTTCGCCTTCCCTGGACTCCGGAGGCCAGAAACGGGCCTGTTTCCAGCCTTCTGGGAGGCCGTTTTTTCACCCTTCCACGTGCCCCCTGCACTTATCTGGGATCCAAAATGGCCTCTTGGAGACCCCTTGGAAAGTCTGGGTAGGCAGGGCCAGCCGGTCGTTGCAACTACCAGTTCAGCGAACCAGATGTTAAAATTAACACCCGGGTCGGCTAAACCGGTACGAACCGGTAGCATCCAACTCCTGCCTTTTAAAGGGTTGTGATCAATTAGCTGGCGCCTCATTCGAGGCCGATCTCCGTGCTCCGGCCAAGAAATAAATTGATCGTGTCTCTTTCCACGGTGGAATATGGGAGGTAGGGGGCACCTCAACTTCAAGCCCCCTTCGGGAGCTCCCCCCACTATGGATTTTTCCTAAAAAAAGATATTCCCCTCCGGAAAGTGATCGGACAAATTGAACCCTTTCCACAGTGGGACGCTAAGGAGACACCAGATTTGCTAGCTGAATTGGGGGCTGTGAGTAAAATTGTGAACGTGTCAAAACCCAGAGACGCTCCCTAGTCTATTAAAGCAGCAAGTTTAAGGCAACGCCAGTCCATCACCGTTGAGCTGGGAGAGATTTCTGTGCTTTTAAGGGAAATACCGGCAGCTTTTCCCAGCTTTTTTGTGCAAACGATAAAAATAAAAATGACCCCAGTTGGATCACTTGAGGCTATTCAATCCTTGAATGCTAATTTCTAAAACTCCCATCAGCCTTCTGTAAAAACCCTACAGCTATTGTTGTTATGACCCTCTGACTATTGCTATAGTGACAAAGTAGTAGCTACTCCCCTTTGCTTTGAAAATGAGGGGGAAAGGAACTTTTCTTAAAGGCCCGTGAAGAGAAGAGTGGAGGAGCAATCGAAAATGGACAGCTGGGGTGAATCATAGAAGATGAATACGTTGCTCGAAAAACAGAATGCCAGGCGGGGCCCCAGTGCCAGACTATATCTCAGACCCCAAATAGTGCCAGCCCAATTCTATATTTTCCAAGAACCCAGGAGGAGAGGGAGTGTCCCTTGAGCCAGAAACCAAATTCAAAGAGAAGTCTTCGAAGATCAAAGCGGGCCGAAAGGAAAACCCACCTCCTCCCCAGTTCTACAGAAATGCACCTAGCGGTGCATTAAACCTCCTTTTAACTGTCCCCAGAAAGTGCGGCGCTCGCTCATCCTGACTTGTCTCTTGCCACAGGCTGACTAAACCCACCCCTCTCTCTTCTTCGGAGCTGGTCTTTAAAAGAAAAAAGAAAAATGGAAGTGGAACGATAAAGCCAAGTGGCCCACTTTGGGAAGAAAATCTCGGCGGGATGCAGAGATGACTTCGACCGGAAACAGAGGATGGATGGAATACCGGATAAGCATCCCCCGCAACGAAAGAGAGAGAGATTTTGGGGTGGGGTGGGGGGGCGTGACCGGGGATGGATGATGGAGATGCCAACAGGCCCGACTGGCACCCTGGCATGATGGGGGGGGGCACCAGCCCTCGGGGTTGGGGGAAGGGTGTCCCCCGCTAGGCCGGGATTCACTTCTCGAAGTGATCCAGAGGGTAATGTTCTCCGTATTGGTTCAGGTGACGCTCCAGCGAAGTCTGCTGCTTGGCGATGTGCCAGGGCATCTCGCTGTAGACATCCGAGAAGAGGAGTTGCGGTTTGGGCTTCAGCTTCCGCTCGGCCTCCTCGAGGGCCTCCATCACCTGGAGAAAGAAGGAAGGGGTGGCGGGGGACGGGAGGGGAAATGCAACCGTGAAGCAGAATAACAAGAGTTGGAAGAAGGGACCTTGGGGATGTTCTAGTTCCAACTCTCTGGCTCGGGCACGTTGCCAGGGCTTCGATCCTGACCGGCTCAAGGTTGACTCAGCCTTCCGTCCTTCCTTCCGAGGTCGGTAGAATGAGGACCCAGATGGTTGGGGGCAAGAGGCTGGCTCTTCAAAGCTCTGTAAAGCACTGTGAAGTGGTATATCAGTCTAAGTGCTGTTGCTATCCTTCCTTCCTTCCTTCCTTCTTTCCTTGATGGGTCAAATAAGGACCCAGATGGTTGGGGGCAAGAGG
>NW_020769385.1:2279620-2299221 GCF_900518735.1 Pseudonaja textilis
TCTCTCTCTCTCACTTTCTCCCTCTCTTTCCTTCTGTCTCTTCCTCCCTTTTTCTTCCTCCCTTCTCTCCCTCTCTCTTTCCCTCTGTCTCTCCTTCCCTTTTTTTCCCCCTCCCTCCCTCTCCTCTTTCTCTCCCTCTCCCTTTCTCCTTCCCTCTCTCAGGAAAAGGCCAGGCGATTCTGGAAGCGGAACTCCACCCGTCTTAAAATGGGCCGAGGTGGAGAAACACGGCCTTAGACAATCTACGAAGTTGGACTCTCTGTTTTAACTAACCCAGCTTCCTTCTTTCCATAATCCAACCAGACAACGAATGCCAAATCACGTTTTATTGACTTGCGCTATTTTACATCCCATGCTCCCTAAGTTTCTCTTATAAAGGGGGGTTGGGAAATCTAATTATTATTATTTTTTTAAAAAAAAAAACAGATTCCCTGCAAAACGCATCGTTCCATGCTTCAACGGGGAAATAGCAATCCTTAGCCAAATCTACTTTAATCCGCTTACTTCAGAAAGGAGAAGTTTGAACATGAAAACAAAATTGGATTTGTTGAGCGTCTAACTCTAGCTGGACTCAAAGCCCAATCTCAACCCCTAACTCTTAACACCTCTGTGGATTTCCCCATGTGGTTTACAAGGAAGTGTAATTGGGGGGGGAGCTTGAAAAGTCACCCCTCCTCCTAACCATACCAAGGGGCTACAAATCTCTTGGCGACCTCCAGTTTGCCCTCCAAATTCAAGGGGACCCAACTAGGGGTGGGCTTCAAATTTTTTAGCAAGGGTCTCTCTGCCCTAATGATTGGCTGGGTGGTCATGTGGCTGGGTGGGTGTGGCCAACTCGACGTAGCTTCTTTGCCCTAATTACCTAAAAAAAAAAAGATAATATATCAAAAAGTTGTTTATTATTCCGTGCATTTAATACTTAAATAAAAGACTGGGTGAAACCAGGTTTAATAGCAGTGACTGTAAAAGGGATCTCCGGAGTCTTCATGGAGTTTCTGGGGAGTTTTGTGATTCTTATTATTTGGGAATTAATCTCCTCGGAAGCTGATGGATAGGTTATCTGATTTTCTCAATGGCTCTCCCTCGGCAAGCACTTTATCTAGCTTGCCACACTTTTACCAGGTGTGAAGTGCTCTTGGCTGAACGCCCAGAAGTTCAGTTAAGCCGATTAAGAGCTTTCCCTTGCTGTTTGTCTTTCTGAGGTTATTGGGGGCTCTCCAAACCCCGCAGTGTCTTAGCTAGGGGCCACCCCTGGACCCAACCCTAATTATTTTACCTGCATTTTCCCCTCTTCCCAAGTTTCCTGAGAATTAGGGGTATTGTTGCAGGTCAGGGTTAGGTGGGGCCGGTTCTGATTTGTATCATAATTAAGACTTCCTTTGGCATCCGGGAACACCGTGCTCTTCCTTTTTTGCAGGATGCCCCTGCGGTGTTGACCTTCGCCATCGATAGCGTGGAGAAGAAAATCCTACTCTCCACCATGAAGGGGGCGTGTTCCGAAGAACAGGTAAGGGTGACGGCCGATGGATATGGCCTGTCCGAATCTGGACTTGAACTGCTGTTTGTCTGGGGGGTGGGTGGGTTGAACATTTTGTTTTCAAAGTCTCTTTTGTCTCCTGTGTCAGGTTTCCGGCAGTTACCCCCAATTAAATCATGAGTCTCGAGCCAAACTTCCAAAACTTCAAAAGGATTTATTGGGAGTTAACATGGCCGGCACTGCTTGGGTGCAGCCAGCTCTGAGACACATCATTCATTGTCACCCTTGACCCTGGTTTTCCCCCCACCCCCCCTGGGTGTATCGTAATTCATATTCTCCAATGGGACACATCCATAGCCCAGAGTCATCAGTCATGTTCTCCAGTTAGAATCTTGCGCGGCAGAAACTTCAGTAACCTAGTTACTATCTTTGAAAAACTATGGAATGCACTTTCGATTTCCAAGCTGCCGTCCTGTTGTTTCAAACTCATTCCCCCTCTCCCTTTCTGTTGGCAACTCTAACAGGACCATAGAAATATTTTATGACTTGGCATCCTGCAAATTTCTGGTCAGTGTGACTAGGAGTTATCTCTGCAAGGCAGTCCAGGCAAGGACACTCTGTTCTGACCAAGGCTTCCCAAGATCGTTATTAAGCACATGCTTTGTTAAAACAACTCTTGTTTTATTTCCACGCTGGGAATTATTTTCACTCCCAGCAAGTAATGAGTCCCAAACAGTCCCTCGAGATAAGCACCCACCCTTTCTCTCCTTTGAATTGCTGCCAACAACTAGAGTGACAAATGTGATGACCCAGGGTGGGATACGAAATAAACACAGTCACGAAAAACAGGCGAGGCCCCTTTTGTTCCTTCGCTTTGCTTCCAAGCTCCAAATATCCTTGTCTGGAGTCAAAAAAAAACTCCCCCATAAGCAGTTACGAAATGCGGTTTAAACTAAAAATGCCTATAAATTATAAAGAGTAAAAACAACACAAACCACACTGAAGCAATTAAGGGAACCAGGCAAGATAAGGGCTTGAAGACGTCCACAGATATCGGAACACACCCTGGGAAGGACGCCAAACTCAGAGAGGAACGACAGACTAGAGATATTTCCAGGCTTTGTTTCCAGCACTGGCCCATACGCATGTCCGTCCTTTTAACCAGTTCTCACAGCTGCAGCCCACGAAGAGGATCAAGGCCCTCTCCTCCCAAGTAGGCCACGTCTCTCCCTGATCCTCTCCTCCCTGCGTGCCCTAGGATGGAGAGGGGATGGGCCCGGGTCCTCCTCTGACTGCCCAGCCGGCCTCTGCCCTTCCCCAGCCTCCTCCACAACCTCCAGAGCCGCACTTCCACTCCCTGTCGGCTGTTCCTCCTCTCCCTCGGAGTCAATCTCCACCAAGGGCATGACAGCCAAATGAATTATAAAAAAACCAACCGAAGTACAAAGTTCACACAGAGCTTCAAGGTTTAATCCGAACAGAACGAACAACTTTGCTTCCTGCAAAGGTTTCGTCACCTTTGCCTGTCCTTTATACCTTAGGGGAGGGGCCATCATCTCCCAGCCTTACTCCCGAGTCGCCCCTTTTGTTTCAGCTGCTCTCGCCTTCTGGCAGTTCTGTGCACATGCACACAGGGAACAGGCTCCCCTCGTTCCTCTTCCTCACTGCTGCCAGACTCTAAAGGCTCCAGAGGCAGCACCCCACTCCCAGATGGTCCTGGCCCCATCTCTGCATCGGACGCAGGACCCTCGTCCGAGTCCTCTCCAGACTCCTGGACTGGTCCCCGTTCTTCCCCACTGTCCGATTCCGCTGCCGCCTGCACCGGCTGCTGGCGAACCACAACAGAAAGTTGTATTAATACTCAGGTGTATTAGTTCAGGTGCTTTTTGCAGAAACACGAAAATACAGAAGTGCAGGTAATACTCCACTTACAACAGTGTCCATTTCAAGTTGCAACAGCACTGAAAAAAAAAGTAACTTACAACCGTTTTTCACTCTTATGACCAGCGTCCCCATGGTTTATATTCCAATGCTTGACGGCTGACTCACATTTATGACCGTGGCTGTGTCCCCGGGTCACGGCATCCCCTTTCGCAACCTTCTGACAAGCCCAATATTGCTGTTGCTAAGCGAGACATTTGTCCCGCGAGATTCGCCCCATCTTATGACCTTTCTTGCCGCTATTGTTAAGTGAGTCACATGGTTAAGTGTATCCATTGAGTTGGCTTGTCAAAAGGTCACCCTAGGGGAAAATCACGTGACTTCTGGGACACTGCAACCGTCATAACTGTGAGTTGGTTGCCCAAGCGGTTGGATTTCAATCCCGTGACCATGGGGGGGGGGTCGCGTCGCAGCGGTCGTAAGGGTGAAAAAAACGGTCATAAGTCACATTTTTGACTGCCGTGGTCACATCGAACGGCGTGTGTTTGTGAGGAAACTCGACCCTTCAGTTGCTGAGGGATACGGAGCTGGGAAACTATAAAATCAAAATGAGGAAAATCTCTGGGCAGATCTAAAAAATGAAAAAAAAAAAAGTCAAATTGAACCCACAAGGCCCCAAAACGTGTTGCAATTTATTTATTTTTTAATGAGGATTTAAATGAAATCCAACCCAAAGGCTGGGTTTTTGTACACCACGGGGAATCGTGAATGGATTTCCCTCCCATAATCCTTTGCTCTTTGTGTGTTTTTTAGGAGTTCTAACCACTTAGAAGCAGCTTCCCATGAGGAAACAGGCCAAAATACGTTCAATAATATTAATAACTAGCTTCGCTATGGAACTATGTGGTCAGGCTTAGTTTTTGGGGAGGAAAATAAGGGGGGGGGATTCTGCCTCCGCCTACCAGCATCCATCGGTATTCATCTGGCTAGCGTCCTGTCAGTGTGTGAGAGAGTTGAGGGCTGTTTGGAAACTGAAACAGCATTTGCTGTGTGAGCAAAGAAGGAGACAACAAAGAGCCTGGGCGTGGCTTAGCTCAACTGTTCTGTACTAAAGCTGCTTGGTGCTGTGAAACTGAAACTCCTCTGCTTGTGTTTTGCATTTGGAAGAGATTTCTTGTCAGGTGGGGGTGTGGGGTAGAACTCCTTAGCATCAGAGCATGTTAATAAAAATAATGTAGGATATACTACCGCTCTGATAGTCATTTCGAAAAATCCTTCCTTAGTGAGCACCTAGAAGCCAAGAGGAACATACGTGCCAAGTTTCAAGTTTGTAGGCTTTACGGTTCTGGAGATATTGTGATGATGGGTGTGTGGTATTTTGCTTTTATGTATATAGTTAATAAATCAGCGCCTGGCACAAGGAGGTGTGTTGTTACCGTGAATATCAAACACGGTGACAGACGGTTGCTTGACAAAGCAATTTGTGATTTCTCTCCCTCCTCAAGCGCCGTCTCCTTCCCCTGACAACGGCACCCTAACCATGTGTTTTTCTGCCAAGCGTCTCAGGTTGCTGGCAACCTCCTTAATTGAAGGTATCCATCCGAATCGGCGGAAGTACCTGTTCCACCCCATCCGTCAGCTCACGATTGCCTCTTCGGGCACTGATGCACCAATCTTGTTATGTGTGTCAGGGATATCTGTAGGGCACACTCAAAGCATATTAAAAGTACCTAAAAGTCGGACTAAGTTTCAACCGGCACCATTTTGAGCCCATCTTGACCTCAACCTATTCTCCAAAGCACCTGAAAGCAGAACAAGAAGCAACAGGACGAAAACGAACCAAGGAGAGAAGCAATCTGGAATTAAGGAGAAATTTCCTGACAGTGAGGACAATTAACCAGTGGAACAGCTTGCCACTAGAAGTCGTGGATGCTCCAACACTGGAGGTTTTTAAGAAGAGACTGAGACACTTGTCTGAAATAGTGTCTCCTGCTTGAGCAGGGGGCCAGAATAGAAGACCTCCAGGGTCCCTTCTAGGTCTATTCTGAATTGAATTGATTTTGGGGGATTTGGTTCGGTTTGAGGTTTTGATTAACCCAAGGGTCTTCAAACTTGGCAAGTTTAAAACTTGTGGACTTCAACTCCCAGAATTCCTGAGCTAACATGACTGGAGGAGGAATTCTGGGAATTGAAGTCTTAAAGCTGTCAGGTTTGAAGACCCTTGCTCTATCTTATATGCAGCTCTATCATTCCCCTCTATTGCAGTGGTTTCCTGTATCCCATTGCCCCTCCAGGTTTCATCTCTATTGTTCCTATGATGTATTTCCTGTTCTTGTATTACTCTAACACAAGGGTTTTCAAACTTGGCAAGTTTAAGACTGGTGGACTTCAACTCCCAGAATTCCTGAGCTAACATGACTGGAGGAGGAAGAGGGGGAATTCTGGGAGTTGAAGTCCACTTAACTTAAAACTCTCAAGTTGGAAGACCCCTGCTCTACAGCTTTAAGACTTGTGGACTTCAACTCCCAGAATTCCTCCTCCAGTCATGTTAGCTCAGGGATTCTGGGAGTTGAAGTCCACAAGTCTTTAAAGCTGTCAAGTTTGAAGAGCCCTGGATTAGCCAAACGAAGCCTTCGGCACAAGTGTGAGCCACCTAAAAGTCAGGCAAAGCTTCAACCTCCACTGGTCACTGAGGGCATCTTGACCTCAACTTATTCTCCACAGCACCTGAAGGCAGGACAAGAAGCAATGGATGGAAACTAAGCAAGGAGAGAAGCATTCTGGAACTAAGGAGAAATTTCTTAACAGTGGGAACAATTAACCAGTGGAACGACTTGCCACCAGAAGTCATGGGTGCTCCAACACTGGAGGTTTTTAACAAGAGATTCGGTAGCCATTTGTCTGAAATGGTAATCTCCTGCTTGAGCAGGGGGATGGACTAGAAGACCTCAAGGGTCCATTTCCAACCTTGTTATTCCAAGTAACTGCTAAGAAGGATAAGAGAGCCAGAATTCGGTTCCCTCAAACAGCTCATAAAACAAAATTGAAGATAAAAGGAGCAAGGGGTTGGACTAGAAGACCTTGCAGATCCCTTCCAACTCTTGTTATTCTGTTCTGGGTTTTTTTTGTGGGTTTTTTTTTTGTTGTTGTTACTGTTGTGGCTACACATCGTCAAAAGGCCGTTAGCATTCCAGGTGAGGCGCGCCGAGTCATTTCTCATTACCGTCTCCACGTCTCAGCAAATGGCCCCGAACGCCGAGCCCATCCTGCTCCGAAGGGCACAATTAGGAACGTTAATGTGCTATCGAACGGCGCAGACAGCCATTAATTAGGCCAGTGTTTCTGTCAGGTGGAGATGGCTGGCGTTTTCATTTCGGGGTGAATTGTAATAAATTGGGGCTCTTGGAGTAAAAAAAAAACCAGAATTATGGGCAGCGGCCCAGGGAGAACATCAGATCGGATTTCTCTCTGTCAGGTTGGTCTGTTCCTTCTCAGGCTGAGTATCCCCCCGTATGTGTCAGGCTGTAGCGGCCATTAACAAATTAACAGAGTTGGAAGGGACCTTGTAGGTCATCTAGTCCAACCCCCCCTCCCAAGCAGGAGACCCTACACCATTTCTGACAGATGGCAATCCAGTCTCTTCTTGAAAGCCTCCAGGGATGAAGCTCCCACAACTTCTGAAGGCAACTTCTGTTCCATGGGTTGATTGCTCTCCCTGTCAGAAAATTCCTCCTTATTTCCAGGTTGAATCTCTCCTTGATCAGTTTCCATCCATTGTTCCTTGTCTGGTCTTCGGGTGCTTTGGAAAATAGCTTGACCCCCTCCTCCTCTCTGGGGCAGCCCCTCAAATATTGGGAGATGCTCTCCTGTCTCCCCTGGTCCTTCTCTTCCCTAGACTAGCCAGGCCCAGTTCCTGCAACAGTTCATCGTATGTTATAGCCTCCAGTCCCCTCATCATCCTGGTTGCTCTTCTCTGCAACCTCTTTTTTATAGTGTGGTGAACAGAACTGGATGCAGTACTCTAGGTATGGTCTTACTAAGGCTTTATAGGGCGGTATTAGCACCTCCCTTGATTTCTTGATTGGTACCTCTATTAATGCAACTTAGGATTGCATTGGCTTTTTTGGCGGCGGCTGCGCACTGCGGGCTCCTATTTAGCTGGTTTTCCACTAAGACCCCAAGATCCCTCTCCCATTTACTGCTATTGAGCCTGGTTTCACCCAGTCTATATCTTGTTCGGAGTGAAGATGCCCCATTTGAAGGAAGAAAAGAGCCAGGATTGATCTGTGGAGACTTTGATACTCCCTGAGCTTGGTTGGTCTGCAGACATTTCATGACCCAACTAGGGAACATCAACAATGCTAAAGGGGAATGGAATTTATGCGGGGTGGTGGTGGAGGACTGGAGGAAAGAGGAGGAAAAGGAGGAGGAGAAATGTGCGGTCCTTGGAGCTCTCTTGAGCTTTTGTGTTTTCTTGCAGACATTTCATTACCCAGTTAGGTAACATCATCAGTACTAGAAGGGGGAGTGGGGTTTGTGAAGAAGAGGAGGACAAAGACAACAACTGTGGGGTCTTGTTGCTCCCTGAGGTTGGTTGTTTTCTTGGAGACGTTTCATGACCCAACTAGGCAACATCATCAATGCTAGAAGGATGCAGAGTCAGCTCTTTGGAAACCCTGTAAACAAAGCACTGATGATGTTACCTAGTTGGGTGAGGAAACATCTGCAAGAAAACAACCAACCTCAGAGAACACCAAGTGCAACCCTGAGCTACAAATCTCTTTCTTCTGATGGCCATTTGTTGGGCATGTAAATGCAGGTTATTCTTACACTGGAGTATATCCATTTTTTTTTTCCAGCCTTGGCAACTTTCAGATGGGTGGACTTCAACTCCCAGAATTCCCCAGCCAGCCAAGTTCTTCTCTCTTCCCCCCTTTTCGAATTACTTCCCAAAAAAAATGCCCCAAATCTTGCTTAATGACTTAACAACCACTGCATTTGTGTAACAACCACATAAAATTGAGCTTGATCTCAAGGTGACCCGCTTAATGACTGCTGTGACTTGACGGCCGTAATTCTGGGCTCAATTCTGGTTGTAAGTCAAAAGACCCCTTGTAGTTCCTCTCCTGAAAGCGTCGGGGGTTTTTTGGTTTTCGTTTTGGTGCCTATTAGCTGGAAGATTTCCCTGCTGTCGATGAATGTCAAAACTCTGCAGCCCTTTCGTGCTTCGCTCCATTCGCCTGCTTTCATGCCGCCGAGTCTTTGAATTTTATCGTTATTTTTTAAAATTTGTTTTCGGGCTTGACGTGAGCCCTGCTCTGCTGTTTCCTTTCCCCCCCCCCCCCACCTCTCGTTTAACAGAAATGCACCTTTGGGAGGAGGTCTCGGCCAGCATTGTCTCCACCTCTTTAAGCATTCATGGCAACCTCCAGCGCCTCTGGCTAAAAATTGGCACTTAGGTGACGGGGAACGGAGGGGCCATAACCAGGCGTCCATTTTAATGAGAGCAAGCTCCACGGAAGCCTTGACAAACATCGGTCTGATGTGTGGCTTCGGGCTTTACACACCTCTTGGTTTTCCCCATCGCTCCGAAATGCTTTCCTTTGTAATTCGCACGTAGCCTTGCCAAGGAACCTTGCAAGTGAATCCCACAATGGGTAGGTAACTGTGTTTCCCCAAAAATAAGGCCCTGTCCTTTTTTCTTTTTTGGCTGCCAAAAAAAGGCACCAGGTCTTATTTTCGGAGGGTGTCATTTACTGACTAACCATACATGCGTACGTCGCCCCCGGCCTCCTTTTCGCTGTCAGAGGCCTTCAGGAACTACTTCTGCAGCTGGCAAGGCTTCCCTGAAGGCCTCTGCAGCCGATACCAGAGTTCTGGATCGATCCAGAGCTTTTTTACCAGCTACAGAGAGGCCTTCAGGAAAGCCTTGCTAACTGCAGAAGACATGGCCCCGCCAGGCAGGTGTCGGGGTGTGTGAGGCTTGGCTACAACTGTCCAAAGGTAAGTAGTAAGGCAGCTCCAACTCCCTCCCATCCCAAGCCTAGTTTAATTTTTACACGTCTACTCTTGGAGTAGGCGGGATCTTAATTAGGGCTTATTTTTTGGGGGGGGGTAGGGTTTATATTGGGCGCATGTGTAAAAATCAATCTAGGACTTACTTTCGGGGTATAGGTCAGAGATGCCTAACCTTTTCGTCGTCGCATGCCAAAAGTGTGTGCGCGCGCGCACATGTGCCGTACACCCGTAATGCAGTGCATACAGGACACCCCCTGCATGCGCATACGACCCCCCCCGTGTGCACTGCCTCTGCGCATGCACACGTGACCCCTGTGTGCGCCTCGGTCCCCTGGCGCATGCGCGTGCAGAAATGGTGTAGGGTCTCCCGCTTGGGGGGGGGGGGTTGGACTAGATGACCTTCAAGGTCCCTTCCAACTCTGATTATCTGTAATCTGTAACTCTTGAGCTTGGGAAAATGGGAGGGGGGAATTTCTTAGAGTGTATGTGGTTAGACATAGTAACATTCTTTTTCTAAATCAAGGTCATGTTATCTCCGCACCTGGGTGAGAGGACGTCCCAAGCTGGAACAGATGGCGATTGGGGCACGCGATGCGATGATGGGTGCAGGGGGGAAGATTTGTAGTTTTTACTTATTGCAAGGAAGCCCGGAACTTTCAGATTCGGGATTGCCCAGATGTGCCAGTTTACCATCCCCTCCCCCCAAAATAGATCTTTTGAGAAGATGCCTGTCTCAGAGTTATTGGTTGGAGTGGAGGTTTTCTGGAACGCTGACAGATACTGGATGGCATGCTGGCCTCCGTCCATCCTGGTTTGAAAAGCTTGGCCGGGGAGGGGGAGAGCGCGGGGGTGGTGGTGTTGAAAGTGAGTAGGTTTCTTTGCCTAATTTTCCACGGTCGAGCTACCGCGTCCAGATATAGTTCTTTGTTACTCGGCAAATCACCACGCCGTTTAAAATGGGTTTCACTTCAATGGCTGCCTGGTGTTGCAGGGAACCACGCAAAAGCCCTTGGGCCGTGTGTGTGTGTGTGTGTGTGTGTGGTGGGTTTGCTGGACACGGTGGATTGCTTTTCACAGCACATTTTAATTTGGCTTCTGCAACAGCCCATTTATCCGGAGGCACAAAATATGTGCACTGCTGTTGCTCCCAAACAGTTCCACTGTGCCGGATTTAAGACAGACAAAGCTGAACCGTGTGTGTTTGTACACTGTGTGTTGTGTGTGAGCTCCGCAAACGCATGTTGGGCGGTGGTGGGTGCAGCGTGGTGCTTTTATCAAACCCTGGCTTGGAGAGAAGTCACTGCCCAAAACATGACTCTAGGGTGGGGGGGGGAAATAGGGGTAGGGGGGTCCTTGACTTAAGAGCCACCATTGGGAATGGACTATCATGCCCTTGGGAGAGTTGGACGCTGAGGGAGAGGAGGAACAGCTGACAGAGAGTGGAGGTGTGGCTCCGGAGGTTGTGGAGGAGGCTGGGGAAGGGCAGAGGCCGGCTGAGCAGTGAGAGGAGGACCCAGGCCCATCCCCTCTCCATCCTAGGGCACACAGGGAGGAACAGAGAAGGAAACAACTTGGCTTAGGAGAGAGGAAGTGGCCATGATCCCCCTCATTGGTTGCAGCTGTGGAGATGAGTATATAAGAGGGGCGATTACAACACAGCGTTGCCAGAAGCAAAGCATGTTTTAGTTATCTTGGTTGGCGTCCTTCCAACAGACTATGCCTTGTTATCTCCTTGAAGTTGGTAATTACTTATCCTGATCCGTTGTGGAAATTCCATTATTGTAGTTTGTTTTAGTTTTTTTATTTCATCTCTATCTGCTCATTAAGTTCGGACTGTATTGCTTTCCTTTGAAGACTGTTTTTGAATACATTTTATCTCCAACTGAGAATTATGGAACAGCGGGGCCGAGTTGGAGGCATTAAAGGACATTTATTTACGTTTTGGATTTTGTTATGTTTGTGTTACACTCCGGGTCATCACATGGACCGTCCGTTTGCTAAGCAATGGGGTCGCATCCGATTTCATGACCTTTTTTCTTTTAAACCGGATCGTTAACCAAATAATATGGTTGCTAAGCGGATCATATGGTCATTAAGCAAATCCAGCTTGTCTCTCCCTCCCCCCACCTTCCATTGACTGGTCTCACCAAGTCGGTTTGCTTTTTGTATGGGTTAAGTGTATGGTGTGAATTGACTCCACTGCAGTTTGGAAGCTGCAGTTGAGGTCTCCCTGTTTTCTGGGGACTCTGGTTCCACAAACTCTGCTCTCAGTGCGATGCGCGGAAGCTGGCCGTTCTCGGGTATCAAAATGCTCTCTTGTGTTCCCATCTTGGGTCTCTGTGAGCTTGTTTGTTTTCTTGCAGACTTTTCTCAACCAAACTAGGTAACATCATCAGTGTTAGAAGGGAGTGGGGTTTGTGGATAGGGAGGGAGGAAGGAAGGAAGGAAGGAAGGAAGGAAGGAAGGAAGGAAGGAAGGAAAGATTGTGAGGTTCTTGGTGTTCTCTGAATTTGGTTACTTTTTTGCAGACATTTCATGACCAAACTAGGTAACATCATCAGGACCAGAAGGGAGTGGAGTTTGCAAAGTGGAGCAGGAGGGGAAAAAAAGGAGGAGAATTGTGAGGTTTTTAATGTTCTCTGAACTTGATTGTTTTCTTGCAGATATTTCATGACCCAACTAGGTAACATCATCAGTGCTAGGAGGAAGTGGGGTTTATAAACAGAGGGTAAATCCCCACTCCCTTCTAGCACTGATGATGTTACCTAGTTTGGGTCACGAAATGTCTGAAAAGCACATCTAAAGAATTTAAACGCTGAGCTACAATCGTTCCCTTCTGTTGGCAACTCATTCCTTCCTGACAGATTTGGTCCAGTAACATCAGAAAAAGTAGCCTGTGGAAACGCACAGACTGTCTTCCCGTCTGGTTTTGCGCAGTGCCGTCTTTCTGGAAATTCACGTTACTTCGTGGATAGTTTCAAACCTGTCTTCGGAGATGTTAAAACCCACCGTCAGACGCGACGAGAAAAGAAAAGATGGGGTTGAAAGAAACAATCCTGCGCCCGGGGAAGATGTTTTCTTCCATAGATTTTTATTATTATTTCTGTTTGGCCAAGCCCCCGAGCAGGACCGATAGCGGGAGGAGAGTTCGCCATTTCCCGGCGATAGTTCCCGCATCATCACCTCACCTGTTCGGCGTGCACCCGAGAAGATTGATGGCCGGTTGAATTGACCAGGAAGGCTGAACTGATTCCTTATTTGTAGCTGCTTGTCTGCCTTCCCGCCGGCTGTGGGCTCACGCACTCCAGCCATGCCACGTGCCGCTGGTTATTGAGCTGAAAAGACTTAAGTGAGCCAGACAGATTTTGACAGCTCCACGGCGAACGGCTCAGTTGACATGGAGGAAGAGGAGGATGGGTGGTGGTGGTGGCACGGAGAACCAGGTTGCTAGTTCCCTCCGTACACAGGGTGGTGGTGGGGAGAATGGATGGCTTCCTTTGCATATAAATTGACTAATTAAAACGCAGCCTTGCGAGTAGGCCAGATAAGAAAAACTGGAAAAGATGAGCTAATTGTCCTTTATGGTCAGTCTGCATTAATGGAAGGTTGCAAAGTGCGAAAGTACCGGTCTCCCACTGTCCCTTCTGATCACCTGACTGTGATGACCCAGGGTGGGATACAAAACAAACAACAGTCACAGAAAACAGGCGAAGCCCCTTTCATTCCTCCACTTTGCTTCCAAACTCCGAATATTCTTGATGGAAGACAAAAAACTCCCACACAAACAGTTACAAGAAGAAGGAAAAAAGCAACACAAACCAGGCAAGATAAGGGCTGGAGGACGTCCACAGATAACACACACTGGGAAGGACGACAAACTCAGAGAGGTAGACTAGACTAGAGATATTTCCATGCTTTGTTTCCAGCACTTGCCAGTACGCATGTCCGTCCTCTTACCCAGTTGTCACAGCTGCAGCCCATGAAGAAGATCAAGGCTCTCTCCTCCTGAGTAGACCACATCTCTCCCTTATTCTCGCTTCCCTGCGTGCCCTAGGATGGAGAGGGGATGGGCCTGGGTCCTCCTCTGACTGCCCAGCCGGCCTCTGCCCTTCCCCAGCCTCCTCCACAACCTCCGGAGCCACACTTCCATTCCTTGTCGGCTGTTCCTCCTCTCCCTCAGAGTCAGTCTCCACCAGGGGCATGACATGACCAGCTCGATACCTGTGCTTCGCTACGAAACTATGTGGTCGGGCTTCGTTTTCGAGGATGGGGGTGGGGAAATTCTGCCTCTGCCTACCAGCATCCACCGGTATTCATCTGTCTGGCATCCTGTCAGTGTGTGAGAGAGTTGAGGGCTGTTTCGAAACTGAAAGAGTATTTGCTGTGTGAGCAAGAAGGAGACAGCCAGGAGCCTGGGTGTGGCTTAACTCAACTGTTCTGTACTAAAAGCTGCTTGGTGCTGTGAAACTGAAACTCTTCTCCTCCGCTTGTGTTTTGCATTTGGAAGAGATTTCTTTCCAGGTGGGGAGGGGGAGTAGAACTCCTTAGCATCAGAGGGGGCTTTGGGCAGGAAACAATTCATTCGTTTCAGCAGTGTGAAGATCTGTCTGTGCATCTCAGAGACTCCTATGCCGAGTCCTTCCTTGTCAGCACTGAGTTTGGAAATATTTACTCGGCAGCCCTCCCGGCTAGATAAGGTCCATGCTCCTCATTACACCTTTGAAAGACTGTTTGCCAGGCCTTTGGCTGAAGGTGAATGCAAGAAATTCACCTTTGTTGAATAAAAGGGGTTTTGCCGGGACAAAGAGTCTGCTTAGTGCTTTTGGGCGAAGCCTAGGTCAGAACAGATTGTCAATAAATGAAAGGTTGTAGGGCAAGGACTACCCCTTTAAATGAAGACTGTGCCATGGGCGTAATTTAAACCTGGGGTGGGGGGTCCTATCAGGGAGGGGCAGAGAGCAAGGCCTATGCTGCCCCCCCCCCCCACCTTCCCAAAATCTTTTTGGGACTTTTCCTTCCTTCTTTCCAGCTTTTAACCATCTCCTCCTTCTCTTGATCCCTGCAGCTTCAGCAATGCATTGCCACCGCGCAGCGAGCGGCCGAAACCATCTTCCGCTTCTACCGAGACGCCGCATGCAGGAAGTACTCAAAATGGTGACTTTTCTTCCCCCCCCCCATCACCAGCACAATGGGACATTCCTAAGGAAGAGCGGCTGATGCAGCCAACACCCTTCTAGCAGCGGACTCTACTTTCCAGGTGTATGCTGGCTGATGTTAAGCCAGGTTGGGGAAGCAGCTGGCAGGCGGGGCACCAACAAGCTAGGAATGCTGGCTACCTCAACACCTGACGGCCTTCAGCCTCCAGGATTTCCAAGCTGCGTGTTAAACATCCACTTCCTGCTTCCAGAAAACCGTTTCCGGATCCAGTTTGATTCTTGCTCGGTTTTATCTACGTTTTTTTTTTCCCATCCAACTGATTCATCCCATCCTGTTCTCTTCTTCGCGGAGTTATTTCTTTTTTTCTCCTTGTCTCCTGCCTGAAATTATCATGCTGGGTTTTGGCAAAGCCAGCCAGGGGTCTTCTTGCCATGACCAGGAAGAAGCAAAGGAAGAATTTATCCTGGTTTGTTTAAAGGAAGAATTTAACCTGGTTTGCTTAAAGCAGAGGTCTCCAAACTTGGCAACTTTAAGACAACAAGTCTTAAGACTTGTTGTCTTAAAGTTGCCAAGTTTGGGGACTCCTGGCTTAAAGGAACAAGTTAGCCTGATCTGCTTAAAGGAAGAATTTATCCCAGTTTGCTTAAAGGAAGAATTCATCCCAGTTTGCTTAAAGGAACAATTTATCCTGGTTTGCTTAATGCTCGCCATTTTTTTTTAATCTCTTGCAAATCAGTTATTAGTCTGGCTCTTATGTCACCTGAAGCTACCAATTTTGTTTACCCAGCTTGATGGGGGGGGGGGGGGGGGTTGGACTATAAGACCTCCAAAGTCCCTTCCGTTATTCTATTCTATTTTGCTTGGTTGGAGAAGCAGCATGCTGGGTGGGCCAAGGTTCACCAGCCTTGAAAAGAGTCGCTCTGTGCAAAAAGTCATTTTACTCGAGACGTAAATCTCCAAACCATTTTTTTAAAAAAAATAAATTTTGGAAGAAACAGATAACGGGACTTCAGGAACGAACTGTTCAATTCTTGTTTTTCCACCCCCATTTTTTCTTTTTTATTAAAAAAAAAAACTTCCTAATCTGTAGAGGGAGCTGTAACACCGGCAGAAGAATTTCATGGCTGCGACACCCTTAATGAAGAAAAAAAAAAAAACTGCCGTTGATTGAGGGCTCTGGACTCTGGCTGCCTCTGTTCAGAAATTAACGTCACGAATAAAATAGCAAAGAGGAAATTCCCAGCTCAGCCCTATTTTGGGGGGGCGGGGGGAGCGAAAACTTGTTCTCGGTTCTCTTGCAAAGGTTTTTGTGGGCCACTTGCAGGTGGAGGGTGGGTGAGATCGAGCGCTGGTTGTGATGCACATTTTATACACGTCAGGGCCACCATCTTGACTCCCACACACACAAAAATATAAATAAATCTCTTCTGACCCCTGTTTTTGCTATTCTGTCAACTCCACATCCCGATGTCACTGACTGCAAACTGTTGCCCTAAGCCAGAGGTCCACAAACTTGGCAACTTTAAGACTTGTGGAGTTGAAGTCCACAAGTCTTAAACTCGCCCTGTTTAGAGACCTCTGCCCTAACCCATTTTTTTTTTCAACCTTGGCAACATGAAATTGGACGGACTTCAACTCCCAGGATTCCCCCAACCAGCATTTGAAGGAATTCTGGGAGTATTCTATATTCTATGCCCTTCTTAAAAGTTGCTCAAGTTGAAAAATACTGCAGTGAATTGCTGAAAAGCTGGACTTTTGAGAAATTGGGGGAGCAGCTCTATGTTCAGTTTGATGCTAAATCATGGAAGTTGGGGGATTCTGGGAGCCGAAAGATGTTTGAGACTCTAGAAAGAGTGCAGAGAAGATCAACCAAGATGATTTGGGGACTGGAGGCTAAAACATATAAAGAACGGTTGCTGGAACTGGGCACGGCTAGTTTGATGAAAAGAAGGACCAGGGGAGACAGGATAGCAGCCTTCCAATACCTGGGGGGGCTACTGCGAAGAAGAGGAGGGGGTCAACCTATATTCCAAAGCACCTGAAGGCAGGACAAGAAGCAATGGATGGAATCTAAAATCAAGGAGAGAAGCAACCAAGATATAAGAAGAAATTTCCTGACGGAACAATTAATCAGTGGAATTAAGTTCCAGAAGTTTTGAATTCTCCAACACTGGAAGTCTTTAAAAAGAGACTGAACAACAATTTGTCTGAAATAGTTTCCTGCCTAAGCAGGGGGTTGGACTAGAAGACCTCCAAGGTCCCTTACAACTCTCTTATTCTATTCTATTCCTATTCTATTTTCTATTCTATATTCTATTCTATGTTCTATATTTTCTATTTACTCGATATTTTATATTCTATATTCTATTTTATTGTCTATATTTTATATTCTACTCTATATCTTATATTCTATATTATTTTCTATTTTCTATTCTACACTGTTCTATATATTCTACTCCATTCTATTTGCTATTTGCTATTTTATATTCTATTTTCTATTCTACTCTATATTTTCTATTCTATATTTTCTGTTCTATTTTCTATTCTATATTCTATTATTTTCTGTTTTCTATTCTACTCTATATGCTATGCTATGCTATTCAGGTGGCTGAGGTTGGAAAACGTTGCCTTAAGCTGTGAGCGGAACATAATTGTGGGGTGTTATGCATGAATTCAGACACTGATTGTGTTTATCCTTCGGGGTTTATTTAAGGATCTATCAGCAACCGGTTCCCACGAGAGCTTTCTTCAGTTTTACCTTGTTTTTCCTCTGCCTGACCACATTATGCAAACCCAGCTTGTTTGGTTGCTGCAGAGTTCTGTGCAATGCCCAAACCTTAAAATTAGGATAATTCAGTACAAGGGAATCCTCGACTTATGACGGCAATCGAGCCCCCAATTTTCTGTCCCTTAAACAAGACACTTCTCAAGTGAGCTTTTTGCCCCCGTTTTACGACTTTTTCTCGCCACGGTTGTGAAGCAAATCCGGTTTCCCTCTTGGCTTTGCTTGCCAGCCAGTCATAAAAAGCAGATTTGCAGGGACCTCTGGGATGCTGCAACCGTCATAAATATGAGTCAGTTGCCCCTTTGGATCCCCTGACGCGGTCGTAAGTGTGAAAAACGGCCACAAGTCCCTTTTGTGTTCCAGTGTTGTGGTAACTTAAGCGGACGGCCGCTTAAATGAACTGTTTGTAAGTCGAGGACTTACCCGGAGGTCCAAATGAAAAGCGATAAACCCTCGTTGGTCGCCGAGTTTGGAATCGGCTCGATCCACCGTGGCAATTCACCGAGAAAGGAGATTTCGGTTCCAAGCTTCTCTCCTCCCTCCTCCGCCAAGACCCACAACCTCCCGTTGTCACCTGAATGACAAACCTCGAGTTGTGATGGAGTGTCTGGAATCTCTGTACCGTATCTGGCTCATTATTTATTCTCTGGAACTTTCTGGCTTGCTTTTTTTTTTTAATTTGGCATTTTGGGCAAGCATGGGGCAGGTGCCAACCAGCAATCCTGCTTGGCAAGCGTGGCTTGGCACACGGCAAGGGCTCGGGGGTGGGTGGGAGGAGGAGGAGGGGGCAGTCCAGGAAAGCAATTTCCCAAAAGGACTGCCTCCCCCCCACACCATCCCCGGCGCCCCCTCTACCCCCCCAAGGATTAAATCTGGTATTTTAACCGTCCCATCGTTGCTACGGTTTGGGGAAAAGCTGACATGCCTCCTTCCTGAATTCCAGGACTGCGGATTTTAGAAAAAGAGGTTGAGCCATGGTTTCTCCCCTTCGGGGAAGGAGCATGTTTGATTAATAACAAGCTGAATTGCAGCATCTTAGCTTTTAATTCAGAGGTCTCCAAGCTTGGCAACTTTTAAGACTGGTGGACTTCGGCTTCCGGAATGCCTCAGCCAGCATAGCTTAAAAGACGCTGGCTGGGGAATTCTGGGAGTTGAAATCCATGCGTCTTTGGCTGGGGAATTCTGGGAGCTGGTCCAGCCATTTTAAAACATGCTGACTGGGGAATTCTGGGAGTTGAAATCCATGCGTCTTTGGCTGGGGAATTCTGGGAGCTGGTCCAGCCATTTTAAAAGATGCTGACTGGGGAATTCTGGGAGTTGAAGTCCATGCATCTTAACACATGCTGGCTGGGGAATTCTGGGAATTAATACAGCTGTCTTAAAACATGCTGGCTGAGGAATTAGAATAGAATAATGTAGAATAGAATGGAACGGAATAGAACAGAATAATATAGAATAGAATAGAACAGTATAATGTAGAGTAGAATAGAATAGAATAATATAGTAGGAAATAGAATAGACTAATGTAGAATAGAATAGAATAGAATAGAATAGAAGATCGAATAGGAAAGAATAGAATAGAAAATAGCATAGAATCGGAGTAGAATAGAATAGAAAATAGAATAGAATAGAATAACAAGAGCTGGAAGGGACCTTGTAGGTCATCTAGTCCAACCCCCTGCTCAAGCAGGAGACCCTGCACCATTTCTGACAGATGACAGTCCAGTCTCTTCTTGAAAGCTAAATTCGGTAGGTTTTCCTGCTAGAGCAGGGGGTTGGACTAGAGGACCTTCAAGGTCCCTTCCAACTCTTGTTATTCTATTCGGCGGCCGTGCGACGCGCTTGCATTGAAGCACTGAGTGTCGCTTGCAAGCGTGTCGGATAGCAGCTTCTGCTTAAGCGTATCATTTCTCATTTGCCTTAGTACTGACAGCTCCTCACCCCCAGGGCAGACTTGCAAGAGCGCCCTGGCAAGCTTGTTTATCTCTCTTTCCCCATCATCCCACCCCCCATCCCACCCCCCCACCTCTGTTTGCTTCCCAGAGTCCTGAACGTCTCATCACCTTCATAGCTGGCCAGGGAAGAGAGCCGTCCTTTGCTTTAATTAATGAGTCTCATGGCACGGATGAAATTAGACCTGTTTTTCTCTGCTGAAGCCAGCTTGCCCTCGTTGCAAAGTTTCTTTCACAAGGACAAGAGTTGTGTCTCTCAACCTTGGAACTTTTTTGAGAGGGGGTGGACTTCAACTCCCAGAATTCCCCAGCCAGCATGCATGGACTTCAA
>NW_020769385.1:2358232-2368538 GCF_900518735.1 Pseudonaja textilis
GGGGGGGGGGCAACGGGCATCCTCTTGGGTGACTTCCGGGCTTACGGAAACCTCGGTCAGATTTTTGCAAGTAATTACTGACCTTCTGCTCCCCGGGGGGGGGGGGGGGGGGGGGGGGGGGGGGGGGGGGGGGCTTGAGGGAAAGAAAATTAAGCCTCTTTGGTTTGTGTCTGCCAAAATTGCATCATGTGCTCTCAGAATGTATGAGTAACGGCCGAATGTGGAGTTAAGAGGAAAGTTTTGGTCAAAAAGATGATCGGAATGATGTAGGAGCCATTTCTGGACTTTGGAAGGAGCCTCTTTTTTTTCTCCCTTCTGTTGTATCTCAAGTTTGGTCCTTTGAAGAGGAGTGAACTTCAACTCCCAGAATTCCCCAGCCAGCACCGTTGCAAGGGTGAAAAAAAAAAAAAAAACACCTGGGTTCATAAACTCACCTTTTTCAGTGCCATTGTAACTTTGGTTACTCAATGAACGGCTGAAAGTCATGGGGCTACCTGCAATTCGGAATCCTTCCTTCCCTTCCCAAACGCATCAACGCTAAACTTTTCCCAGCCCGAGTTTTTAGGAAGCCGCAACAGATTCCCGATTCAACGGACCCTCCTGGGTCGCTTGGCGAAGAAGGCAAGTCAACGACTCCCCTTCCTTTTGCAGGCACCACCAGCGTAAGAGGGGACCAGGGCTCAATAGCTGGGAGATCAAAACAACGGCCGTATCTCTTGATCATGGCTACCACTCCAGAACGGGCTGATTCCTCGAGTCACAAGCGGAGAAAACGAGCCTCTCCAGACGCAGAATTCTGCAGCAGCCAGTAAGTTGCTCTCAGGGGTGGACAGCCAGACTCAGACATGCCAGAGTTCCAGATAACTACCATGTATCTTCGAAAATACGACCAGGTCTTGTTTTCTTTTGATCCTTGAAAAAACGGCTAGGCCTTCTTTTCGAGGGGTGTCTTAATTCCCCTCCCACGTGCCTCGCCCGGCCACGGAGCCGCTTCTTTCACGACCAAAAGGAACGAGTGACAGGCCCCATGGGCCCCGTGCACCCTTGCTTACCTGTAATGGCCAGCTACTGGTAGCTGTCCCAATTTGGGGAGTAGGACTTAATTTTAACGCGTGCGCACAAAACAGTGCTGGGCCTTCTTTTTGGGGTGGGTCGTGTTTTAGGAGAAACACGGTACTTTATTACCTTCTGCCTCTAGGACAAGAATCTTCCCCAGCCTCCAAATAGATAAGGTTCAGGGGAATTTTGGGAGGGTCATCGTCTCTAGCCCTTTTGGGGTTGCGCAGAGACTCCAGGCTAACTCTGCGCTTGATCCCACCTTCCAACCAGGTTGAGTGCTTCCCATCAGCTGTTTTAAAACTTGATTGATTGATCAAGTTTAACGATCGATTGATCGATCAATCAAATATATCAGACACAGAGACATCTTTTTCCCTGATGCAATCACGCAGCGGAACACCTAATTCTGAAAGTAGTAAGGCTGTATTACTCTTAGCCTTCTCATCTTTTCTGCTACCTTCCCTTTATAGTATCATTATTATGATTATTATCACTCCTTTGTTTTGCATGTATGCCAAGAGCTTCTGCACCACAGACCAATTGCTTATGGACCTACTCAAAGTATCCCATCCCATCCCATCCCATCCCATCCCATCCCATCCCATTCCATTCCATTCCATTCCATTCCATTCTATTCTATTCTATTCTATTCTATTCTATTCTATTCTATTCTATTCTATTCTTCTATTATTTCTGTTCTATTCTGTTTCGTTCCATTCCATTATATATTATATTAATTATATTATATTTATTCTATTCTATTCTTATATTTGTATTATATTATATTTTACTATATTATACAATATTATGTTATATTATATTTTATTTGTATTATATTTTATTTATTATATTATATTATTATTATTTCTGTTCTATTCTGTTCCGTTCCTTTCCACTTTATTTCTATTCTGTTCTGTTCTGTTCCGTTCCGTTCCATTCCACTCCATTCTATTCAGAAAATTGGAGGTCTCCAAATTCAGAGCAAAAGGACTTAAGGACATTTTCGGGCTCCTTTTTTTCCTAGGTCAGCGGAAGCGAAGAATTGCTGCGTACGGCGTTTCTATATCGATTTCCGAAAAGACTTAAAATGGAAGTGGATCTACGAACCCAAAGGCTACTATGCCAATTTCTGCATGGGGCCTTGTCCCTACCTCTGGAGCTCGGACACTCAGTACGCCAAGGTAAGGGAGCAGGGGAGGGATTCAAAAACCTAAGCAACTGGTTGGCTGCCTGGTTGCTGGGGGGGCGTGGCCATGGTGGGAGGGGCCCAGAATCACCTTCCCCAGAATCCGGAGGCTTCCCTCAGGCCTCTGGGAAGGGCGAAAATGGCCTCCCCCGGGCTCCGGAGGCCTTCAGGAAGCAGGCCTGTTTCTGGATTCCTGGAAGGCCCATTTTTCCTCCTCCCAGAGCCTCCGCGCAGACCCTACACTTACCTGGATGGAAAACGGGCCACGTGGAGACTCCTGGGAGAGGAAGGGTGGGTTGGGTGGGGCCAGCCGGTTGGTTCAAATAGCAGTTCAGTGAAATTTCCAGATGCAAACTTAACATCCGGATCACTTGAACCGGTCTGAACCAGTAGAATCCCGCCACCTGTAAAGGAGGGAGGTTTGCAGGGGTGGGATTCTGCCAGTTTGCACCTATTTGCTAGAACCGGTTGTTAACATTCTAAGCAGTTCGGAGAACCGGTTGTTAGAAGAAATTACTGGCCTAATCCTGTAAGGAAGGCAGGAAGGAAACATTCTGGTGTTGCTTACAGAAACTGCCTCTCCGTTAACCCTTATTACGTTCTTGGCAGGACTAGACTTCCTGTCTCAGGAACTTCTCTGGAGTTTTTTTCCCCCTCCTTTGCTGGTACTTTGCTTGCGTGGAGTGACCATTCAAAGTTACAATGACTCTGAAAAAAGTGACTTATGACCATTTTTCACACTTACGACTGTTGCAGCATCCCCACTGTCATGAGAGGCCAGGCGAGGAGATGCGTGCCTTGATGTGAGTGACGTTGAGTTGGCCACGCCTAGCCAATAACATGACCACCAAGCCATGTCCATCCAGTCACATGACCACCAAGCCACGCCCACCACCTAAACCATGCCCACAGAACCGGTTGTTAAAAAATTGAATCCCACCCCTGGCCGTTTGCGTTATGTCTCTCTCAGAGGTGTCTGCCCAGCAGGATCAGAAAAATCAGGATGGCGGGGGCTGAGACAATGCCATCGAAAACCCTTGTTCATTTTTTAATATCCTTCTTTTTCCCTTTTTTGCTTTCCATCTATTTTTATTTTTATTCCAAAAGTTAACATTCAAAACTTCCCTCCAAAAAATGGGATATTTTTTTTTTAACAAAAAAACCCAAATAAACCAGGTATTAAAAATGTATAATTTTTTTTAAAAAAAGAGGCACAGACATATACAGGTAGTCTTTGATTTACAACTGTTCATTTAGGGACGGTTCGAAATTACCACGGGATGGGAAAAAAGTGACACCACTGTTTTTCACACTTACGACCGTTCGTAGCGTTCCCATGTGATCGAAATGCAGACTCTCGGCAACTTGATTCGTACTTATGACAATTGCATTCATTGATAAATGTATTGCAAAAATATTAATTCCCCATGCCAGAACCCAACATTTTTAAACTTCTAACTCTATTTGCAAATTATTGGCCAGTCAAACCCTTGTTGGGCTTTTAGGAAAATTTAAAGGGGGGAAAATCCTGTTTTTCTACTATGGTTGTTTTGATAAAGGAAGAAGGATAATTAATGCACTGGCTTTGGATGAAAAACAACAACAAACAGGCCACCCTGTGGTGAGTTTTGCGGCTTGGCACCTCCCTCCAAAGGAGGCATTAGCTAAAAGTTGAGCAAGTAACTGGAATTGGACCAGCCAAGATTGATGGCTTGTTTTCTCCCAGTTGGGTTCAAGAGGGTAGGGAAGAAAAACGACGGGTGGTCCAGACTTGTGCCGAAGTCTTCGTTTGGCCCTCAACCCAAACCACACCAAATCAAACCAAACCTCTGAAAATCAACTCAATTCAGAATAGAGCGGGATGGGATCTTGGCCTATAATAGCAATAGCCCTTAGACTTATATGCCGCTTCACAGGGCTTTTACAGCCCCCTCTAAGCGGTTTACAGAGTCAGCCTCTTGCCCCCAACAATCTGAGTCCTCATTTTATTGACCTCAGAAGGATGGAATAACCATTTCAGACAAGTAGCTGTCCAGTCTTTTCTTAAAGACCTCCGGTGATGAAGCACCCACAATTTCTGGTGGCAAAGCTGTTCCACTGGTTAATTGTCCTCACTGTTAGGAGGTTTCTCCTTAATTCCAGATTGCTTCTCTCCTGGATTAGTTTCCATCCATTCTTTCTTTGTCCTGCCTTCTGGTGCTTTGGAAAATCAATAGACTCCCTCCTCTTTGTGGCAAATACTAGTATACTACGATTGTATCACCCCTAGTCCTTCTTTTCTCTAGACTAGCCAACCCAATTCCTGCCACCCTTCTTCATATGTTTTAGTCTCCACACTATAAAAAAGATGTTGAGACTCTAGAAAGAGTGCAGAGAAGAGCAACCAGGATGATTACGGGACTAGAGACTAAAACAAACAATGAACGGTAGCAGGAACTGGGCCTGGCTAGTCTAGGGAAGAGAAGGACCAGGGAAGACAGGAGAGCAGCCTTCCAATATTTGAAGGGCTGCCACAGAAAGGAGGAGGAAGGAGTCAAGCTATTCTCCAAGGCCAGACAAGGAATAATGGATGGAAACTGATCAAGGAGAGATTCAACCTGGAAATAAGGAGAAACTTTCTGACAGTGAGAACAATCAACCCATGGAACTAGAAGTTGCCTTCAGAAGTTGCGGGAGCACCATCACTTGAGGCTTTCAAGAAGAGATTGGGCTGTCCTTTGTCAGAAATGGTGTAGGGTCTCCTGCTTGGGCAGGGGGTGTTGGACTAGATGACCTACAAGGTCCCTTCCAACTCTGATTATCTGTTCTCTGTTATCCAAGCCTTTAATCATCCGAGTTGCTGTTCTCTGCGCTTTTTCCAAAGCATCAGCCTCTTTCTTGTGACGTGGGGACCCAAACTGGATGCTGTGTTAACTAAGAGAAATCTTGCATCTCCAAGCAGAATGTTCGTGTCTCCTTCTCACAGGTCCTCGCTCTCTACAACCTTCACAATCCCTCAGCCTCAGCGGCTCCCTGTTGTGTCCCCGATGAGCTGGACCCCCTGGGCATCATTTACTATGTCGGCCGACAAGCCAAAGTAGAACAACTTTCCAATATGATTGTCAAATCCTGCCGGTGTAGCTGAGAAAAAAACAGATCGGTGTTGGACTTGGGGAACGTCTGAATGATCTCTCCGGGGAAGGAGCCAGGACTGTTGAGAAGCGCCGACTCCGTTTTCCCACCCTCCGACTTCTCTGCTAAAACCTCGTGCCTTTTTTTCTTTCGTCTTTTCATTTTTGTCTTCACAAAAAAAAAAAAAAGGAATCTTTCTCTCTTTTTTTAAAAAAAGCAACACAAGTTGTATTGTTATTATTATTATTATTATTTTATTTGTTAAATGTATGTTTTTGGGGGAGGGGTGAGGATTCTCTTATTTTAATGTTTTGGCTTTGGTGGTGGAGAGGACTTTCTCAGGAGAGAGAGAGAGAGAGAGAGAGGAAGAAGAAGGAGGAGGAAGAAGAAGAAGGAGGAAGAAGAAGAAGAAGAGAGGCACGGATCCACCCAAAAACAGGCCAGGGAAGGGGTAAAAAATAACAACCCTCTTCTTGCAAACAGAAGGGGAAGGAAGCAATTTGCTGCGAGATGGCAAAAGGAAATAAATAAGGAATTAAAATTTGATCGGTGTCAAAGAGGATCATAAAAACTGCTGAAGGACTGCCATGCTGACTTTGGAACACAGAGTCCAGAATTGTTGAGTCCAGAAGATCCAGAGGGATGTTCTCCACATGGCCAAAGTTTTGGGAGAGTCCTCAGGTTGCCAGACAATGCCCGACTCTCTGATTTTGGATCTGATGGGTTCCCCAAACCGGATAAACTCTCCTTTGGACTTTAGTCTTCCGGTTCGTAGATTGGGATCATTTTGGACAATATGGGGACCTGGTTCTTGGAAAAAAAACAAGAACCCCAAACTGCATGGGTTGAATGACTCTTGTTCCTCTGCCTTGCACCCCACTTCTTCTTCCCCACTCTGGTTTCCCAATTGTTAGAAAATGCTGGGGGAGAAATGGGATTGGGGGGGGGTTGAAGGGGTCAGGGGCTCTTTGGGGCTCATCTAGTGCTGGCATATAACCCCGGAAAAGGCAGGGTAGATGGGCCGTTCAGCTGGAAAAGCGATACAGATAGTCCTCAACTTAACAACCATAAATGAGATCACAATTTCCACTGCAAGTCGTTAAAAGCAAGGCACGTCCAATTTCCCCACCTTTTGGGGCGGGGGGCGGGGGGATTTGAGCGAATCAGATATAAACAGATAATCAGAGTCGGAAAGGACCTTGTAGGTCATCTAGTCCAACCCCCTGCTCAAGCAGGAGACCCTATAATGCGGTCGTTAGATGAATCAAGCAGTCATTCAACGAATCCGGCTCGTCGGAAGCCAGCTGCGAAGGTCGCCCAAGGTGGGGAATCCCTTCATCCTGGGATATTGCAACTGTAGGGCCTGGATGTTGATCTTGTGGCCGTCGGGGACACCGAGATAGTCATAAGTGTGAAGACCAGGTGAAAGTCCCTTTTCTCAGTGGCGTGGTAACTTCGAACAGTCGCTAAAGGAGTTTTCGTAAGTCGAGGGCTATCTGTAAAGCATCACGTTCACCATTTTCCAGCCTAACGCGAGGGGATATATTTTTTTCCCCATGCCTGAATGGCGGCAGATGCTTGTTTGCAGGGGAAAAAAATGGTTAAAACGGGTTGCCTTGAAAGATTCCCTCCTCAAGGGGATAAGACTTTCTCCCCCAGCCCCCATCTCTCCCCCACCCTCAGGTAAGGTAAGGATCTTCCAAGATCAATATTTCTTTTCTCCCCCCCAACCTTAACGGTGTCGGCAGGAAATTTGGTGACCGCAAACTGGTCGGGTTTTGCACAATCGGCTGCTCCATCCTAAACTTGCGTTAATAAATGGCTGTATTTATGTAACATTGCAATTTCCAAACCAATAAAACCGTATTGTGGCTTCATGTGATAGCTTGGCTCTGCCCGACCTGGGAAGGGAAGGGAAGGTCCCCATTTATCCTCACCTAAATCAAGGACAAACCTGGGCAGTGCACTAGCCCAGGGCTCCCCAACCTTGGCCACTTTAAGCCTAAAGGACTTCAACTCCCAGAATCTCCCAGCCAGCAAAGCTTTAAGCCCAGAGGACTTAAATTCCCTGGTCTTCAATGGAAGGCAGGTTGGTAGCAATTGTTTTTTTCTTCAGTCCTAATTATCTTCTGAAGTCTGTGTCTGTCCTGTTGGGTTGCAGAACCAAACCAGACAGTTATAGAGGTGCAGATGACAGACTCCATCATTCCATTCATGGATGAGAAGCGAAACTTAAAAACAAAACAAAACTATGAAAGCCCAGTTGTGTTTTGAAAAGCACTTTTGGGACACTACCTCAGATACTGGAAGACTGCTATCCAGTTACACTTGGTCCTTCTTTTCATTGAACTAGACATACCCAATTCTTGCAACCGTTCTTTATATGTTTTAAGCCTCCGGTCCCCTCATCCTCCTGGTTTCTCGTCTCTGCATTCTTTCTAGAGTCTCAACATCTTTTTTATATCGTGGCGAGTAAAACTGGAGGCCCTATTCCATGTGTGGCCTTACTTAAGGCCTTATAAAGCGACCTTGATACTCTCTGTCTTTTGATGCAACCTAGAAGTACATTGGCTTTTTTGGGCAGCCCAACCCACCTCACAGGATTGTCGTTATGGAGAAAATAGGAGGAGGAAGGCATGTTTGACATGTTCGCAGCCTTGTGTTATTTCTAAAAATAATAAAGGCTGGGGAGTCCAACCTAGTTGATGATAGAGATAGATAGATAGATAGATAGATAGATAGATAGATAGATAGATAGATGATAGACAGACAGGCATAGAATAGGTAGATAGAGGAATGGATGGAAGGTAGAAGGATGGATGGTTAGATGAATGGATGATAGATGATGGATGGACAGACAGATGATAGATATAGAATAGGTGGATGGATGGAGGGATGGATGGAGGGATGGAAAAATAGACAGACAGACAGACAGACATAGAATAGGTAGATAGAGGAATGGATGGAAGGTAGAAGGATGGATGGTTAGATGAATAGAACAATGGATGAGTGGCTGGATGGCAGATGGATGAAAGAGGAATTGATGGATAATAGATAGATGATAAATAGATGATAGATAGATAGATAGATAGACAAATAGACAGATATAGAGATATAGAGAGATGGATGGATGGATGGATGGATGGATGGATGGATGGATGGATAATAGATGATAGATAAATAGATAGATGATAGATAGATTGATAGATGATACATAGATGATAGATGGACAGAGATAGACAGAGATAGACAGAGAGATAGAGAGATAGAGATGGATGAATGGATGATAGATGATAGATCAAAACTGGATGCAGTATTCCAAGTGTGGCCTTACCAAAGCATGATAAAGTGGCATTAACACTTTAACGTGCAATCTTCTTTCTTATCCCTCCACAAAAATGTTTTTTTATTTTTTAACAGAAGAACAAACACACATCTCTGCCAAGAGGTTGGCCATCTGTCAGTTAAGAATAAAACTTGGAATTCCTTTCATTTCTCTCTCTCTCTCTCTCTCTTTCTCTCTCTCCTCTCCCCTGCAAGAGGAAGAAAGCCAGGCTATTTTGGGGGGTTCAAACATAATTGTGGAGGCTGTTTGTTTTCATTGGGATGCAGATCCATGTTATTGTTTTGCATGCTGAGTGCCGCTTTCACAATGGGGAGAAACTCCTGGCCGACTGCTGTTTTTGCCGGAGATGCCAGATGTTCTTGGGGAATTTGTTCCGCCTCTCGGAGCGTTGCTTATGAGTCCCACAATCTGATCAGGAAATGCATTTACAGAGAGCGGAAAAACTGCTTGGTTTTTTATTATTATTATTGTCATGAATCTCTCCAGGGCTGTTTTAAAAGGCTGTTATCTCCAGAACCAAATAATGCAAGAACAATATTTTTAGAGAGGATGTATTTATGACTAGATTAGATTAAGAGAGTTGGACGGGACCTTGTAGGTCATCTAGTCCACCCCCCTGCCCAAGCAGGAGACCCTACACCGTTTCTGACAAATGGCAGTCCAGTCTCTTCTTGAAAGCCTCCAGGGATGAAGCTCCCACAACTTCCAAAGGCAACTTCTGTCCTGTCGGTTGACTCCTCTCACTGTCAGAAAATTTCACCTTATTTCTAGGTTGAATCTCTCCTTGGTCAGTTTCCATCCATTATTCCTTGTCTGGCCTTCCGGTTCTCTGTGGCAGCCCCTCAAATATTGGAAGGCTGCTATCCTGCCTCCCCTGAGTGATTAAATTTAGATCCTGTCTCTAACTCAATGCTTCCTCCCCTTCCCACAACAACGCATCTCTTAACTCGATTGATCCATTGATCCATTTTACTGACTGGCAGTGTTAGCGTGAGCCACATAACTGACATAACTGGTTTGGATTCAAGGCGCTGAGCCACCTGCAGAAAAACTAACCAGGATTCACCTGCGGCGTGGGTGGCTGCTAATTATGTGAAGCCAGAACAGCTGACTAATCATGGTTAAATAGCAACAAGGGTGGCCAAAGGAGGGGAATTGATGTTGATTTGAATCAAACTGCAATGGGCTGCCATCTTGAAGCAGGCCGGCTGGGGAATTCTGGGAGTCGAAGTCAGAGGTGGCATTCAGCCGGTTCTCACCGGTTCTAGAGAACCGGTAGTGAAATTTTTGAGTAGTTTGGAGAACTGGCAAATGCCACCTCGGACTGGCCCCGCCTCAATCTATTCTCCGCCTCCCATTGAGTCCCAGCTGATTGGCTGGGTCTCCTTTGGTTGCCCTGCACAGGAGAACAGAGCTGGAAAGCAGGTTAGTGGGGTGGGGAGGGAAGGGGGATTTTGCAGTATCTTTCCCCTGCCATGCCCACCAAGCCATGCCCACCCTCCCAGTAGTAAAAAAATTTGAATCCCGCCACTGGTCCAAAGCCCCATTGCCTGCCTGTCTTTCTTTCTTTCTTTCTTTCTTTCTTTCTTTCTTTCTTTCTTTCT
>NW_020769385.1:2388939-2422580 GCF_900518735.1 Pseudonaja textilis
GCCAAGGTTGAAAAAAAAACACTGATTTACAAATCAAGGGAGAAAGGCAGACACAAAAAAAACCCAACATGCTGGCATCTCCCACAACGGATGTGTCCCAATCACGGGATGAGGAAGATTCTCAGATCTTTCCGTCCTCTTGCCATCTTTTCCTACTGGGGGCCCAGAAGAATTCAGGAAGGATAGAAGTTTATTTCCCCAACCGGCTACGAAATGGGCCTGGGCCTTCCCAACTTCCCTTGGCAGCCGGTTCCGATTTCAACACTTCCTTCGCTGTGAAGGTGAAAAGCTGATTTTTCCACCCGATTCAGGAAAGATGAAGAAATCGGGGGACCGCCCAGGCGCACATCCTCTGTTTCGTTGCCCCTGCAGCAGGGTGCTCCGGGGGGGGGCCCTTCGCCTCCCCTCCGGTCCCAGGAAAACTTAAACGCCTCGTTCCGTCTCCTCCGTTTCCATGCCGTCGGCGGCTTCGGGTTCCTCCCCGTCAAAGTAGCGTTCTTCCTCGTCTCTCGAGACGATGTCGAGGTTATCGAACTCGGGGTTCTCGTCGACTTCACTGAGGGAGGAGCGGGAAGCGAGGGGGGTAAAGGAGAGAGCGGGAAAAGGGGTTTAGGGTTTCGACGCGGGGCGTCCTTGTCTTGCGACAATTCAGCCCGAAATTATGGGCTGTCGGCTCCCCCAGCCGCTGAATCGGATGAGGAGGTGGTGTGGGAGTCCGGGTCAGCATCAAGGCAACCTGGGAGCTCCGAGGGGGAAGAGGGGAGTGGAGCTGGCAGAGAGGGAGACAGAGGCGGAGCCGGGGCCGCCCGTCAGCCCTCAGATGGAGAGTCAACGGCCCCCAGGTCTGGAGGTGGCTGAGGAGGAAGAGGAGGAACAGCTGGGCCCAGTGCCTGACGCACAGATGCACAGAAGGCAGAGGAGAGGAGAGCAGTGGAAATCTATGGGCCAGTCCTTGGGATGGAAGAGCCACCGCTGCTAATGAGGCCTCACCCGAGCTCTGAGGATAAAAGGCAGGGGGTGGAGATGAATAGGTGTGGCAGAAAACTATTCCTCTCCCGGCCGGCTGGACTTGCTAGTCTGTGGTGAGAGAGGAACTTTTTGCCGGGGCTGCTGGCGCTCCCAATAAAGGAATCATGGATTTAACTGACAGAGGGTTTGTTGTGTTTGGGGAGCAGCCAGGACAGTTACGACCTTGTGCATTTTTCCTCTTCCTGTCAGTCCACTCTTCTTTTCACCGAATCACTTGCTAGCAATTCAGAAGTGGGGAATGTATGAGCTTGGTTACCTGGGCTTGGCTTCCACAATAGGTAAATCCACCTTAGTGTTGTTAGGGGTGCGTGCAATTCTTGCTAGGGATCTGTCCTGCCCTTACCTGTAGTTGAAGTCCAGATCCTTGCCCTCCAGGAAGTGCTGGTACATACGGCTCGTGAACTCTTCCCGCAGAAAAGCCTTCTCCTCCTCATCGGGGACCCATTCGTCTGCATCGGGGTTAAAATCTTGGTCTAAAGAGGGGAGAAGAGGAGGGTTGGGCTGAGAGACTGACTGTCATACCCCTGTTGGAATCTGATTCTGAGGGGGAGGTCAAGCAGCTGACAGGGAGTGGGAGTGTGGCTCCGGTGGCCGTGGAAGAAACTGGGGAAGGGCACAGTCTGGCTGGGCCTTCAGAAGAAGACCCAGGCCCACCCCCTCTTCATCCTAAGGCATGCAGGGAGGAATGGAGAAGGGAGCAACGTGAGTTACGTGGCTTACGGGGGAGGAAAGGGCCCTGATCCCCTTCATTAGCTGCAGCTGGAAAAACTGTTTAAAAAGGCAAACTGTTGCTGGAAGCAAAGCATGCATTATCTTTGTTTGTCGAGGTTTATCTGAGTTCTGGCGTCCTACCAACTGTGTGTGTGTTTTTTGGAAGTCTGCAATTCCTTATCCTGCCGTTAATTGCTGCAGCGTGATTTGTATTGGTTTTTACTTATAATTTATATGCGCTTTGGGTTTGGACTGAATTTCTTCCCTTTAAAGACTGTTCTTGGGAGAGTTTTTTCTCCAGCCGAAGATAACTGGACATTGGGGGCCAAGTTGGAGGTATGAAAGGGACTTTATCTACTTTTGTGACTTTATTGCTTTTGTGCCACGCCCCTTTGGGTCATCACACTCACTGACAAAATCACCCAGCTGGCTTCCATGCCTAAGGCGGGACTAGAATTCACCATCTCCTGGGGATTGGGTCAAAGTCACCCAACCGGCTTTCGTGCTTAAGGAAGGCAGGATTAGAACTCACTGTCCTCTGATTTTTAGCCTGGTGCCTTAACCGCTAGACCAAGCTGGCTCTCCTACTATTCAGGATAGTAGAGGCAGCTTCCCCTAATCTTTAGGGAGACAGAAATCCTCCCTGGCAGTTTATGAGACGATAAGAAATGGATTGAATTCTATTTAATTTAGAATTTGATTTAATGGTGATTTAAATCCTATCCATTATTTCCCATTTCCCAGCAAAGCCGCAGGTTCTCTGTTATTCCCTTCAAAGCAACTCAGCTGCTCTCAGGGCCTGGATCCCTTGAGGTCCAACCACCAGATCCCACTTCCTTGTTTCACCTACCTTTGCTGTCCTGGTCACTGTCTTCCTCCTCTTCCTCTTGGCAGGCCTCTTCCTGCTCTTGCTGGATCAGCAACCGCTGCTGGATGACCTTCTCTTGGTAGGAATCTAGGAGGATGCCCGAGAGGGAGCAGGAAGCCTCCAGTTTACAGTGGCCCAGCTCCTGCAGCTCCTCATCGCTCAGATATTGCCCGATGTACTGTTCATAAAGGAGGGGGTCCCGGCCCCTCATTTGTTCATCGCTGAAATATTCCCCACCTGCAAGGAATGGAGAGAGGGGTGTCTGTGAGCTGGCACATTGGTCGGTGCAACAGACAAATTGGATTAGACAAATGGCAATTCTCTCTCTCTCTCTCTCTCTGTAATCTATATCTATCTATGGTCTATCTATCTATCTATCTATCTATCTATCTATCTCTGTCTATCTCTGTCTGTCTATCATCTATCTACCTATCTTTCTATCTGTCTGTCTGTCTGTCTATCTATCATCTATCTACCTACCTACCTATTTATTGTGTCTGTCTGTCTCTAATATCCATCCATCCATCATCTGTCTATCTATGGTATCTATCATCCATCCACCCACTCACCTACTTATCACTGTATCCACTCCATCCAACATCACTGCATTTCTCCCCCTCCCTCCCATCTGGCTTAGTTACAGAACAAACTCAAATTTCTGCCTTTGCACAACGGAACTATTAACTAGCAAAATAAGATGAACCACAAAAAAGCTAGACGAGTAGCTAGTGTAGCCTATTGTGGGCATTTGATCTCTGACTAAGCTGGAGAACTATGCTATGAATGATCTTAGTCCTATCACTGAAGTCAGCCACTAATATACATCAGAAAGTTTTGCACATTAACACCTGCAACTTATGCTGCTAAAATGGCGCCTGTTCCTAACCCTTAGTCCATAAATCCACCAATCCACAGGTTTACTTCTAAACAAACTGCCCCCCCCCCGAAGTCAGGCCCCGGTACCTCTGATGAGTTCTTGCAAAGCTGCGTAGCGCTTGTTCCTCACCCTAGTGTGTAGGGTTTTGCCCAGGTTTGCTTTGCGGACTTCAGCGCAGTAAAAATCTGCCTCATAATTGCCAGAGAGATGGTGGAAACAGGGCAAGTCTTCTTCGCGCAATACCGTTCGGAAGCGCTCCAGGAAGATCAGAGGCTTGGTGTGGTATAAATTCCGTAAAATGTCCAATTTCTGGACTGCTGTAAAATCTGGCTCATCCTTCTGTTGGCTCTGGACTGCCAAGTGGCTGTTGGCCACAGTGTGAAACATGGCAAGCACAGCAGAGTCTTCCTCCTCCATGGGACTATCGGTCACTACGTTTGAACAAGATGATTTGTAATTTCCATTTTTGTAATGGGACTGTTGGTCATTGGAGGACTCCTCTCCGTTGGGGGCGCCATTTTCAGCATCCAAGTCCCCCAGTTTTTCAGTGCCTTGGTTAAAATCTTGGGTAACCTTGCTTCCCTCTTTTGTGGCTGGGCTTTCTGTCTTTAATTCACCCCAGCAGCAGGAGAGAGGGGCCCCCACTTTAGACCTGTGTCTATCCACCAAAGCATTTTGGCCTGGATGCCAAGATTCCTCCTCCCTAGGAGAAGGTGATTGAAATGTTCCTTTCCTGCTCAGGGAATAGTTGTGTGAATTTGGGACTCCTGACATTTGTTCTCCCCAATATGTGTGACCCCTAGGGGAACTGCCAACTGTCCCAAAGTTGCACATATCTGAGGCTGCAAAGTTCTGATCATCCCCAGGAGATGCTCGGTGATCAGAATCTCTGTTGCTCTGCGAAGGGCAGCCTTTGTCTGCTGGAATTTCCATACTGTGATTTCTTGCTTCGATTTTGTCTGGAAAATTTTCTCTCTGCCTTCTGGGGGCAAACTGCTTGCTTTTTCCTTTTTTTTTTCCTTAGGGAATCAACACCTGGAGAGAGAAAATAATTTTTATAACATCGAATCAAACAGGTATCAAATGCCCCCAAGAGAGGGAATAACATCTACTCTACTAGGACAACCACAGATCTGTGGCTCAGAAATAAATACAAATAAGCTTGTAGGACGCCATGGCCTGAAGCCCAAGAGGTGTTCTGTGAAGCAAAGTTAAACTGTAGAGAAGACAAACTCAAAATAATTTCAATGATTTATTGCAATGGCTATATATTTTGGGAGGAAGACCCAAGAGGATGTTGATAATATCTTAAAATAGACTTTAATTGCATGAAAAAGACAGGATAGGGAGGGAGGAAGCCATGGCTCCCCCTTCCACAGTGATACTGATAGAGGTCCAGAGGTCCACCCCACCATCCCTTAAGTAGTTCTGAATCCCCTCCAAGCACATGTCCAGATATTCAGATTTAAGGGTCTCAGCTGGACAAAATCTCTAAGTGGTTCTACATCGACCCGATGGACAGGAGGCTAAACATATAAAGAACGATCGCTGGAACTGGGTATGTCTAGTTTAATGAAAAGAAGGACTAGGGGAGACAGGATAGCAGCCTTCCAATATCTCAGGGGCTGCCCCAGAGAAGAGGGAGTCAAGCTCTTTTCCAAAGCCCCAGAAGGCAGGACAAGAAGCAACGGATGGAAACGAATCCAGGAGAGAAGCAACTTAGAACTAAGGAAAAATTTCTTGATAGTTAGAACAATGAACCAGTGGAACGACTTGCCACTAGAAGTTGTGAGTGCTCCACCACTGGAGGCTTTTAAGAAGAGATCGGACAGCCATGGTAGAGGGTTACTTGCTTAAGCAGAGGGTTCGACTAGAAGACCTCCGAGGTTCCTTCCAACTCTGTTATTCTGACTGCCCGATCTCCCCCCCCGCCCCCCCCAAGCGCTCTGGAGAGGGAGGACCCGAAGGGGACCAGGTGGGGGTCGTTGCCAAAGGAAGGGGCGCCTTTCTAAGGCAACTCCCCCACCACCACCACCAAAGCAGCGGGGGAAGCCCAGGACGGAAGCTCACCGTTGGAAACGGCTCCCGAGGCTCGTTCCGCTCCTTCTTCGATCTTGCGCCGCCCACCGTCTTCGCGGGGGAAGGTAAATCGAGACGGACCGGCTCTCTCTCCGAACGACTTCCGGTTCCTGGGCGGGTCCGCAGGGACGGCGCTCCGGGCAGGAATCGTGACTGCGGAAACTTTGGTTCCGGGAGAATTCTAATTGGTGAAATCTAGGGAGCTTCTTTTCATAGGGATCACGGTTGTCCCAAAGGTGCTTTTTCCAAAAGGAAACTGGAGTTTTGCAAACGTTTCGCTTCTCATCCAGGAAGCTTCTTCAGTTCTGTCACAGTCTCAGAACTGAAGGTGCTTCTTGGATGCCCCAAAGGTGGTTTTTCAAGAGGCCACTGGACTTTCTTCTTTTTTCTTTTGAAGATGTTTCGCTTCTCACCCGAGAAGCTTCTTCAGCTCTGACAGAATGGTGGGGGAATGGAAGGATTGATATTCCTTGCAGAAAGCTGGTCAGAGTGGAAGAAGCTTCTTGGGTGAGAAGCGAAATGTCTTCAAACATTGGTGGGATTCCATTTTTTTTATTATTGGTTCTGTGGGTGTGGCTTGGCGGGCATGGCAGGGGAAGGATGCTGTAAGATCTCCAGTCAGAGGTGGTATCTGTCGGTTCTCCAAACTGCTCAAAATTTCCGCTACCGGTTCTTCAGAACTGGTCAGAACCTGCTGAATACCACCTCTGTCTTCAAAAGAAAAAAACCAGAAAGTCCAGTTGCCTCCTGGAGGACTGAGAATCTCTACAGATTTTTAGCTATGCAATTTGGGACAAACATCCTTGGAATGGTGTGGGGGTAGGAAGGATTTCCAGAAGGAAAAATTGCAGACTAGAAGCGAAAGGTCTTCAAGGAAAAACAAAGTCCAATTGCCTTTGGAAAAAAAGCACCTTTGAACTGGACAATTAAACAGGCAGTAATAGAGAATGTGGAAGAAAAGAACAGTGGGAGAAAGGAAGAGAGACCGATATTTTTGTAAAGGGGAAAAAAAAAAGTCACAATCGTAGGACATTACAGGAAGAGTATTTCCTGGTCTTTTTTCTCTTTTGACAACCTGGGTAAAAATAGGGAATCAACTCCCTGCATCCTGGCCAATGTAACACACCTCACAGGGTTGGTGTTATGAGGAAAATAGGAGGCAAGAAGTATTAAGATATGTTCACCCCTTCCCAAAAATTCTCTAAATCTACCAGTTGGGAAAAACAAGCTGAGGAAAAGCAGAGAGGAAGAATGGATAGCGATGATGATGATAATGTGGCTGATTCAAGACCAGAACGACATCCAACTGCTGATGTGTGCAGAGGCCAAAAGTGAAGTTTGAACTTGTAAAGTCATCTACAGCAGGAGTGTTCAACCTTGTCAACTTTAAGATCCGTGTCCCAAGGTGCTCTTCCGAAAGGCAATTGGACATTTGTTTTTTTTCCTTTGAACTTTTCGCTTCTCATCCAAGGAGCTTCTTCAGTTCTGAGACAGACACAGAACTGAAGAAGCTTCTTGGATGAGAAGCGAAACCTTTTCAAAGAGGAAAAAAACCCAAGAAGGAAGAGTTGCCTTTTGGAAAAAGCAACTTCGGGACAACCATGACCTGGATGATTAAGAATCTCCATAGACTGTAGAGATTCTCAGTCATCCAAATCATGGGTGTCCCAAAGGTGCTTTTTTCAGGAGGCAACTGAATTGTCTGGGGTTTTTTTCTTTTTTCTTGAAGACGTTTCACTTCTCATCCTTCTCTTCTTGGATGAGAAGCGAAACGTCTTCAAAAGAAAAAAAAAACAAGAAAGTCCAGTTGCCTCCTGAAAAAAAGCACCTTTGGGACAACCTCCATATAGACATTTAAGACCGGTGGACTTTCACCTCCCAGAATTCCCCAGCCAGCGCCAAGCTGCTTTTTTAATTCTTTCTTTGGAAGGACAGACAGTGAAGCTGAAATACTTTGGCTGCCAGGACTCATTGGCACAGATCCTGATGCTGGAAAAGGCAGAAGGCAAGAGGAGACGGGGACAGCAGAGGATGAGATGTTTACACAGTGTCATCAATGCAATTCAATGAGCATGAATTTGGAAAACTTCGGGAGACCGGGGGGGGCTGGTCCACAGTGTTGCAAAGATTAAGAGACAACTTAGCGACTGAAGAACAGCCTCAACGATTTTTAAATGCTGCAGGGTAGAGACAGAAACACGCAGACAGTTTAAAGTTCAATATTCATTCTTTTTCTCCAAATACAAAAAGCTGTTACAATTCAACTCAACACAAAGCAGGTTCAGAGTTACAGAAACTGAAACGTCGTATAAAAAGTTACACATTTAAGATGATTCTCTCCCCGTTTTTTTTTAAAATCCTCTCCTGTACTGAACTAACAGAATTGTTATCTTGATGAAAATATTAACAGCTATTGACCCACAGTAAAAAGTTACAGAAAAAAAATATTTTTTTTTTAAAAAAAAAATCATAATTACTGTTAAGATAGCCATTTTTCCTCCCCTCCGGTTTTAATGGTTATTTGCAAAAAAAAAAAAAAGATAGATAGATAAAAACACCTCAAAGACAGGTGACACCAAACTGCGAGAAGTTTCCAAAAGGTGTGGAATTTATGGTCACTAGCAGATTGGGTGGAGGCGGAGTGGAGAGAATTTGGGGTGGGGGGTGGGGGGTCTGCAGGAGGCGGTCCACAAACAGAGTGGCCGCAACATGACCCAAATCCTAACGTGCATTGTGACCACTTGACTGGACCATCCCCTGCGGACACCCCTGGAGAGAAGGGAGGAACATCCTACGGGAGCCCCTTCCGATGCTGCCCCGCAACTACTGCAGGAAGTTTATATATATCTGGGTGGGTCCTGGCCTAAAAAAAAAGAAAAAAAAAAGAGGAGTACATTTTTATGACGCTGAAGACCCTAGCTTCTTACGGAATAAAACAAAATCTTAAAAGAAGAGGGGAAAAAAAAAGGAGGGAGGGGGTTTTGAGGGGAAGCTAAAATGATCTTCAACAAGGAGAGACAAGGAACCATGTAACTTTCCCTCATGAAGGATGGCAGAAAGGACATAACATGCCTAGCTGTACAAGTAAAAACGCAACCATTCTCAAGAACTCTAGAGAGGGAAACTGGGCGGAGACACCCAACTTCCCCTTTTCCGGCTCTCTCTCAAGATTCAGGAATGCCCGCCACTGTTAAGAACGTGCTGTTCCTTTTCCCTGGGGGGGGGGGGGGGGGGGGGGGGGGGGGGGGGGGGGGGAAATGACACCTTCCCCGAGCTATCACTGTGTGCTTGAGCTGCCCTGCGAGGTGCCCGTGTAGCTCCCGTAGTCGTAGTTGCCGTAGTACGGAGGCCACTGACTCTGGTTCTGATAGTATTGGTTCCATTGTTGGGTGTACTGTGGGGAAAAAGGAGAAAATGGATCAGTGGACAGGTAATATTCTCTCCCACCCACCCACCCACCCCCCAAAAAAACTTTCCATTTCCATTTGCTGGCTTAGCTGGTATTATGTCAGGTTTGTTTCCTAACCTTCTAAAGTCCCTCTTCACAAAAACTCAGACTTAGAATAACTTAATTGTCACTTTGAATGGACACATTCGGCGCACATTAAAATGAAATTTTGTTTCGTGCAGGTCTCAAAGCGTCTCCATCTCCAATATACACTACACAAACCATGACAAAATGAAGAAATGCAAAATGATGCATGTACCCACATATATATTAGCTGTCCTTGTTAAAGGCGAAGGACCGTCAGGAGCTCCGCTGGTGCCATGTATTAAACCAGGGCTGTTCAACCGTGGCAACTTTTAAGGCTTGTAGAACTTCAACTCCCAGAATTCCCATGCACAGCTGACTGGGGCGATCCTGGGAGTTGAAGTCCACAAGCGTTAAAGGTTGCCAAGGTTGGATATCACTGCATTAAACTATCGATCTGGAGGAGGACGGGATCACCGCTTGAGTTTTGTAACCCATTGCAAGTAATCCTTGACTTACAGCCAAAACTGGGATTAAGAATTTCTGTGGCTAAGTGAGTCACAGCCCTTTCGGGGCATGGCTACTAAGCAAATCACTGCGGTTGTTAACTGGATTGTTCTGTGAAGTCGGCTTCTCGGTAGCCAGCTAAGATCACACATGGCGACCACATGACTCCGGGGTCCTGGTCCTTAATGTGTGTGTGTGTGTGTGTGTGTGTCTGTCTGTCTGTCTGTCCCCCAGTGTCCTTTTAATGCACAAGGGCAGCCTTGCTTTTCCACACTTACCTGTTGGTACTGGTTGTAGTTGGGCTGACTGTAGGCTGGTGGGGTTGGGGCTGGCGGCGGAGGAGGCTGGGTGTAACTTTGGCTGTAACTGCCGTAACTCCCGTAGTTGTAGCTGGGAGCAGTGTAGCCCCCTTGGCTGTAGCTGGAAGGGGGGCTGTAGGGCTGGCTGTAACTTTGCTGTGGACGACAAAGTCAGAGATGGTTCTCTAAGCTGAGACACAGGCTCTCTAAATCCCACTTAGTCGGTCTCTGAAATGCTGCGAGCTGAAGCATATCTGGCTTGTAAGGGTTGACACCCCTTTTTTTGCCCCAAGGGAACATGTAAAAAAAGCTGCATTTTGGTCTAGTGGTTAAGGCACCAGGCTGGAAAGCGAGAGACGGCGAGTTCTAGTCCTGCCTTAGGCATGAAAGCCAGACAGTGACTTAGGGCCAGCTACTCTGTCTCAGCCCACCTCAACAGGGTGGTTGTTGTGGGAAAAATAGGAGGAAGGCGTGTTGGATACATTCCCAGCCTTGAGTAGTTTGTAAAAATAATAAAGGCGGGGTATAAATGAATTTGTAAGCTATCGACATGGCAAGGGCTAATGGAGCACCGGGCCTTTAAATAGGTATCAAGGGTGTCAGATTTCATGCCCATCTGTCTGGCTATCCCTCAACTTTCTGTATAACCACCCAGCCATTCCACCGGATCCTTTCTCAGCTGCCCCGATTCATCCCTCCATTAGCCCGTCTGAAAGGGTCTCGGCATTTCCCCAAACGGAATCTCGAGTCAAACCCTGGGTGCCCCCCGCCCCCCCCGCCCCCCATTTACCTGTGGTCCTTGATTGTACGACCCCGGAGGGGGGTTGGTGGCAGGGCCCAGGGCTGGAGGAGGGGCAGGAGCCATGCTACTGCTCTTGTAAGGATTCTGGTCACGTGCCGGGCTGTAGCTGCTCTGCTGCTGGTTGTTCTGGTTGTAGCTGCCTCGGGTGTTGTTATTGTTGTCTCGGTTTCCGCTCCCCCAACGGCTTTGGTTGTAGCTGCCTCGGCTGAAGCCTGAATGGGAAAGTCAAGAGTTATGAGCTTCCGCTAAAGAGCCGGTTTGGTCGAGTGGCGAAGGGGCAGGGCTAGAAAGCAGGAGACGGTGAGTTCTAGCCCCGCCTTAGGCATGGAAGCCAATTGTGTGATTCTGGCCAATCACCAAGAGACAGTGAGTTCTAGTCCCGCCTTAGGCATGAAAGACGTCTGGGTGATTCTGGCCAATCACCAGGAGACGGTGAGTTCTAGTCCCGCCTTAGGCATGGAAGCCACTGGGTGACTTTGGGCCAATCACCAGGAGACGGTGAGTTCTAGTTCTGCCTTAGCATGAAAGCCACTGGGTCCCTTTGGGTCAATCACCAGGAGATGGTGAGTTCTAGTCAAGCTTAATTGAAATATGTGGATGGGGAGGCCATCAGAACTTTGAAACAGAACATATGGAACATCCAACGGTTGCCGAGTGACCAGTCGTAAGTCAAGGACGTAGAATTGAGGCAACCAACCTTCTTGTCTCACCGAGGCCATTAGGGCAGCCTTACCTCCACTTCCACCACCGCTGCCAACGCCGATTCCACCGCCACTTCCACTGCTGCCTCTGTAGCCGCCTCCTCCTCCTCCTCCTCCTCCGCCACCACCTCCTCGGTTCTGGAAGCCGCCCCGACTGCCCACTGGCGGGCCTCGATTGTCAAAGCGCTGAAACCCTCCGCCGCCCCCTCGGCCACGGAAACTGCCGCCGCCGCCACCGCCCCAGCTGTCAAAGCGCTTTTCGGGGGGCGGGCCGGCTTTCTTGCCTTCATCGTTGTACTGCCTCACCAGCTTCTCGGCCTCGTCCCGCTGCAACTCAATGTAAACCACCGAGTCGAGGAAATCGCCAGCTTCTGGCAGGGTAAAGTTGGCTGCCGGGAAAGGAAACCCAAGACGCACGTCAGTCCGTGTGAACCGAGGTGGGATGGGGGACAGGCTAAGTCACAGGGGGCGGGACTAAGTGGGGTGGAGCTCCAGGGATTTGGGAACAGCGGAAAAGAGAATCGGGGGGTGGGTGGGTGGGGGCAGAGAACAGAAGGACATGGCTTAAAGCCACAAGCAGGGAGAAGAGAGGGAGGTCCCTTTCCTTGTGCCCGTCGACAAGTAGGGAAATTTATCCTGGTTTCAAGCAGAAGGCTTTATAAACAGTTCTCGACTTACGTCCATTCATTTAGCAACTGTCCAAAGTTACAACGGCGTTCAAAACAGTGACTTAAAGTGACTTTTATGTCCAGCTCAGCAGCGTCCCCACTGTCACATCAATCAACATCCAGATGCTTAGCAACCGGCAGGTACTTAGGACTTTATTGAATTGCTGGTTGTGACTTTCCAAGCTGGCTTACAAAACAAACAAACAAACTGAAGCCAACGGAGAAGGCTGGACTCACTTAATGTCCACGTGATTTGTTTAAGCTGACTGCATTTTTCCTGTTCTGGGGTTTCTTCCCCCTAGAGAAGGCTGCTGCTACAGCTTCCCAGCAGTCAGTTGAGGCTTTCAAACTTTTAAAAGAGGTTAAGGCGTCAGGGTAGAAAGCCGGCTGGGTGACTTTCGGACAATCACCAGGAGACACTGAGTTGTAGTCCCGCCTTAGCCATGAAAGCCAGCTGAGTAGGTCTGGGCCAATCACCAAAAGGTGGTGAGTTCTAGACCTGCCTTAGCCATGAAAGTTGGCTGGGTCACTCTGGGCCAATCACCAGGAGATGGTGAGTTCTAATCCCGCCTTAGACATGAAAGCCAGCTAGGTGGCTTTGGACCAATCAACAGGAGATGCTGAATTCTAGTCCCACCTTAGTGGCTGCGTGAACTTTGGGCCAGTCCCCCTCTCTCACCTCACAGGGTGGTTGTTATGGGGAAAACAAGAGGAGGAAGGTGCATTGGATATGTTTGTTGCCTTGTTTATAAAAATAACAAAGGCGGGATTCAAAGAAATAAATAAAATAAAAATAAACCAAGACAACTGCAGACGTAAAGCATCGCAGGTATGGGAGTGGGTGGGAGCTTAAGAAATTGCAGAGGGAAGAGGAGAAAAAAAAAGAGAGATCTAAAAACATCCTTTTAAAGTCCTTGAACTACACACCAGCGCAGTCAGGTTGGATTTTCTCCTTTTCATACCTGCCATGAACGCGAGGTTTGGCTTTCCTCTTTCAACAACCTACCTTTCATTTCTTTCTTTTTAAATATCTTTTTTTTGTCTTTTATATACAACAAATCATTCCATTTCAATCATGTGTCAACCTGGATACATATTTCAATTATTTAAACATTATTATTTAAATAATTTAAATGATATTCTTATCAAATCTAACAATACATCAATGTTCCCATATATATATTATTATATATATTATATACCTTATTATATACCTATTATATGCCCATTATACCTTTGCTTAAATTTCTCTAATTGCGGTATAAATAGATCAAATTTTTTTTAGGTTGTTCTATTCCCTATCCATTGATAAAGCATACTCCATACCATGTAATATTCTTTTTCTTTAATTTCTAGTGTCATCTATTCATTCTTGCACATTCAAATATTTTTTTAAATAATTTTTTCCTACCTTTCATTTCTAACACTGCGTGATCCGGCACGTCCTTCCCCTCTTCATCCGTGCGCTTTATTGTCCGGTCTTTTAAATCGTCGTCCGTGGGACAAATTACGATAGCTTTGCGTTGAAAACCTTCAAAAGGACGCATTTTTCGCCTCTGGGCTGATCCATAAACATTTGTCTAGCAACGATAATAAAGAAGGTGGTTTTTTAAAAATAAGTAAGTAGGTAAATCAAAGACCTGGTTATTTAGCTCTTTAAGGCTCCCAATGGAACAAGGATTTCCAAGAGAGAAATTCTGGTTCCCTGCCCCCATTCCTCCCTCCCCATGGATAGAGAAATGGATGAGAGTCCTCCCTGACAACGAAGCAACCCTTGAAGAGATCCTCTCGTTTTTTAAAAGATGAAAAACAGCAAGACGTGACATTAATGTGCACCTCATTGCAATTCAAATGAAATCCCCCCCCAGCCCCCAGAAGGCTAAGTTAAGAGGGCAGCAATGGCTTTGGCTCAGAGAAAAGTGCACTTTGCCTTAGGAGGGGGGAAATGAAGCAACGGGGCATCCAGAGCGCATTCATTTAAACGCCCTGTTTGCGTGTTAGAGCCATCCAAGCACTACAGTTAACGAGGAGGTTTAAAAAGAGGCTGCTGCCTTAAAAGACCACCTCTGGGCTTCTGAGTGGAGGAAAGAGGCAGGGAGGCTGCAATTCTGAATTGCATGGGGGAGGGGAGAGCCAAACTCGACAACTTCTGAGACTTGTGGACTTGAAGTCCCAGAATTCCCTGGAGGCAGCATGTGTCTACGCGTCTTAAAAACTGCCAAGGTTGGACGATCCTGATCTTTAGGCATCGTGTTTGAAAGGCATTCGCCTTCAGAAAGATTTATTAGGCTCAAGAAGCCGAAAAAAAGCTGGCTTGATTAGGGCTTATCTAGAATTTGAAAAGCCAGGATTACTGGTTTGCTTTGATTCTAGAATTAAAGGTTGCACAACGGGAGTCATCTATGGGTGGGTTGAGCGGCTATATAAATTTAACGAATAAAATAATAATAATAATGAAAAATAATAATGAAATAAAAATGAGGTGGGCAGGGCACATTTCCACCCACTCTGGCTGGCACAGCTTACTACACATCTGGCCACAGACCCCTCCCAGCTGTCCCCGTGAAGTCAGAGGGGGGGGTGTCTCATACCTGATCCAGGATGTAATTCCGCTTTTTCCGGGCTGCAATCTGGATTAGGCGGTTCAGGCACTGTGTCGCTTGCTGGATGAGAACGTCCCAGCGGCCGGCGTAATTGCGCTGCCGTCGGAGTCCCATTACCTGAGAAAAAGCAGGGCGGTGAAGACAGCGGGGGGGGGGGGGGGGGGGGAGATGCCATAGCAAGAGCGCCCCCCATAGCTGTCCTGAAGAAGGTCTTGCTTCTGGCATTGGGTCTGAAAGGGGCTGTGGGGTCCCAGGGCGATTCACACAGGAGTTATGAAAGGAGGCTATCAGAATAATATACAGGTGGTCCTTGACTTATGGCTGTAATTGACCCTGGAATTACAGCTGTAGGTCATTGTGGTCGTAAGTTGAGGCGCCAGGTTTCCCAAGACCTGATTTTTCAACTTTTTTTTTTTTTTTGCAGATTAAGTTGTTATTTAGCAACATTGATTTATGCCAGAGGTGGGCAACTATGGGCCCTTGATGACTTGTGGACTTCAACTCCCAAAATTCCTGAGCTAGCATGGCTTGCTCAGGAATTCTGGGAGTTGAAGTCCATAATTCATAAAAGGGCCATAGTTGCCCACCCGATTTATGCGGATAAATGAGTTTGACAGCATCTTTTCCAACTAGCAAATTAAGAGGCCTCCTCTAAAGCTTGTGGAGACTGATGCCTTTTAATAAAACATGTTAATTGGAAAAGATGCTTTCAAATATTTGACTACCAGAGAATAATATGACTTTTCTAGAAGTATATGGTCCAACCCTGGCAACTTTAAAACACGGCTGGCTGGGGAATTCTGGGAGTTGAAGTCCTAAAAGCCTTAAAAGTTTCCAAGGTTGGACACCCCTGATATAGGGACTCCTGCTTGAGCAGGTGGCTGGACTAGAAGACCTCCAGGATCCTTTCCCACTCTGTTATTCTGTATCCTCCAATAAAGCTTGAAAGTGGGAGCTTCTTGTATCAGAATCCCTGCAAGGCAGCGACTTCGCAGTCAGTTCTCAAGTAGGACACTGCAGTCTTCTCCAATCTGCCACTTTGCAGATATTTTGGGATTGCAGCCTCCTGGGGTCCCAATTAATTAAGGGCTGGCCAGAAATTCTGGGAACTGCAATCCATCCACCCACTTGGAGGGTGGCAACTTGAAAAGCTAGTCGTGACCCAGACTTTGAGCACTGTTGTATAAACAGGCCTGGTGATTAAAAAGAGGAGGAAAAAGGCTAATCTATAATTCTCTCTCTCTCTCTCCCTCTCTCTCTCTCTCACACACACACACACACAGAACAATCTGAAGAACTGGGAATTTTCCATTATTCTAGAAAGATAATTTGGGATGGCACGGACCTGAGCAAGCTCCCGCCCTCGCCCCGACTCCTGCCAATCAAGCAGGTCAAAAACGTGCAAATGCGAGTAGATTAATAGGTACCACTTTGGTGGGAAGGTAACAATGCTCCGTGATGTCACGCTGGCCACGTGACTGCGGAAATGTCTTCAGAGTTAGCTCAATGGTCTTGAAACGGAATTGAGTACCGACCCCCTAAAGTTGGCAATGACGAGTGGAATAAAATCCACAAATACCTTTATAAGAAAATCCACCGGCTACAAAAGAAAGTCTTTTCTGCAAGGGACCGGCCAGTAAAATCATTTTGAAAAAGACAGTGAGCTGTTCTAAGTTTGACAGGCAAGGAAGTGGCAGGGGCCCACCACAAATGAGGAAGCCGACAGGCGAAACCAGGCTCCAAAGCTTACCCTCATTTTGTCCATAATGGCGTTTGTTCCCAAAATATTATACTTCTTGGCTGGATTGGCTGCGGCATGCTTAATGGCCCACGTAGTCTTCCCAGCGGCAGGCAACCCCACCATCATCAAGATCTGAAACACAGGGCGTGGCTTTAACATCGGCTGCAAGCCAGTAGCGCAACCCCCAAACCAGTTTCCCCCAAAAAACCTCTCTTTTACAAATCCAGTGAGGAAAATAATAGCGATTTTCCTCTATTGATTGTCTGAGGACAATCCATTCCAGACACAGAAATGTGAAATTATAGGCATCTCCTAGCCTCGGAGGCATTAAAAAATAACCCCAACATTTTAACCTTTATATTTTCTTTTAAGAGATACGGGGAGTCGTCAACTTACAATAGTTTGTTTAGTGACTGTTCAAAGTTACGAATGGCTGTTTTTCACACTTACGACCGTTGTGCCATCCCCACGGTCACGTGATTCAAAAATTCAGACTCTCTGACAATGGACTCCTGTTTATGACGGGGTCACGCGATCCCCTTTCGCACTTTTTGACCAGCAAAACCAACAGGGAAGCCGGATTTGCTTAACGACCGGATGATTGACTGAATGACGTCAGGGATTCACTTCATAACCGCGGCAAGAAAAGTTGTAATACGGAGCAAAATAACAGCTGTTTAGCAGTAGAAGTTTCTGGGCTCAAAATTGTGGTCCAAAGTCAAGGACTACCTGTGTAGCTTTATCGGTCTAACATCCAATCAGCGATCACCATCTTAGTGTTTGAGTCTGTGAATCTCTGATTGGCCCTTTTCACTGCTGACAAATTGGGAGACTGAGCGTTCACTTCTGAATTTTTTGGGTAAGCAGTTTAAGACAGCGGCCGCCATCCAGTGGGCCGGGGACTACTGGTGGTCCGTGAGAAAATTTTGGTGGTCCTCAGAGAAATGTCACCCCCAAAGCAATTAATCCAGGCTGTGCAGAAACACAAGGCTTGCATCGCGAACAACACGAGGTAGTGAGGGGAGGGGGGGGAAGGGCAGAAGGGGAGGACTTGCCCCACTCGCCTGGCCTGGCCACCGGGCTGCTTCTTTCCGCTTCTTTCTTCTTCTGCTTTTGGCTGCATGCAAGGAAAGCAGCCAAAGTCTTTCTTTCTCTCCCCGAAAACTCCGCCAGAAATGAATCTTTGGGACCGTGCAAGGCATCCTGTTCCAAGAGGCTGCGCCGACACAACCAGCCACACAAAGACTCATTTCTGGTGGAGTTTGGGAGAGAGAAAGAAAGACTTTTGCTGTTCTGCTACTTTCCTTGCATGAAGCCAAAAGTCTCTCCCTCCCCTCTCCCCCTGAGAACGGAGCTGGAGACGGTATCCTGAGATCCCAAATAAAGAACGATCAATTGATAGGAAAATGGGGTGGCGAAATTTTCCTGCAGACTCTTTTGGGGGATTTTCCCAGGGTCTCTGGTCCGCGGGATTTAAAATTATGAGTTTGGTGGTCCCTGAGGTCCAAAAGGTTAGCGACCCCTGGTTTAAGACATAGTTTTAAACCCAGTCGATACAATACTATTTCAAGGGGGGGACTGGGGGGGAACTGCTCTTCTCTGAGTCCTGGTCCAGTCAATCATGAATAGGCAAAGGACCTGGCAGTTGAACTCCAGAGTCTGCCATGGCTGGATTCACATTTTGGGGGGGGGGGGGGGGGGGGGGGGGGGGGGGGGAAGGCACCTACTTCACATTCCCTTTTGCTCTTTGGTCCAATTGTGCCCCGAACTCGCTCGGACAGCGGGAGGTGCTGTATGAAGGTGAATCCCGGTGGAACCGGAAAGAAGGTATCTTCCCTTTGGCCAAAGTTGAACTCGATGGCGCAGTTCTTCGCCAGGACATGAGGGAAGAGGGCCTGCCCTCCCAAATTCTCCTTCCGTAGTCGATAGGCCATCCCTAGCCACTTCCCGTTTTTCATGAAGGACATTTCGACGTCATCACCGCACTCGAAGTCCTGAGAAGGAAGGAAGGAAGGAAGGAAGGAAGGAAGGAAGGAAGGAAGGAAGGAAGGAAGGGAGGAAGGAAGGGAGGAAGGAAGGAAGGAAGGGTCAATCAATCTAGAAGCAGGAAATGGGAGGCTGGCGGAAGCTTCTGGAGAAGGGAAGGTAAAGGAGACCCCGTGGGTTTTGCTACACTAGCCCAGGGGTCAGCAACCTTAAACACTCAAAGAGCCACAAAGATCCTAACCGGAAGCTCCCCATTCAATTCTGGAGCCGACCAGACTCTATGGCAGTTCCCCACCATAGAGTCTCCTCCTAGCACGGTGTCTTTTTCCCTCTACCTGTCCTAACTGAAAGCCCTATACATTGTGGAGATGACCGGCAACAGGGAGCCGCAGCAGAGGGATGAAAGAGCCACATGCGGCTCCAGAGCCGCAGCCAACTTTCGGTGGTGTTGCTCATCTCCTCTAAGCCACTGGAGAGCTTTCTGCAGCCATGACATTGTGCTGCAGCACAGACTATGCAGTGAAATTCGGAGCATTTCCCACCGAAATGGCACCTATTTATCTTCTTGCATTTGTGTTCTTGCGAACTGCTAGGTAGGCAGGAGCTGGGCCGAGGAGCGGGAGCTCACCCCGTCACACAGCAGCACTCAGGTCTCGAACCTGGGGCTGCCGGCTTTCCAGGGGACAAGCCCAGCGTCTTAACCACTGAGCCACCGTGGCACCTTAGAGGGGTAAGCTTCTGGAACACCACAGGCTGCACTCACCACAAGACAAGTGATGACGTCGTTCTCGGAAAAGGTCTCACCGTAATTTTCAAACTTGCAATTAGTAGATTTCTTCGCGGTGCCTCCGTAGCCATACGAGAAAGCCTCTTCGCCTAACAAGAGTGATAATTACACAGAGATCTGAGCAGCCATACCATGGGAGGCCAGGTGGCATTAGTAGGGCAGAGACCTCTTAATATCTCCAGTGTGATTTTATTTAAGCAGGGAAATTGCCTAGTTCAAAAGCTCCTGCATAAAGTAAAGATACTTAAGAGTAAAGATAGCCCAGCATAGCATGAAAGCTAGCTGAGTGACTTGGGGTAAATCACCAGGAGACAAATGAGTTCTAGTCCCACCTTAGGCATGAAAGCCAGCTAGGTGACTCTGGGACAATCACCAGGAGACTGTGAATTTTAGTCCTGGTTTAGGCATGAAAGCCGGCTGGGAAACTATGAGCCAATCATTGCCTCTCAGCCCAACTGATCTCATAGGGTTGTTGCCGTACAGTAAACCGGAAGAAAAAAGTATATTAGATATGTTCGCCACCTTGAGTTGTTTATATAAATAATACAGGTAGAATGTAAAATAAATAAATGAAACGTACCCTGAGCCCTCCCTATATCCAGCAATTAAAACTACTCACCTAACTGAGTGCTACATGAATCCAGTGACCAGCCAATACGCACTACGTGAGGATCTGGTTCAGTGGGAGGAAGGTGTTTGACGGAGATCTCTTCATTGATCTGAAAACAAAAAGAAAGCATTGTTTATTACAAGACAGACAACATTTATTACAAGAACAAGAGCTGATTAAATAAATTATTCAAGAACAATTATTGCCTTCTTAATTAATTCCTACAGATTTAACGGTTCTATGAAGAATTCCTAAAATACTGGATATAATTTTTTTTATACGGCAGAATATTGAATTCAAGCTATTCTAGATTTTTTAAAAACCAGGCTGTTGAGCCAAAACCTCAAGTGAATTTTTTTTTTTTTAATTTAATGGGCTATGATTTTCATTAGCAAGGATTATAATCGTATCATCAGCGAATAAATGTAAGAGATAACCTTTGCTCGGCGTAATGCAATTGCTAACATTACAATAATAAAATAAAAGCAATAAAGAGGAAAAGGGCTATCCCTGTTTGTTGTTATGAGAAACCGAGTCACAATTGTTGGTTCTTACTTGTGCTCTTATGGCCTGGTAAATAAAGGCAGGTAGGTAGGGAGTGTGGAATTACAAGCAAATTTCCTGTCAACGAGCAAAACATTGGAACACAGGCTGAATTCCAAGTAGTGGGGATTTTAACTGCCCCTGCGCAGAAGTGAAGCCTCAGGATATAACTAGTTTAGTCCTCACAGAAAATACCAAGAATTAAGGAATAACTTATGCAACTGCCACAGCTTCCCCATAACCTTCCTCTGTCCTCTGACCCCAGATACCAGTGGATTCCTCAGCTCACAAGTATGCCAGGTTAATATTCATATAATCTCCTCTGCACTTTTGCAGTGAGGATGGATGTTCCCTCACCTTCATCTCGTAGCACACCCTTCCACGCCGCACCCCGTATGTCGCTCGTGCACCTGACCAGAGGAAAGCAAATCCTTCGATGGTCAGAGGGTATCCGCTATATCGATCGCGGGCAACTTTGAAATGGAGATCACAATTATCTGAAGAGCAAAGCGAACACCATTGTTAATAAAAACCAAAGGAGATGGGTGGCAGAGGCACCCATGGGCTAAAATCCAGTACAGATCACAGCAACATAATAAAAAAAATGAGGCTTTCTTTGAGGGAAAATAACTATCCTGATGTTAAGCTAGTTTAATATGCAAGAAGAATTAGCTAACTCCTCATTTCTCGTATCAAAATCACTGCAGTAAATGGCTGCATTAAAGGAGCCAGGACTGAAATGGAATGGTTAATGGAGAATTCTCACTGAAAAAAATCACTTCTGCTTTGCAAGCTAAAAAAAATCCCAAATCACGCCTCTATTCAATAATTTTCTTGCCAAAATAGGCTGGCTTAGTATGAGACAAAGATGTTTCATGACTCATGACTATTAAACAAATCCACTTAGGGGGCTTGTAGTTTTTAAGAAAGAAATCAATGCCTTACAAGTCTCCCAATAGCTAAGACATTTACTTCACCATTTAAATCCCTTTTCGACCAACCCTAAAAATCTACAACTACAAGAATGTTGTTGTTTTAACCATTCAGTTGTATCTGACTCTTGGTGGCTTTATATGCAAGTGCTCTCTATGCCACCCTGTCAATCACAGCTTCTTTCAGTTGCTGGATGTTCAACCACCTCCTCCTCCTCCTTCTTCTTCTTCCTTCTTCCTTTTTCTTCCACTAATCCTGCCTAGCATCGTTGCCTTCTCCAATGAATTAGCACCAGAAAGAATAAAAACATTTCAACTTCCACCTATTCGAGGGAGGGTTTGCCCACTCATGACCCAAAGTAAAATAGCTGCAAAAAGCTGAATTTAAGCCTTCCCGTTTAGTAGAGTCAGATCTGCAATTTCTCCTCTTCCAGGAAACCAACAATCTAGGACTCTTCCACAATCCCTTTCATGGAATTACAAATATCGTGACCCAACCATCCCTCTAAGCCAGCTGCTGTCATCTTACTGCACCTCAAGAGATGTGAGGTGATTGAAGGACACAGGAACAGAGCCAAAGGGGGGAAACTCTGCTATGTGTTGACGCTGCAAATGAGCAAGTTCAGGCGAGAGGAAATCTGTCTAGGGAGGGAGCAACGCAATTTTTATTTACTGTTCACATTCCTGAACCGACCTTCTCCCTCAAAGAGGGACGCCGGATGGCTTACAGTAAAATGTAAATATAAAATATAAAGATATGTAAAAACAATGCCGCAATCTCCGTAACTCACATGTATCGATGGCCACCAGGGACTCGTCGAAATCGTCTTCATCGTCTTCTGCAGGCGGCTGAGGAGATCGACCCCTGGAAGAGAGGCAGCAAACGGAGCTTCCGTGAGCCCATTTGAGGCAAACTGCAAGAGACGCAGCCTGCCAGGCAGGCCGAGAGAGGAAACACAGGGCCTAATTCCAGGAAACAAATCCCACCTTCCCCGCCACTTTACCGTGTTGATTAAACTGGGAACACTTTGGGAGCTCCTATCCAAGTCAAAAATGGCCTTCCCATTACTGCTGCCCATTGATTCAGAGATAGGAAATCTTCAGTTTGGACTACAACTCCTAGCATCTCTAGGAAATATGGCTGAAAGGGAGGGATGCTGGGTGTTGTAGTTCGGGAACACCATGAAGGTTTCTTTTGGTGAGATAGGTTCCTATGATAGATGGATGGATGGATGGACAGATACATACATGCACAGCAGACCTAAGACTTATATACCGCTTCACAGGGCTTTTACAGCCCTCTCTAAGCGGTTTACACAGTCAGGCTCTTGCCCCCAACAATCTGGGTCCTCATTTAACCCACTTCGGAAGGATGGAAGGCTGAGTTAACCTTGAGCTGGTCAGGATCAAATTCCAGGCTGTAGTCAGTTAGCCTGCAATGCTGCATTCTAACCAGAGAAACCACGGCTCCGTCATACACACACACGCACACGTAATACACATATACACAACAGTATATATGTATGCCTTAACAAAAAAGTTTTCTCAGATGAGAATCTGCATTTACAAAGATGTTATACAACCAGTGTTCATTTCAGCCAAATATATATGTTACTTTAAAGCTTAAGGCTAAAGATCAGGTAAGAAACAGCCACTCTTCCTGCTCAATTTTTCATCCGATCGTGCTTAGAATCTTTACAACTTTACTACAGTCAAGCGCCGTTTGCCAAGACGGAGAAATAGATGAAGAGAATAGAATGCCTGTGACAAAATCCCAGGTGCCTTCCCTCAAAGACACCTCTGGGCTCAGTTCCTTTCCGGAGCAGTTTTGGAAAAAAAATAAAACAAGCTAGATGAACGACGTAAGTGCCCCAAATCCTCGTCTGAACGTACCTTTTATCCTCGCGATATTCATAATATCCACGCCCCCTGGACTCGTCAAATGTCCTCTTGTGGCCTTGCTGTGGCTGCTGCTGCTGCTGCTGCTGCTGCTGCTGCCAGGGCTGATAGGAGTCTGAGGTGTTATACCCAGAGGGGGGCGCATTGTAAGAGGAAGCTGAGGCATTATAGCCAGAAATGGAAGAACTGTAGTTGGAGGGGGGTGCGTTGTAACCAGACGCCGGTATGTTGTGGCTGGGAGCGGCCTCCTCTTCCTTTACTTCTGTCTTCATTTCTGCATTTTAAGCACAACATGCACATTTCAGCAGGGAAGGAAATCCGTGCGGAAAGGAAACAACCGCTGCTGTTTATTCTGAAAAAGCCAGCAACCCTTGGCCCTAACTACAAGAGAAAGCTCTCTTTCAATTTCACTACCAAATGACTTGGCCCTGAGCCAGCCAATGGTTAAGAACCAGGGAAGAGATGATCAGCAATAAAAACTGGTGAGGAAATTATCCTCAGGTTGATGTGCCAGAACCAAAAGCATCTATTTAATCGCCCCTCCCTTAATTTTCTTCACTTCTGCTCTTAAGATCAGCGGGTTCTATTATTAGAATAAGACAGAGATACGATCAAGATAACAAGGAGAGGGATGTTCAGGCAGAGAATTCCAAGGGGAACAATGTAATATTCAATTAGGGCAGCGATCCCAAGCGGAGACGAAAAGAAAACAAGATGTGTTCCTCACCTGACTGTGTGTTTTTTTTTTTTTAAAAAAAGGGAGAAGATAAAAGTCCACAATAAACAGAAGAAAACTCCATTACATTTCCCTTAATAGAAAATGCAGCAAAGTGAAAATGATACAATGAGCTAACAATAGTGGGGAAAAAAATATAACAGAAGTCTTATCATTGAACAATTTGCAGATCTTTTATACGTAGGTAGTCCTCGACTTATGGCCGTCATGCATGGGTCAGTTGCCAAGCACCTGAATTTTGATCACAGGGCCAGGGGGATATTGCAATGATTGCTAAGTGTGAAAAAACGGCCGTTAAGTCGGTTTTCCCCAAGCGCTGTCGTAATGTCAAACTGTCACTAAAGGAACCGCTGTAAGTAGAAGACTACCTGTGCTACATTTTGGTACACTTCACCAGTAAAAAGTATCTATGTCCCCTACCTCTGTTTTGTTTTAACGCAAAAAAACAACAACTGAGGCATTCCAGCAGTGCTACTTCAAAACTTCCTACCCGACCACTCTTCGGTCAACAAAATAACGAAGGCTTCCCTCACACACACACACACACACACCCCGCACCACTTACCTGATCGATCTTGGCTTACAGATCCCCGCTCGTAACCCAGCTCGTTCTCCTGTTTAATATTGAAATGCTCAAAAGACTGATATCCTTGCCGGTTGTCTTGGCGAGTGTTGTCACGGATGCCATCTTGAAAACAGGAATCAAAAGGAAGATTAGCGCCACTGTTCCGTGCTACTTTGGAAAAGAAAGAAAGAAAGAAACCCGTGTTCCTATTTTTCTTTCACCGTCAGCAAGTGGTCGGGCTAAATGGAGTGAGCGGCAATCCCAGCCAGCCCAACCCAGACTTACCTGGAACGTCTGCGGAAGAGTTATACCTTTAGCGCAATTAAGTGGCTGAATCTTTTTCCGGAGTACTGCAATTCAAGATGCAGATGGGGAAGGCAAATGGCGGGGTTTCGTGTGAGAATGCCCCATCCTGAAAACCAGCTTGTACAGTATTGTGTGGCAGACCGAAATGCCAGAGAGGAGGTTAATGCTGCTGCTGTTTTTCCTCTGAATACGACTTCCACCCCAGGGGAGGGTGAAAATAGTGCTGCTAAGGAGAGGGTTTGCTCCTTGGTTATGGCAAGGCTGAATGCCAAGGCTGAACAACACAGGAAACCAGAGGGTGCAGCATGTCCTCTGCATCACACACAAAATTGTGCTTGATGTAGAAGAAAAAAACAAAACCTTGTATTTTAAGCCCAAAGTGAATCACAGGTGGAAAGCTGCCCTCTTAGATTTGGTGCATTTATCTACCTTGTTTGATATTGGCTGGAATATTGTCTTGTTGTGATATCTGTATTTTAACCAAAGAAATAATAGAGTTAGAAGGAACCTTGGAGGTCTTCTAGTCTAACCCACTTCTCAAGCAGGAGACCTTGGTCTACACCATTTCAGACAAGTACCTGTCCACTCTCCTCTTAAACTTCTGTCAGGAAATTTCTCCTTAGATCTAGGTTGCTTCTCTCCTTGGTGACTTTCCATCCATTGCTTCTCATCCTGCCTTCAGATGCTTTGGAGAAGAGGCTGACCCCCCGCTCTGCTTTATGGCAACCCCTCAAATATTGGAACACTGTTATCATGCCATCCATAGTCCTTTCTTTTCACTAGAGTAGCCAAACCCAATCGGCCAGTTCATATATATGTTTTAGTTAGCATATAGCATAAGATACATGGACAGCAGCAGTAAAGACGCATGGAAAAAATGCACGATAATATGATATACCTAAGTTGGAGATGTGCGGTCAATTTTGCAAGGTACAAGAGATTCAGTTCAGAATAAATAGGTGATCAATTGCTAAAATCGTTGGAATCCTAGGTAGGTATCAATTGCGCTGTCTTTACACCTTCAGGGGCATGCTAGATGCTCCCTGGAGATCCTGTGGGTCCCTTTCCAAGAAGCAGCTGTGCTGAAGCTTCCCTTAAGGCAAAAGGATCCCAGGCATCGCCTGGCAACAAAGGGTGGCATCAGGGAAAACAAATGCCCAGATGCCATAAAAAATAAACTTGGCACTTTGGGAGTCAAGAAAAGTCCTGGTAAAGTACAGCTTGGATTGCCCAAAGGGCTCCTGGGCTGAGAAACCTCCAAAGTGGGATGTCTCTATGGAGATTCTCAGTCTTGTTCTTCCAAAGGTGTTCTTTCTTTCTTTCTTTTTTTCTTTTTCTTTCTTTCTTTCTTTCTTTCTTTCTTTCTTTCTTTCTTTCTTTCTTTCTTTCTTTCTTTCCCTTCTTTCTTTCTTTCTTTCTTTCCCCAAATGGCAACTGGGTTTTGTTTTTCCTCCAAGAAGCTTCCTCGGTTCTTTAGTTCAACTGAAGAAGGTTCTTGGATGAGGAAAAACTAAGTCCAGTTGCCTTTTTGGGGAAGGGGGAAAAAGCACTTTGGGGACTCTTCTGTGGAAGCATCCACGGGTTTCGCGGGAGGGCCGGGGAAGGAGAAAGCGGCGTTGGGTCATCGGCAGCTGTCCGGATCCCCGGTCACCTCCTCTGTGGACCTTGCAGCCCGGATCTCCCCAGGGAAGGCCACTCGGGCCTGGCACTGATCTCTCCCAAGAGACCCATCATTCCCTGCCCCACGTTCCTCAGTGATGGGCTGCTTCGTACGACCCATGCTTCTGGCAGACCCATCCTCCCCAGCGAGGGGTTGTGTGTCTCCTCACTGGCTTACGTTCCCCAGTGATGGGCTGCTCCCATGCTCCCCGGAGACCCATCCTCCACAGCATCGCGACGTCCTCAGTGACCATGCTCCCCGGCCATCACATTCCCCCTCAAAAGACCCGTCCTCCTCACCTAGGATTGTCTCCACACAAGCCCATGCTGCCCGGGCGGAGCTTCCCCGGAGATCCATCCTCCCCAACGAGCGGGAGGTCACATTCCCTCGCCCCCCAACCCGGCGAAGACCCATCCTCCCCAGCTCTAACGCCCCCCGACACCCATCCTCCCCAGCAATAGACGCCTCCTCACAGGTCCATGTCCCCACAACGACGGCCCGCCTCGTATGACCCATGCTCCCCGGAGACCCATCCTCCCTGGCGAAGGAGCGTCTCTCCCCACAGACTGTAACATCCGACCCGGAGACCCATCCTCCCCGGCCAGCCGTGTCGCCTCACAGGCCCGCCCGCGGTCCCCTGCCTCGCGGGACCCATGTTCCCCGGCCCATGTTCCACGCCGCGACCTTCTCTCCTCCCAGGCTCGCTTACAGTGTCCGTCGGAGAGCGACTCTCCGTCCGAGCCCGAGCCCGACGCTCCTCGGGCCTGCTCGGCTTCTAGGGCGGCATGCAACCTCCCAGCCAGCTCAGCCTTGAGCCCGCGGGTGTCGAGGCCACGGCGGCCGAGCTCCTCCTTCAGCTCGCTGACGCGCAGCCTCCGCACATCCATGGCGCGCTCAATCCCGGCCACAGGGTCGCCGTTGCCCGGCCATAGGGGCTCCGTTCCGGGCTCGGCTCAAAATGGCCGCTCTCCCTTAACCCCCGCCATGCAACGGGCTCTCTGGTTGGCCGACCCGGCGGTGGGCGAATAAGAGGCGCTCTCTGATTGGAGAAAGCGCCCTCCTCCCTTTCGCCCCCCTCCTCTCGCTCCCTCCGTCTCCCGCTCATTCCCTGCCTGTAAAAGGAGCTCGCGCATTGGACAGAAATAAAGGTCAGTCTATAAAGAGCATCCCCATTGGTTGAGAAGGGCTCGTTTCCTTCCCCGCCTTCACTTTCTCTGAAACTGCTCAGGGAAAGCCGAGGGGAGGAAAAAAACAACTGAACTGACGAACGATGGGGCGGGACTAAGGTTCCTGAAGGCGAATCCCCGAGGCCTCTCCCTTCCTAACTTCTCATTGGCTGAAAGCCCGACTTGTTTGTACTGTTATGTGGAGGCATTTCCCACCCTCTCTTTTCTAATTGGCTGAGCCTCCCTCCCTCCGTGGGGATGATGGGATTTGAAGTTCAACACATCTGGAAAACAACAAATTAGGAAAAAGTGACCTCAAGGCCAAAACGAGGGGTGTTTAACACCCCCCCACACACAAATACCTCTTTATATTTACATTCTCTATAAAGATATATAACATTTGAACGTCATATATTAAAATATATACTACACACAAACTTATGTAATATTTTATATATAACCTGCATTTCTCTTAAATGGAGGTCATTATGAATTATGCAACTGTAAAAGCAACATTGCCCCCAAATCGAGCATAACGTAGCCAAATACCTAGTAGAGTTTATTATCCCTACTGAACAAAATGGAATTTGAATATAGAGTAACTTTGTCTAGATGGGGCTCAGATTTAGATATTGAACTTGTTGGAAGAAATATCCACCTGTTTCGGTTCCGAGCCGGGAGAAAGACACTGGAAACATGGAGATTGATTGGAAAGATGGTTTAATGTTGAAGCAGAACCACATGGAGTTGAGAGTGAGGGGTATTTATATCTTCTCGGGCTTTGCACTTGAGCTTTCTGTTCCTGTGCAAGAACATGTATTCTATTGATTGTTGTAGGGGCCTCAGCTAACTTTGTAGGTTGTCTGAGCTCCCAGGTTTGGTTGAAGTTCGGACTGCAGATACAGCGAAGGGGCTTGTTGGGCAATTCCTGTTGTGGCTGAGGGCTCACCCTACCTTTCTTCAGACCTTGCTGCAGGGAATTTTTGCCTATAAATAGAGCTATCTATCTCTTTATTGATTGTTTCCTTGTATGATTTAATTGCTTATTGTACCCTATGACTATTATTAAGTGTTGTACCTTATGATTCTTGACTCTTGACAAATGTATCTTTATTTTATGTACTGTGACAGCATTTGCACCAAGACAAATTCCTTGTCCAATCATACTTGTCCAATAAAGAATTCTATTCTATTCTATTCTATTCTATTCTATTCTATTCTATTCTATTCTATTCTATTCTATTCTATTCTATTCTATTCTGTTTATCTCTTAAGTGCTGGCATCTGCTGAGAGCTATTAAGAAGGATGGGGGCTCTCTCTGTCTCCAAGAGCATATTTCTCCCTTTAGGGAACTATAATATTCTGCCTTTTTAATATTTCCTAAAATATTTCATAGGAGAGGGGTGGGTGCTAACTTTCTACAAACTAAACCATGATTTAATAATAAACCACAGCTTTCTAGATGACCATGCTTAGCACAAGATAATGATGTTAGTTGATATATCACTTTAAGCACTGGAGCTATGTTGTCTGAAAATTCTGGGAAGTGTAGTTCCAACACATCTGGTGGTGTAAATTTGGGAAGACTGAATCTTAGAGCATTGTACCTCAACCTTAAGAGCTGTGAACTTCAACTCCCACAGCATCTGGCTGGGGAATTCTGGAAGTTGAAGTCCACTTCTCTTAAAATTGCCGAAGTTGAGAAATATGGAATTTGACTATTTCTACATTGCAGAAATTTAACCACCAGAGGGTAGCATCGTAACAGCCAGACCAGCAATGAGATATTTCCAATCTGATTTTTGTCCTCTTCAGGCTAAAAACCTTTCTCAGGATAATTGGAGCTCTCCACAGCTCCTTATATTGAGCTCAGGATTCAAAGATCCAGCTCCCGTAAGGATCCTGTAATTCTGGGTAAATTGGAAAGAAACCACCAGCTGCAAGATGGATAGACTTTATTATAGCGGCAGTGAACGAACCCTGAGAGACCCTCTAAAAGGCCAGGTTGAAAATATATCTTCTTACAGAAAATCTATGTCAGGGGTCTCCAACTTTAAAACTTTAAAAGCAGCTTTAAAACTTGTGGACTTCAACTCCCACAATTCCTCCGCCACCCATGCTAGCTAAGGAATTCTGGGAGTCGAAATCTACAAGTTCTGAAGTTACCAAAGTTGGAGACCTCCTTAATCTATGTGGTAACTAAATATTAACACCAACTTGATAGCACCTAACCAACCAACCGACCAAACTGGGTTAGGGCCCATTCCTTTTCCTTCAAGTGAAGGAGGATTGGAATTTGTGTCTTAAATCACCATGTTGATTTTTTATTTTTTATTTTACCATGCCCTTCGCACACCTCTGATTGAAACAGATTTATCAATTGAAAGCAAATCCTGTTTTCCTATTTCCCTATTCTGTATGTATTCGCTTCCTCTCCTTTTAAAGTTTCCTACTCATTTTACTTCCCTATTGACAGTCCGAGAAACAGAAAATCCCCCTTTAAGGACTCCGGGGCTGACTGGAAAAGAGTTCGACCCCAATTAAGAGGAATGTGTTTGGGGAGACAAGAGTTTCCCCCTTGCTAAATGGACTTCCTTGTTTCTCTGTTGACTTGCTGGGCTTGATTCAAGAATAGTTCTAGGAAGCAGTCTTGAATGTGCCTATTGATGGTGCATTTGCCTGACAAGGAGAGGGGGAAAACAAGGGATTAATCCTCCCACCCACCCAGCCCGCTTCCAATACACATTGCATTGGTCCCTTCCAACTCTGTTATGCCTTCACTGCTCCAGCATCCCCCACCCCCAATCACGTGATCAAAATCCACATTGCATTGGTTTTTAAGAATAAGCAAGGCTTCCCAGCTCAGCTACCAATGGAGATGTGGAGACCCTAGAAGAAGGGTCTCCAAACTTGGCAACTTTAAGACGGGTGGACTTCAACTCCCAGAATTCCTGAGCTAACATGACTGAAGGAGAAATTCTGGGAGTTGAAGTCCACAACTCTTAAAGCTGTCAAGTTTGAAGACCCCTGAGCGGAGAGAAGGGCAACAAAGATGATCGTGGGTCTGGAGGCTAAACTGCTTGCTGAACAATTGAGGGAACTGGAAGAAAAAAAAACTGGGGTGACCTAATAGCAGCATTGGAATAGCTAAGGGGTTTGCCACAAAGAAGAGGGGATCAACCATGGCAAAAACAAAGGTTGTGAAATTGGGCGTGACTCATTTAACAACTGGCTTGCTAGGGAAATTTGTGGGCCCGATTGTGGGCATAAGCCGAGGACTACTCAGTGCCTGTTTCAAGCCTTCTTTCCTGCCCCTCCCCATAACTTCCTTGCCCCCTGAGCAATTAAAATTTCAGGACCAGATTATCACCTCTGTTATTTATTTATTTTTTTAAAAGAAAGTTTTTATTTAAAAGCAAAAATATACCACAGAGCATTCTCTAAAAACAGACCTGAGTGGAAAATGCATTTTTACAAAAGTAATGAGTGGGGAAAAAAACCATTTCATATACAGCATTTTTTTCTTTAAAAAGTATATACATTTATATATATATATTTATTTATCTATATAATATATATAAAAAAATCATTAATAAGAATCTAAAGGAAAATAATTCACTGGGCTGTGTGCACGTCAGCTTGATAGACTGTAATCTTAGTGTAATAGCAGATAATGTCAAATAACACAACAGGTACAAGGAACGTCAAAAGAATAAGGAGGTGTGTTGCATGTTTAAAAAGGGGGGCAGGGTTTAAGACATGCTGGCTGGGGCATTCTGGGATTTGAAGTCCACAGGTTTTTAAATGGCCACGGTTGGACAGCCCTGCTTTTTAGACCAGCAGAAAACACCTCCTTTCTCCAATCTGGCCGTTCCTTACAGATTCCCCGAAAGGGAAGGCGAGATTGCATAATGCATACTGGCAAGTAGAATGGAAAATATGATTTTTTGCAGCTGGAATAAAGTCCCGGAAAATAGGATTCAACGGCAGGGAATGAGTTTTCTCAAAGAGGTTGGCATTGCACAATTCTATCTGCTTGTCCAAAGCTGAAACTCGACACGGAACCAGGGATCCATCTCTCACTTTGAAAAGAATGAAGCTGTTGAGTGACATAAAATTGGGGAGTGGGATGCCAATCCCCCCACCCCTCTTTTGTTCTTAGCAAACCCTCTCCAGGTAGGAAAATAATTTCTGAGACTGGAAGTGCTGTAATTAAAATCAGGCCCCGTCTTTGCATCCGCTCCGAGTCCGTGGGTTTGCCTTGAGGGGGGCAAGAAGGAATGCCGGGCCTAGAGGGGAGAGAAAGAAGAGGAGGGGGCGACGAGGAGACCCACGCAAGGGGTGGCCTGCTGGAAACCCACTCTGGCCCAGGTGAACTGGAACAGGTAAGGAGGTCCTCGATTTGTGGGCGCAGGTCAGCGGAGTCAGGTGGGAGAGAGATCCGTCGGGTGAAGGATGTCCATGGGCCTCAAAGGTTTGTCTTTGGAAGCCCCCTCTTGGGGGCAGAGAGGTGGGTGGGGGTCACCAAACAGGGTGCCTTCCAATTGGGTACATAAACACCCAATGGATAGGTCTGCAGATCTTCCCTTTTTAGGCCCCTTCCTCAGTGGCGGCGCAGCCGAGGGCTTCGGTCAAGAGCCGGCTGTTCTCGAGGGGAGTGGGGCACATCACGTAGCGGCCCATGGCCTGTGGCGGGTGCACCTCGGCGGACGTCACCATGGCCTTCAGCAGCTGGCTCTCCTTGGCTAGGGCTTCCTCGGGCCCCAGGCCTCCCACGGCGCCCAGCTCCACCTCGGCGGGGGCCACGCCATCGTCCATGTTGACATAGAGGATCTCTTCGGGGTCTTTGGGAGGTGGGAGTGACTTGAGGGTCTTCTCCAGCTCCTGGGATAGGATTTCGAAAGTGGGGCGGTCGCGGGGGTTCAGCGCCCAGCAGCTCGTCATCAGCTCATACCTGAGAGGAGAGGATGAGGGGAGCAGGGGAGAAGAACAAGAAGACGGAGAAGTTGTTTCTGGAGAACAGATTCCCTCTGGGGATCTGCAGCAAGTGTCACCAATCTTGGCAACTTTACAACTTGTGGACTTCAACTCCCAGAGTTCCCCAGCCAGCGGTGCTAGAAGGAAGTGGGGCTTATAAATAGAGAGCAAACACTCCCTTCTAACACTGATTATGTTAGCTCGTTGGGTAATGAAACGTTTGCATGAAAACAACCAAGTTCTGAGAGCACCGAGGACCTGCAATATTTCTCCTCCTCCCCTCCTTCTCCCTTCTTGCATTGATGATGTTACCTAGTTTGGTAACGAAATGTCTGCAGGAAAATAACCAAGTTCCAAGAGCACCAAGGACCCCACAAATGTTTTTCTTTCCCTTGACACCCAAATTTTGGCTATGTCCCTTCCTCTCACCCCCAACTCTATTGCTTCTCCTCTGGTTTCTTTCCAAAGTTTCTGGGAGTAGGACGCCAAACCTAGGTGGTACACACATACACACATACCCACACACACACACTGTCATGCCCCTGGTAGAGACTGACTCTAAGGGAGAGGAGGAACAGCTGACAGGGAGTGGAAGTGTAGCTCTGGAAGTTGTGAAGGAGGCTGGGGAAGGGCAGAGGCCGGCTGGGCAGTCAGAGGAGGACCCAGGCCCATCCCCTCTTCATCCTAGGGCACGCAGGGAGGAGAGGATCAGGGAGAGACGTGGCCTACTTGGGGGGAGAGGGCCTTGATCCTCTTCCTGGGCTGCAGCTGTGACAACTGAATAAGAGGATGGACATGCGTACTGGCAAATGCTAAAAACAAAGCATGGAAATATCTCTAGTTTATGGTTCCTCTCTGAGTTTGTCGTCCTTCCCAGGGTGTGTTATCTGTGGACGTCCTCCAGCCCTTATCTTGCCTGGTTTGTGTTGCTTTTTCCCTTCTTCTTGTAACTGTGTGTGGGAGTTTTTTGGATTCCATCAAGGGTATTTGGAGTTTGGAAGCAAAGTGAAGGAATGAAAGGGGCTTCACCTGTTTTCTGTGACTGTGTTTGTTTTGTATCCCACCCTGGGTCATCACACACACACTTCTACCTCTCTCTCTCTCTCTCTCTCTCTC
>NW_020769385.1:2438232-2451056 GCF_900518735.1 Pseudonaja textilis
GGTGGATGGATGGATGGCAGGTAGATGGATGGATGGATGGATGGATGGATGGAGGGGCAGGTAGATGGATGGATGGCAGGTAGCTGGAGGGATGGGCAGGTAGATTGATGGGTGGATGGATAGACAGGTGGATAGATGGATGGGCAGGAAGATGGAGGGATGGATGGGTAGGTAGGTGGATGGAAGGATGGGAGGATGGATGGATGGATAGGTGAATGGAAATAACTAGACAGCTAGGCAAATACTTGGGCAATAAAAAATCTTGAGCAAACCCATCAAGGCCAAAGAGAACCAAGAACTCCACAGATAGATGACAGATGGATGGAGATGGTGGACAGGCAGGCGCTTTTGGCTGCCATTGCCTCAGTTAAAACAACATTTGGATCTTTGGGGGGGCTCCCCAAACCTACATTGGAAGCCCAACATCACTTCACAACTGTCTTATGCTCGAGAACTCTGTAACTTTCCAAGCTGCAAGAAACGGAGCAGAAACGAAGAGCCAGGTGGTCTGACTGCAATCAGAACCAGCCAAGGTGAAGGCTCTCCCAGGTGACATGTCCTGCGGCCTCCCATTTCTCACCTGGTTCCGAGGAGAGGATCGTGATGGCTTCGCTCCAGGGTCCGTCTCCAGCACTGGTGTAGGCTGCAATCCGTACGGTCAAGTTCTGTACACTTGAGTTCAGAGACAACACTGTTTCGTTGGTCAGTCCCACATCCACAATCACCTTGAGGGGAAGAGAGATTTGATCATGTGACTGCTGCCATGGTCATAAGGTGAGGACCAGCTGAAAGTCCCATTTTTTTCAGTGCTGTTAGAACAGTCGCGAAACGAACGGCTGTAGGTCGAGGATGATCGGTAAACTTTCTGCTGGCGATTGGAATAGGGCCGTGATGGCGAACCTATGGCACCTATGCCACAGGTGGCACACAGAGTCATTTGTGCGGGCATGTGAGCCCCACCCAAAGTTACCTGCACTGCGCACGCGCGTGCCCCCCCCCCCCCCCCGCAGATTTTTGACCTGTTTGAGGCCGGTTTCGCCCTCCCGGACGCTCGAGGGAAGCTTCTGCCGCCTCAGGAGGCCCAAAAACAGGCCTTCCGTAAATACCAGAAGTGCTGAAACAGGTCTGTTTTCAGGCTCCCAAGGCCTCCCTTGAGCCTCCGGGAGGGCGTAAATGGCTTCCCCTGGGCTCCAGAGGCTCTCCAGAGGCTGAAAATGGGCTCTTCTGGCATTTCCGGACAGCCCGTTTTTCGGCCTTCCGAGCCTGCAGAAGCTTCCCTCGAGCCTCCGGAAGAGCGAAAATGGCCTCAAATGGGCTGAAAATCAGCTGGAAGGCACACGCATGCACAGTGCAGGTAAGGGGGTGGGGGGGTGTTGCACATACATGTGCAGAGGGGGCGCACTGCATTGTGAGTGCCGGCACGCACGCACTTTCGGCACACCACAACAAAAAGGTTCACCCTCGCTGGAATAGGGTACACCAGTGGTGGCGTGCTGGCAGTTCGCACCGGTTCTAGCGATCCAGTAGTGCCGGTCAGCAGTTGGCCCTGCCCTTTCCTGTCCTATATATTCCTCTGTTTGTGGCTCAGCTGATAGGCGCGGCAGAGTGGATTGCTACGTCACAGCTGTTTCACTCACCAGCGCGGACGGTAAGGAAAGTTTTCATGCTTAAAATTGCCCGTTTTAGAATGCTCCGTGCGTGCACGCCCACGGGACCAGTAGTAAAATATTTTGAATTCCACCACTGTCTCCAACCTCGGGTCCGTGGACCAGCAAAGGTCCGTGGTATGCTAGAAACCAGGTCCACGTAAACAAGTGAAGTCCCCTCTGTGGGATGCAGGCAGCATGCGTAACCACACCCAGTCCGGTCCACAGAAAATCCTCTCTCCAAAGAACCAGTCCCTGGTGCCCCAAATGTTGGGGGCCCCTGGGGGCCCCTGGGGTGCAGCACGTTGTTGTGGTTCACCAGCAGCCTATGCAGATGGCAGGGGAATCGGACAGTGGGGAAGAATGGGGACCAGTCCAGGAGTCTGGAGAGGAATTGGACCAGGGTCCTGCTTCCGATGCAGAGATGGAGCCAGGACCATCTGGGAGTGGGGTGCTGACTCCGGAGCCTCCGGAGTCTGGCAGCAGTGAGGCCGAGGACCCAGGGGAGCCTGTTCCCAGTGCGTGTATGCACAGAGCTGCTAGAAGGCGAGAGCAGCTGAAACAAAAGGGGCGACTCGGGAGTAAGGCTGGGAAGTGATTGGGCCTTCCCATAAGGTATAAAGGAAGTGCAAAGGTAGGAAAACCTTTGCAGGAAGCAAAGTCGTTTGTTCAGTTCAGACTCATTCTTGAAGCTCTTTGTACTTCAGTTGGTTTTGTTTCTAGTTCATTGGCAGCACTTCACAGGAAAACAAGGTGGGTGCTTATCTTGAGGGACTGTTTGAGATTCATTGCTGGCTGGGAAAGAACATAATTCCCAGCATTGCAATAAAACAAGACTTGTTTTTAAAATAAGTGTGTGCATAATTACGGAAGCCTTGGTCAGAACAAGCAGACTTGGCCAAGATGCTTGGGAATTGGGCGACCTACAGGTGCAGCTTACTCACCTCGGGTGAATCCCCACTTTGACACACCAGCTTGTACCCCTGAAGAATCCCGTTCATGCTGCCCCGCGGCTGTCTCCACCGGAGGATGGTGCAACAGCTGCCGTTCTGTTTAGCCTCGATGTTCTCCGGCGCGGTTGCAGGCACTGTGGGAGAAGCGATATATGTGCACCATGGCAGGAGGTTTTTTTTGTATGCACAACCACAAATTGAATGTTCTAATGTGGGTTTTTATTTCTTTTTTACTGTTTTAATGCTTTGGGCTGTTTTTTATTGTTTTAATGTGTTTTTTTTTAATTTTAATCGTAATATTAAGGTTTTGAATTGTGAGCTACCCAGAGTCATTTACTGAGATGGGTGGCCTATAGAAACCAAGCAAATAATTTATAAAATATAAAATAAAATAATGAAATGAAATAAAATAACATAAATCTTTCTTCTTTTATGACACTGGGAGCATTTGCACCAAGAGAAATTCCTTGTGTGTCCAATCACACTTGGCCAATAAAGAATTCTATTCTATTCTATTTCTATTTCTACTCTACTTTACTCTATAAAATAAAATAAATTATAAAATTATAAAATAAAGCAAAGCAAAACAAACAGTAAAATAAAATAAAAAATATATAAAATAATAAAAAATACAGGTAATTCTTGACTTATGACAACAATTGAGCCCGAAATTTATGTTGCTAAGTGAAACATTTGTTAAATGTGTTTTGACTCGTTTTACGAACTTTCCTGCCACAATTGTTAAGTGAATCCCTGCAGTTATTCAGTTAATAACTTGGTTGTTAAGCGAGCCTGGCTTCCCCACTGACTTTGTCTGTAAGACAGTAGCAAAAGGTGAATCAGGTGACTCCGCGACCGTCATAAATATAAGCCGGCTGCCAAGCCTCTGAACTTTGATCACATGACTATGGGGAGGCTGCAACGGTCATCAGTGTGAAAAACTGATTTTTCCTAGCGCCATTCTAACTTCAAACGGTCACTAAATGAACGGTTGTAAGTCGAGGACTAACTGCAAGCATCGTAACTTAAGTCCTCCCTACAAGAAGGAAGAGGCCATTTCTGGCTACAGGTAGGCCTCCGGATTTATGACCGCTGGCGGTGACCATTCGAAATAAGGGGGCTGGCTGGGGTCCTGGCGCCTCATCCCTCCCCACGTCTCTTACCTCCTTCCAAGGTGTCCATAGCCACCCAGTGGGTCCAGGGCGAGTGGCCCTCGGTGGAATGGCAGGCCACGCGCACGTGGTAGGTGGTGAAGGCTTCCAGGCCGTCCAGCGTGTGGCTGAAAGGCGGGACGCGGATCTTGCGGTTGTACAGCTCCTCGGAAACGGTGCTCAGGTCATCATCGGAGCGCATAGCCTGCGAGAAAGGAGGTGAGGAAGCCGGTGAGGTTGGCACCCAAACAAGGAAGGTGCCAAGAACGATTCCGCCTTAGATCAAAGGCTCCTTCCAAGTCTTGAGTCTATTCTTGTTCTGTTCTATATTCTGTTTTTATTCTTACTCTAATTGCTTTATTCTTATTCTATTTTATTCCATTGTTGTTTTATTCTTATTCTATTCTATTATTGTTTTATTCTTATTCTATTCTATTCTTGTTTTATTAGTCTATTTTATTCTACTTTTGCTCTATTCTGTTCTGTTCTGTTCTGTTGCTTTATTCTTATTCTATCCTAGGGGAAGAGCCATCGAAGTAGGAGAAGTTGCAATAGAGAATTGGGGTTTTTATTTTTATTTATTTTATATATTTATCGAGCATGTGTTAGATAACAGATATAAGTATAAACATGATTATGAATGCATGAAATGGATATCAATAAAAGGGGATATTAGGACAGGGACGGTAGGCACGTTGGTGCGCTTATGCGCGCTCCTTACAGACCTCTTAGAAATAGGGTGAGGTCCACAGTAGACAGTCTAAGGTTAAAGTTTTTGGGGTTTGGGGAAGAAACCACAGAGTCAAGTAGTGTATTCCAGGCATTGACCACTCTGTTGCTGAAGTCGTATTTCCTGCAATTGAGTTTGGTGTGGTTTACTTTGAGTTTGTATCTATTGTGTGTGCTCGTGTATTGTTGAGATTGAAGCTGAAGTAGTCATTGATGGGTAGGACATTGCAATGGATAATTTTATGTATTATGCTTAGGTCGGACCAAAGTCGGCGTAGTTCAAGGTTATCTAAACCTAAAATTTCAAGTCTGATGGCATAAGGTATTCTGCAATGCGGGTTCCAGACAGATGAGCTATATTTGAGAATTGCTCTATCGAGCAAATGTTTTGTATGCTCTAGTTAGCAGTGCAATAATCATCGGAGAAAAAGCTATGCAGAATTAGGTCAACAACTCTTAATGCCTTTTTGGCAATGTTGTTCCAGTGGGCTCTAGCACTTAGATCAGTGGTGGCAAACCTTTTTGTTGTGGTGTGCCGAAAACGCGCACATGCTGACACCCACAATGCAATGCGCCCCGCCCCCCCGAGCAACACCTCTGTCCCGCCTCACTTTATCTGTACTGCGCATGCATGCGCCTCCCAGCTGATTTTTGGCCCGTTTGAGGCCATTTCCACCCTCCCGGAGACTCGAGGGGAGCTTCTGCAGTCTCAGGAGGCCAAAAAATGGGCCTTCCGGAAATACCAAAAGTGCTGAAACGGGCCCGTTTTTCGGCCTCCCAAGGCTGCAGAGGCTTCCCTCGAGCCTCCGGGAGGGTGAAAACAGCCTCAAATGGGCTGAAAATTAGCTGGGAGGTGTGTGCTTGAGCAGTGCAGGTAAATTTGCCTGGGGCTCACATGCCCGTACAAATGGCTGTGTGTGCCACCTGTGGCACGTGTGCCATAGGTTCGCCATCACGGACTTAGATCATGAGAGATGAGTACTCAGAGGTCCTTGACAGAGTGGGGGTGCTGACCCCTGAATCATATTTTGCGAGAGGGGGGCGAGTTTCCTTATTATTATTTTTTTTTTTTGTTCCGCATTCCTCTTTCTTTTTCTGCCGGGGTTGCGTTTCTTCCGAAAACAACTCCCAGGACAGAAGCTTCCACTTCTGTGTGAATGAGCCCATGTTGGAAATACCCCCTTTTTTTAACTCTCAGTTTTCATTCTTGGCTCTTGAAATCTCTTTCTCGTGAATGTCAGTTCCCCTTCCTTGAAATGGGGGTGGAGTTTGTCCCATTTCATTCAGCCGGCGAGGCTGATGCGGGGTGGGAAGGTGGAGGAGGTGGGAGGAATCGTCGTTGGATGAGTAAACCGACATCCGGAGGAAGCAACTTTTGGCAGGAAATTGCTTCTAAAAATAACACAAATTCCCTCGGAGGGCCATGCTGAAAAGGAGGTAGAATAGAGGCAAGTCCTCCAAATTTCAGTTGCTAAGTGAGAGAGTTGTTAAGTGAGTTTTGCCCCCCATTTTATGACCTTTCTTGTTGTTAAGGGAACCACTGCAGTTGTTAAGTTAGTAACAACGGTTCTGAAGTGAATCTGGCTTCCCCTTTGGTTTTTACTTGCCAGAAGGTCACAAAAGGGGATCCCGTGACACCCCCCCCCAGGAGACTGCAACCATCATAAATATGAGTCAGTTATCAAATGTCCAAATTGTGACCACTGGAAAGCTGCAATGGCCATAAGTCACCAATAATGGAGAATATTTATAGCTCCGGGTTGAAATGAGGGGGTCCTTGGTGCTCTCTGAGCTTGGTGGTTTTCTGGTAGACATTTCATGACCCAACTAGGGAACAGCATCAGTGCTAGGAGTGGGGTTTGTGGAGAGGAGGAGGGAAGGGAAGGGAGGAGGGAAGAGGGGGAGGAGGAGGACAGTGGGGTCCCTGGTGGTCTCTGAGCTTGGTGGTTTTCTTGCAGATGTTTTATTACCCAACTAGGTAACATCCTCAGTGCAGGGAGGAGGAGGAGGAAGAGAAGGAGGAGGGGGACGGGGAGGAGGAGTGGAAAAGGACTGTGGGGTCCTTGGTGTTCTCTGAGCTTGGTAGTTTTCTTGCAAATGTTTCATTACCCAACTAGGACACATCATCAGTGCTAAGTCACTGCCCTTAGTGCCATTGTAACTTCGAAGGTCACTAAATGAACTGTTGTAAGTCCAGGACTACCTGTAACCTGTTTCTGGATTTGAACAGAAGGGGGAATCAGTTATCATAACCCCCCCCCTCTTTTTTTTTTGGTAAATTGTGGGTTTCGCCGGCTAGGGGCTGTGGTGTTACCTGGATGGTGCAGAACTCCTGTGCATAGGCGCCACCAAAACCAGGCTCCCACGTCACATCCAGGCTGTGGCCACTGCGATGGGCAACGGATAAGTCATGTGGCTGCCCAGGTAACACTACAGAGAGAAAATAATTAGCAATATTCACCTGCCAATCAATACCGAGACCACTGATGCTACAAACTGCAGGTTTCGCTCCAGGCATCCACTTATAATTGGAGACTGGATGGATAATCTCTTCAGCCAGCTTCAGGCCTGTTTTGCAATGCTACCTTTCCGCAGGTACAGGAAAATAGATTGTCCTCAACTTACATCCTGGATGCACAAATGACCCTTTACTGCAGGGGTCTCCCACCGTAGCAATTTAATGACTTGTGGACTTCAACTCCCAGAATTCCCCAGCCGGCTATGGAGTCGAAGTCCACAAGTCGTAATTGTTGTCCCAAAGGTGCTTTTTTCAGGAGGCAACTGGACTTCCTGCTTATTTTTCTTGGGAAGACGTTTTGCTTCTCATCCAAGAAGCTTCTTCAGTTTACTTTACTTTATTGTCCTTGCACCTCGTACAACGAAATCAAACACCATCTTCAGTGCACATCATGACCATGATCATGAAAATAAACACAAACACACATCCTTCACCCTCCACACATTGAACCGAAAACTCACCAACACTGCACTATAGAGCAGAATTCAACAGAGCTACTGCCCTGGGATAGAAGCTGTTTTTCAGCCTATTTGTCCTTGTTTTTATTATTCTGTACCGTCTGCCAGATGGTAATAGTTCAAAACAAGGGGGAGCCCAGGATGAGATGGATCTTTGAGGATGTTTTGAATTTTCTTAAGGCAGCAGGAGTGATAAAGCTCTTCCAAAGAGGGGAGAGGGCAACCAATGATCTTCTGGGCAATGACTTTAACCCTCTGGAGTGCCGTCCTATCTGCCACTGTGCAAGTGGCAAACCCTACACAGGTGTGTAATAAGTTAAGATACTCTCTATGGTGCAGCGGTAGAAGGTCGCCAGCAGTTTTTCATTCAGTTGTTGTTTCCTGAGACACCTCAGGTAGTCTAATCTCTGCTGGGCCCTTTTGACCAGGGCTGCAATGTGAGCCCCCCAGGTCAGGTCCTTTTTTAGGGTAACACCCAGAAACTTAAAACTGGCCACTTGCTCCCTTCAGTCTCCAATGATAAGCAAGGGCTCGGTGTCTGATCTGTTCCTTCCATAGTCCACTATAAGCTCCTTGGTCTTATTGGTGTTGAGGACCAAGTTGTTGTCTCCACACCACAAAAGCAACCAGTTCACCTCATCTCGGTAGGCAGACTCATTTCAACCCACCCCCCGCCCCGAGATGAGTCCCACCACTGTTGTATCATCTGCAAATTTAGCAATAGTATTGCTAGCGTGGGTGGGAATGCAGTCATGCACGTAAGGAGTATAGAGTAAGGGACTCAACTTCAGCTTTTGACAGGATGGTGGGGGAATGGAAGGGTTTATCTTCCTTGCAAACAGCTGGTCATTTGCATCCTTGAGGCCACTTGGAGGTTTATCTGTATCCTCAGGGTCAGCTGAGTGGTGCTCCTGGTTCCTGTAGTCTGCAATATTTTACCCTCTGGAAATACCTTCCAACCATTCAAAGGGTGTTCGTCCCAAATTGTACAGCTAAAAGCCTGTAGGGATTCTCAGTCCCCCAGATGATGGTTGTTCCAAAGGTGCTTTTTCAGGAGGCAACTGCCTGCAAAGAATATCAGTCCTTCCATTCCCCACCGTCCTGTCAGAGCTGAAGAAGCTTCTTGGATGAGAAGTGAAACATCTTCAAGAGAAAAAAAACAACAACCCCAGAAAGTCCAGTTGCCTCTTGTAAAAAAAACCACCTTTGGGACAACCACGACCTGGAGGACTGAAAATCTCTACAGACTAAGTCGTAATGCTGCCATTAAATATAATCTAGCATGATGGAAGGGGGAACAAACTCTTTATCAATGCCACCCCAAATATGGCGACTTGCACGTGTTTAAAAACATGCGCCTGAAATGGTATCTTTAACCCCCGCCGGGCAGTTTCCACACCAACCCGTTTACACCGTTCGTTTGCACTAGGGATTCCCCCCCAAATGGATTTTACGCACACACACACACACACACACACACACACACACACACGCACAGGTCTCTCACCTTTCACCACCGCAGTTCGCGATGTGCTGACTCCCTTGGCGTTGTGGGCTTCGCACGAGAAGGAGGCGCTGTGATTCAGCCCTGAAAGGAAACAGCAAACACCCAGAGAAAAAGATGAATTGATTGTAACCAACTTTAAATACTTCAAGAGTATCGTTTTATTTGTTTATATCCTGGCTTTATTTGTTATCAATAACTCAAGGCAGCACACATACCTACTACGTCGTCCTCATTTTCCCCACAACAACAATAACCATGTGGGGTGGGTTGCGCTGAGAGAAAGGGATTAGAACTTACCGTCATCTGGTGACTGGTCCAATATCATCTAGCTAGCTTTCTTGTCTAACGCAGAACTAGAATTCCCCATCACCTGGTGCTTGCTCAATGTCATCCAACCAGCTTTCTTGCCTAAGGCGGGATTAGAACTCACAGTCTCCTGGTGATTGGCCCAACACCATCCAGCCAGCTTTCCTAAGGCAGGACTAGAACTCACCGTCACCTGGGTGATTGACCCAACATCACCCAACCAGCTTTCTTCCCTAAGGCAGGACTAGAACTCATAAGTCTCCTGGTGATTGGCCCAAAGTCACCCAGCTTGTAGTCCATGCATGGCCGGCTGGGGAATTCTGGGAGTTGAAGTCCACACATCTTAAAGCTTTCAAGGTTGAGAACCCCTGGCGTAGCGGATGCCCAAAATGGCATCTTGGGAATGGCACCTGATGCCCAGAGCAACCATCTTAGACAACCATCAAAATTAGAATTTGGGATTGCCTCAAACTTTGATTCTGGGGCATTTTGACCTTACTTCTTTGGAGAAAAACTTAAGTTTTGTTTTGTTTCCTGAGTGATAACACTCTGTGGGGTCATTGTTGAGAGAATCTCAATAATTTCTTTTTCTTTTCCTCAGCTGCTTTGGAAGCGTTGTCGAGGGGCAAAAGTATAAAGAATAATCAGATTATTATTTTTTTGTCCGCAAAGAATTGGAGGAAGGGATTCCCGGTTCGAATCCTGCCTCTTTTCGCACTGGTGGTCTTGGGAGAAAAGCCAGGGCGATAGAAGTAAACTCAAAAAAGCTCTCGCCTCATGCTAAATAAATAACATTTAAAAGCTCTTTCCCCAGACAGGAAATGGATGGTTAAACCGAGTGAACTCTGCAAAGCAGAGACATTAATTTGAACGAAACCTCATGAAGTCAAGAGGGAGATTGGCAGGCATTCACCCAAAGGCTGTTTATATTTCCCCGCCTGGGAACTCTTGGTGAAGGTGCAGGAACAGGCCTCCATCTGCAGAGAATCTAGCAAAGCTGGATATTTGAGAAACTATTTCAGAATAAGCCCCCAAATTCCCTCGAGGCCTCTCTTCCTTTAATATAAAACAAGAGACACATGTGTGTCAGAGTGTAACAGAGGTTAAAAAAAAATATATCAAAATATTCATGTCCTGGAAGATCTCTTTAGCTAAATACAAGGAGTCTTTGACATATGACAGTTCATTTAGTGACTGTTGGAGCCAGAGATGGTATTCAGCCAGTTTGGATCGGTTCTACAGAACCGGTAGTGGAAATTTTGAGTGGTTTGGAGAACCAGCAAAGACCACTTCTGACTGGCCCCGCCCACTTCTATTCTCCGCCTCCCATTGAGTCCCAGCTGATTGGCTGGGTCTCCTTTTGTTGCCCTGCAGAGGAGAACGGAGCTGGAAAGCAGGTTAGTGGGATGGGAAGGGGGATTTTGCAGTATCCTTCCTCTGCCACGCCCACCAAGCCACGGCCACAGAACCGGTAGTAAAAAAAATGTGAATCCCACCACTGGTTGGAGCCTACAACGGCACTGAAAAAAAAATTGACACGAGCAATTTTCACACTTTCGACCACTGCAGCAGCCCCTATGGTCACGTGATCAAAACTCAGACGCTTGGCAACTGGCTTGTATTTATGACAGTTGGGGTCACAGGGTCACGTGATCCCCTTTTGCGGCCTTCTGATGAACCAAGTCAAGAGACAAGCCAGATTCACTTAACAACCGCCGGGCCCTAGGGAAAAATCTGAAAATCCAGGCGGTTCGAACAAATATAAAGATTCATTGTGAGCTTAAGTTTTCTACAAGAATCTGACTTACTAATGATCAACTGGCGGCAGATGAGAGTCAAAAAGCATTCAAGGTGGGGTGGACTTAGATCTCTTGAAGGCACGAATGGACTCAAGACTAATGACGCATTCGATGCCTCCCTCCCTTGGGCTCAGCCGTGTTGCTAACTTCACGACTGTAGCGATTCACTTAACAGCTGGCTGGGGAATTCTGGGACTTGAAGTCCACAAGCTTTAATCTTGCCATGGTCAGACACCCCTGGTTTTAGGCTTTCCCAGAGCAGCCAAGCCTTTGAATACACTGTTGTGTGGCTTGGAATCTAGCCCAGATTTAACAATAAGTAGCACCACAATGGATGTTCTTGTCCTGATCGTACCCTTCCTGCAAGGGCTGGGTCAAACCAGTGGGCACACTGGCAGCCACCTGGACAAACAGCGGGCAGTGATGAGACGAGGCGTGGGGGGCAAATATTCGATTGGCATGCGCCCTGGGAGAGAACCGAATGCCACAAGTGCTGAAAACAGGAAAGGGCCCGTGGGATTAGCATGTCTAGTCCATCCACCGTGGCTTATTCCACTTTCTGACCACATCGTTTCTGCAAAGGCTGAGTCAGCAACGGGCAAACATTCCCAGCAGCCGGCAGAAACAGATGTCCTGGCATAAGGGAGATTCAAACCCCGCCAAAAAAGTTTATTTTTTAATTTGTGCTCCTGTGCATTTACAGTTCTTTGTTCCACTACTTATGGGAGGAATAGGCAAGGCAAAAAAAACCCAAATGTACCAATTGGGAGGAAGATGGCTCGGTAGCAGTATTGCAAGAAGGATCTTGGCGTTTTAGTGGACAACCACCAAAACGTGAGCCAGCCGTGTGCGGCGGCAAACCCAAAAAAGCCAACACAATCTGAGGCTGCCTTAACAGAGAGTGATAGGATCAAGATCGTTTGAAGTGGCTAGTACCATTTTACAAAGCCTTAGGTAAGATTACACACCCTTGGAATATTGCAGTTTTGGTCACCGCTTCATATGTTGAGACTCCGGAAAGAGTGCAGAGAAGAGCAACGAAGACGATTAGGAGATTGAAGACCAAAACATATGAAGAACGTTTGCTGGGGCCAGGTGAGAAGTGAAACACCTTCAGAGCAAAGGAGAAGGAGGGGAGAAAGAGAAGGGGAAAAGGGAAGGAAAGAAGGGAGGGAGTCGAAGAAGAAAGGAAAAAGGGGTAGAGGAGGAGGAGACAGACAGGGTCTTATCACTCTCCGGAAGATTGATTTCGTACTCCTGGTTTTCATTTTTTGAATGTCAGGATACCTTTGAACTATCTCTGATGCTCACCCTGGGTGGGATGGCCCAAGATGCTAGTCCCTTTTGTTTGCTATCCTTCCACTCATCCTGAAGACTAGCCTTCAACCCTGAGAAATCTCCACTCAGGAAAGAGAGAGTGCGTATGAGAGAGAGAGAGAGAGAGAGAGAAAGAGGGGAGAGAAAGGAGAGAAAGAAAGAGGAGAGAGAAAGAGAGAGGGAGAGAGAGAGGGAGGGAGGGAGGGAAAGAGGGAAGGAGGGAGAGAAAGAAGAGAGAAAGAGGGAGAGAGAAAGAGGAGAGAGAGAAAGAGGGAGGAGAGAAAGAGAGAAAGGAGAAAGAGAGAAAGGGAGGGAGAGGGAGAGAAAGGAGAGAGAGAAAGAGAGAGGAGAGTGGGAGAAAGGGGAGAGAGAAAGAAAGAGGGAGGGAGGGAGAGAGAAAGAGAGAGAGGAGCTAGAGAGAGGAGAGTGGGGAGAGAGAG